>CM034146.1:802977202-803268637 GCA_019776745.2 Taxus chinensis
ATATAAGAACAAACAAGCCAGAATCATGACTTGGTGAATGTAGATTCAGTAGGGTTCCTAGACCTAATCAAGGGAAACCAAACCTAGATAGTGGTGAGGGTTACCCATCCAAATGTAAGAGTAGCTTGTGACCAACGAATCCTCCTTGAGCATCTGGAAACTAATTTTCACCCAAAGACCTGCCCAATGCGCCACAATTGTGTGGTTTTCACATGTGGATGACCTGCTTTTTCTTTACTGTTTTCTTGATTTTATTATGTTTTGCTTGTTTTTTCTTTGTTTTTCTACTTTTTAGGTATTTTCTGATATTTGCACCATGCTTAAGCATAGAACCATTTGAGATGCATGGTGTTCATAGGTTCTGGAAGCTCTTCACCATCTGAGTATGCCAATTTATTAGCTCCTGATCCATATTTAACAACCACCACATAAGGCCCTAACCAGTTAGCCTCAAATTTACCTTTCTTTTCTCTATCCTTGACAATGTTCTTCTGATTTTATTTTAGAACAAGATCTCCTACATTAAATTCATGATGAATGATTCAGATTTGTTATATCCTCTTGATACTTTATTTATGGTAAACCTTTAGGTGATTAAGCACTCTCATACGCTTTTCATCTAATAGCTCTAGCTTTGCTAGCCGAGCAACTCTATAGTCTTCATCCTTATCAAGATAGTCCCTAGAGAGATATTCTCAGGGAGGGAAGCTCCACTTCCAAGGGTATGATGGCTTCAGTGCCATAGACTAGTGAATATGGGGTCACACTGTAGGAGTGTGGATGGAGGTTTGATAGGCCCAGAGGGCGGGATGTATCTGTAAGTGCCAATTATGGCCAGTATTACTTACCATTTTCTCCATGATCCGTATAAAGAATTTTATTGGTAGCCTCGGCTTGTCCATTACCTTGGGGTAATAGGGGGTGGACCACTTGAGTTGAATATGGAAGTGTTGACATAATGCTTTGACCTATTTTATTCTTGAAGGATTTACCATTATCAGTGACAATGGTAGAAGGGATACTGTAACGGAAAATGAGGTGATTCATGATGAATTTGGATATTTGTACACCAATGATATAAGTGAGAGGTACAACCTCTACCCATTTAGTAAAATAATTCAGTGGTGGTAATAATGTGGGTATGACCATCTGAAGAAGAAGGATGGAGCTTCCCTATGAGATCTAGGCCCCATTTAGAAAATGACCAAGGTGTTGCAATAGGATGTAAAGCCTATGCTGGTGCATGTATTAAGTTTCCATATTTTGGCACATAGCTCACATTTCTTACAAAATTACAACAATTTACTTCCATGGTGGGCCAATAATAACCCACCCTTAAGAGTTTCTTATCCAAGACCATGCCACTAGTATGTGCTCCACAAATACCTCTGTGCACTTCCTTAATAGCATGGACTGATTCAGTAACATCCAAACAACGAAGCAGATTCATGTCATAGCCACGAGGATAAAGGGTTCCCTCCTAGGAGGGTGTAACGGGCTATACGACAGATAAGAGCTTTCTTCTCAGAATGGGTAATGTTTGGGGGAAATGTGCCATCTTGTAGGTATCTAAATATAGGGTCATACCAAGGGGAGAAGGGACCAACAACTTCACATGCCAAACATGACTCTGGCATATCATATGCGGGTACTCATAAATGCTCTACAAAGAAGGGCATTTTACTTTCCTGAGGTAGAATGTGTAATAGTGATCCGATAGTAGCCATGACATCTGGCTGATCTATTGTGTGACCTTGGTTTTTGTTCAAAGATAATATGTATAAAATATTCCTTCAAGGTTTCAACCATTTTCTTGTATGGAATAAGCTTTTCATCTTTAACCTTATGCTCATCATTAACTTGTTTAATAATAAGTTGGGAGTCCCCAATGACTCGTAGCTATCTGATATTCCAAGTGATAGCCAACTTGAGGCCATCGATGAGTGCCTCATATTCTGCAATGTTATTAGTGCAAGGGAATCCCAAATGGAATGCTCTTGGAATAACCTCACATGTGGGAGTGATGAGCACCACTCCTTGCTCCTGATCCATGGAAGGTGAATGATCCATCAAAATGGACTTGCCACTCCATAGACTCTTCAACATACATCATGGATGCATCTGGTAGATCCTAGACACAAAGGTTCCATCCCTGGTAGAGGGGCTTCTGCTAACTGATCAACCAATACCTGTCTTTTTAATGACTTATGGTTAACAAAATCAATATCAAATTCACTTAGGAGAATGATCCAATTAGCCATTCATCCCATAAGGGCGGGTTTGGATAAAAGGTATTTGAGAGGGTCAACTTTGGATATTAGCTTGGTCTTATTGTTAAGGAGATAGTGACAAGTTTTTGAAAGGTAAAGACAACTGCCAGGAAAGCCTTTTCAATATGTGGGTAATTAGTTCATAGGAAATCAAGGTGCGACTAAGGTAATAAACTACCCTTTCTCTGTGGTCTAGGTCATATTGGGAAAGCAGTGCACCAATAGAAAACTGGGTAGCTGAAATGTATAATAGGAGAGGTTCTCCTGGGGTAGGCGGCATGAGTACGGGTGGGTTGACAAGGTACTGTTTAAGTAGTGCAAATGCCTTTTGACAGTCTTTGGTCCCCAGTTGAACATAACATCTTTTTTCAATAGATGTGTAAATGGATGACACTTATCCGTAAGCTGTGAAATAAAATGATGGATTGCCTGAATTTTTCCTTGTAAACTTCTTAGTTGTTTGATATTTTTAGGTGGAGGCATTTCTGTGATAGCTGTAACCTTTGCAGGATCCACCTCTATTCCTCTCTGTGAAACGATGAAACCTAGGAGCTTCCATGACAAAATTCCAAAGACACACTTCTTAGGGTTCAAACGTACTTTGTAATCTCAGAGACGTTGAAAAATACGTCTTAGCACTTCAGGGTGCTCTCCTCTATACTTTTGGATTTTGCTAAGATATCATCAACATAATCCTCCATGATGTCATTCATCATGTCATGGAAGATGACTGTCATTGTGCGTTGATAGGTGGCCCTGACATTCTTGAGTCTAAAAGGCATGACCTTGTAAAAAAATGTCCCCCAAGGGGTGATGAAATTTATCTTATGTTGATCTTCCTCTGTAATTTAGATCTGGTTATAACCTTGAAAAACCATCCATTAAGGATAACATTTCATAACCAGCGGTAGAATCAACAATCATATCAATATTAGGCAAGGGGAAGTCATCTTTGGGACATGCTTTATTGATGCCGTGGAAGTCGGTGCAGATCCTTATGCCAACTGACTTCTTCTGAACTGGGACTATGTTAGATATCCAATCTTAATAGTCAATGGGTTTAATGAAATCAATAACTAATAACTTTTCAAGTTCTTCTTTGACAAGTAGTGCAACTTTTGGGGTGCATCTTTCTCAATTTCTGCTTGATGGGTTTGGCGTTTGGGTGCACAACGAGGTTGTGCACGAACAATTCTGGGTCTAAACTAGGCATATTAGCATATGACCATGCAAATATATCTGCATATTCTATCAATAGTTCCACAAAAACTTTCTATTCTTAGCGAGAGTGAAGCTCCCAACTTTATCATTCTAGGTTCCTCTTCTGAGCCAATATTAACACTGATCATTTCTTCAACAAGAATTTTAGAAGCATCTTCCATCCATGTAGGATCAGGGGGAAGAGTAAGATCAACCTCCTTAGGTGGCTCATCATTATCTTTGAATGGGTATACCATTTCTTTTATAGGTTCTTCATTTTGTTTATCTACTAGTGCCTCAAAAAATTTGTCGCTATGAGACTTGCGTTTATTCTTTCCACAAGGATTCTCTGAAGCATTCTTACTATTTCTTATGACCTTCCTATTCAAGCATTTGAAGGGACATATACCTCTTCTCCAAAGTATGCACATGCATCTAGTTTGATAGTCAAAACCTTTCTTGTGATCCCTAGTCAGAATAGGCATCCTTGAGTCCCATGAATTCTAAATTGCCTCAACATTCTCAAAGAAATCAATGGACAAGTGAAAATGTTGATCCTAATCTACAAGTTTGGGATATACAAGGGCTACTTAGAAATTGGTTTGGAGAATTTGATCCAGATAAGAGTAAAAATAATTGAAAGGGAATATGTTTGTGGAGAAAAGATCCTCGTAAGGCTACATTGGGAATTTGCATCACTATCGTGAATAAGATGAGTCAATCCTCACGTTTGGAAGAGCTCACATCAATCTTGAAAGGGTGGATTGTCATGAGGCCTAATTCCAAGACCATGTTTGTTAGGATTTGAAATGATGGAATAAGAATGGGTTATAACCATCCTTGTGCATTGATACCACATCCAAACCCATTGTAACCCATGATGTACATCATACAGTCGGCCTTTGATATACTGTGAGAGCACTGATGCACATGATGCCATGGTAATTCAGGTACCCTTCTAGTGGGATCTTCCTAACATATTTTCCTCATATAGGAGACCACTAGGAATGAACTTCTTCCATGGTTTAAGGATTTATCCTCAAGTGTTCTTGAATTGAAAGAAGGGTTTACCACTGTTCTGAGTGATTAACATAGATTTGATATTAATAAGGCCCGTTGAAGAGTGAATTGCTCACATGGGCTCTACACTTTGCAAATGTTACCTCCCATGATGTGAAAGGGTTTCACCAATGAAGGAAAGTTTTTATTATAAGGAGTGAGTGAATTTAGATCCACACGTTCCTTGATAGCTTCTATTTGTAAAGGAACCTCGTAATATCCACAGAAGGACATTCATCGCTGCAAGAAAAACTGTGCAATGCCCTATGCAATGTTGAATACAAGTTTTGGATATACCCTGAAGGTGATTATTGTCCTTCATGGGACATCTTATCTAGATAAACTGAAAAAATGTTGAAGGGAATGGTTTGTTGAGGAAAGATCCTCATATAGGCTACATTGGGAATCTACATCACTAGTTTGAATGAGATGAACCATCCTCATGTTCAAAAGAGGTGGCGTTCGATCTGAAAGGGGTTATCTATCATGAGGCCTGATTCCTAAGCCATGTTTTTTGGATTTAAAATGAGGAATAGGAATGGGTTCTAACCATCCTTGTGCATTGATACTTCACATCAAACCCATTGTAACCCATGACGTACATCATACGGTGGCCTTTGATATACTGCGGAGCTTGATGACATGATGCCATGGTACCTTCAGGTACCCTCCTGATGGGATCTTCTAACATATTTTCCTCAGATAGGAGACCACTAGGGATGAACTTCTTCAATGGTTTAGAGGCATTTATCTCAAGTGCTCTTGAATTGAAAGTAGGGTTTACCAAATGTCCTGGGTGATACTGATAGATTTGATATTAATAAGGCCTATCGTGAAGAGTGAATTGCTCACTTGGGCCATTACTTTACAAATGTTGCCTCCCATGATGTGAAAGGGTTGACCAATGAAGGAAATTTTTGATTATAAGGAGTGAGTGAATCTAGAATCCACATGTTCCTTGATAGCTTCTATTTTTTAAGGAACAACAATATCTACAGAAGGACATTCATAAGCTTCACATGAGAAAAACTGTACAATGCCCTATAATGCTTGAATGGTTCTTGATCTACCCTGAATGGTGATTATCTTTCCTTCATAAAACACATCTTAATACACTGATGAAATGTTAAGGGAATAAGGCCTTTCATGGCATGGATCCATGGGTGCCCTAGGATCATGTTTTAAGGAAGATCCAAGTCAAGGACATGAAACGTTTCCGTATCATGACACGTCGGCCCTCCTTTCCATCAGAACTACTATAGTACTTGCTGACTCATGCTCCTCATTATCATAAGCTGTGATTGTAATAGTTTTAGCCCCTAGATTCATTAAGATAAATGGCCTAGCTTCTTAACCAGCTTCAAAGTGCAAATATTTAGATTGATCCATTGGTCTACAAGTACTCTCTTGATCTTACGATGGGTAATAACTACTTCTAGGTATAGGGGTAAGTTGTGCTCTTGTTTAGTCATTATCTTGATGGGATTGCATGTGATCAAAAGTGATATTGATCATTGGAATCAAGGTGTGCAATCATTTAGCTTGAAGGTGCGTGGGATCTACATCTATGGAACTCCTGAACTTTGCAGTGTTTTATACAATATGTTTTTATGAGCAGTAGAGATTTTGAGGAGATCTAAAATTGATATCCTAGTGGGTGTCTTCTCTAACTGTTCTATTAAATTGTACTGACCTTCCTGAGGGATATGTAGGGGATCTGGTATGATCAAACGAGTGAGTCACGTCCATACTGCACAACTTTTTTCTAAGATCCTAATAGTATTAACATGTTCATCAGATGAACGGATACATCCTATAAGGGAATCAAAGGGACTATCATTAGTTGGATAAACATAAGCAACAATCCTATAGTCATTGGAAGTTTGTTCGTGATCTGGATTCCTGTTCTTATTATCTACATGGTTAGGAAAGGGCTCTTTGAAGATACCCATTTTCTCATTGGGACCCTATCCTGAGTTAGGGGGAATCTATATCGATTTTTCCCTCTTTGATGAGGTCTTGTATATAATGTCATAGTCTCAAGCACCTATCAGTTTTGTGTCCTTTACACGATGGAAATCATAGTACTCATGCTCTTTGAACCAACTGAGTTTTGGAGCATCCTTTGGATATGGTACTGTCACGGTTGGGTACTGCACCATGTTTACCGCATCTAACTGTTTAAGTATGGTAGATAGTGATTCTGTTAGTGGCGTAAACACATGTTTGGTGGGTGCCTTTGGGTGAGGTCCTTATGAGAGATTTAAAAGTGGACTAGTCTGTACAACTTAGACTCTCTTGGAGTCTGTGATGTCATCACCAATGACATGTTTGTTCTTGTTGAAGAAATTTGGTTTATCCATAATGGTTTTTTTTCATGTTTGTCCTTTGTGACGGAGTTTGAGTGTCCCTTCACGTAATTAGAGCCTTTTTTATTTGACTACCCTTTTCTATAACTTCTTCAAAGTTAGAGCCATAATGCAATGCTATCTCCATTTGTAAATGAAAGGCTATTTCTGGATTTAATCGTTTAAGACAAATATGCTTGCTATTCCGTTCATCTATTTTTCTGGAATAGGGCACAAGGGAAACGATCCCTTGCCAATCTAATGCCATCCTGCTAGTGTACGAAGCCTATATTTAAGGTCTCATTAGGTTTGATGTTTTGCTAGGTTACAAAGGTCATTCATGGTGATATCATTCTCCATATTGAAGGAGTAATGTCACATGAATCTTTCTTATTTTTCAAGCTAGTGCGGGCCATGTCATGTAATATGGATCCCTTGGGTATTATTAAAGAACAATATTCTAATTCCAGTGCTCCTAGGCTACGAGGGAACAGTCGTATTAAGAAATTATTGTTGTACACGACCTCTTGACAAGCCATGTAAAAGTCCTTGATGTGATCATAAGGATCACCTTTGCTTTTATATTTATCGAACTTAGGAATGGAAAAATGTTTTGGAAACGGTTTTCGCAACATGTCCTTATCAAAGGGGTAAGGACATAGTTCTTCATATTAGTACTTCCTACTCTATCCTACCTTCCTTCATATAGCGTAGTAAGTGTGTTCTTCATTGATTGTAACTCCTATTGAATGAGTTGCTCTTTTGTAGGTGATATTGGTCTATTTACCTTAACAACTTTAAAAGTTGTGTCATCATATGGATCAAAGTGAAACTCACTAGATTTTGTTTTGAGTTTGTCTTTATGCACATTCCTACTCGAAGAACCTAAGTTTGCTAATTTTTGACTTAGTTTCAATATTTGTTTTTGAAGGATCTCTTATTCAACTAAGGGATCATCTTCCTCATCAAATTTAGGAGTCGGTGATCCTTTGCACTCATGCTCAATTTTTACTTTACGTGAAGCCTTATAATAAGGTCTTCACAAATTTCCAATTGGTTTTAATGGGTCTTCTTCAACGTTTTTGTGATGTTTTCTGGAAGTAGAAGCATACCCTACGTCAAAGGGGTTATCCATGTCTAAGAGGGATGGTCACTCTTCCGTTTTATGATTAATGATCTTAGAATCTCCACTTTGCATTCTTGTGGAAGCTTAGCCCCTAACTCTAGGACTCTTGTGAGTACTTGATCTCTGTTATAATAAAGGATCTCATCGAATAAACTAGGTCTAACTTATGTTGTTCCTCAGAAGAATCAAATTCTTCTCCACTATGATCAACCAACAGTTATGTGTCTTTGACCTGTGAAAAGAGAGGTGATAAGTTATTACCACTGAATGGGAAGGATGCAAAAGGATTTTCTTCTAAGTCACACTCCTTTGGTTTAGATGCCATTTTCGTGATTCTTGACATTACTAGTCAAAGTTATACTAGGTTTTGTCTAAATGCTTTCAAAGTTGTATGAAACCTAGGCATATGCTGTGTAAGTCGTCTGACAACCAAAATATCCTAGTGTGTTCTAGATGTAATGCTATGCTGTATGTTTATCATTCAAAGAACAATCATATGAACATTTTAACAAATCAAACAATCACTCACACTATTGTTTAGCAAGACTATACCCTAAACTATGATTCCAACGAAGGGCTCAAGGTAGATAGTGACAATACCCTATTAATACATAGGTTGAGTTAGTAATACTAACAAGGCCTAAATACCAATGTGATATTGACGTGATCTCTCCACGAGATATACTAAGACTAGTTTAAATGCCAACAAAACCTAAGTTTTTTGAAAAATGGAAGTTGTGAATTTGGATAACATAACAACACTATCTTGAAACATTAACCTAGCAAGCAAGGTGTTAGTATCAAGATGATGTTATTGGTATACACAAGGCAATATCAACACTCTCAAAAGACTCAGATGATGTTAGAACTGAAACTAAGTACAAGTATAACAAGAAGTTATTTAGTTGTGTGAGCAACGTAACCGTACAATAAAGGGACTTATACCAAGTTCTCACAAAATTGAAAACATGATGTAAGTACCAAAATTGTATGGCTAGAATGTGAGAAAAAATAACAACTTTAAGGAGAAATAATGATGAACCAAAATTGTAGAAATGAAGATGATCTTGAAATCAAGATCAAAGGGCTATCAAAGACATGAAAAATGTACTTGCACACTTTAGACGTTTAACAACCCAACCACAAACATGGATGGGCGTAAATGGATAAAAAAGTGGTAAATACTATCCTTGATAAGAATCGTGGGGTATGCTTCCTTCTCATCCCAAATGGGCAGCGAGAATGCAAGGGTATAGATCAAAAGATGAAAATAAACTAAGCACCACTTGGGCAGAGTTTTGCCTCGTCCGAAGGCGAGAAAGAAACCAAGCTAAGTGATATGTCATTTAATTTCATGATGAAAGACACTTAGATCTAACTCAAGTGGACTCTTTTCCTTGTTTAAAAAACAAGGTTCAGACTCCAAGTAAGTCATCACTTCATGATGGATCGACAAGACGTGATAATGGACTAGTAAAGTGGGCTCCAGGATAAAATAGCTTTCCTAATAAGATCACTCAACTAGGTGTCAACAGTTTGTCTAAATGCAAACTCAATTTACCCAAAGAATCACATTGACTAATTTGGGAGTATCTCTAGCTTTACTTTACCACCCTTCATGATACAATAAGTAACTAGTGTGTTTAATTGTATCGCCATTGGGGTTGTGATACAGACAACTTTGAGTCTAAACTTACAATGTAAAAACTAGTCAAGTAGGTAAGTGGAACACTTCCTATTTCATCCACGAGGTTACTTAATGGTGGATTACTTTAGGGTTCCTAGAACCACCCCCATTGTTGTAGCTTAAGGCGTTATGCCAAAGGGGTTACATTCTAGGTAAGTGGATAGGGACGTACCCTTTGGCTAAAACTTACAATATAGTATGATGAAAGTGGTGTGTTTTTTAATCTTGCTTAGATTTAATGAAGTTTTGTGCACCTTTGGAAACCTACATCAAATATGTTAGCATGGTTTTGATCTCGATTCTTTGACACATGCATTTTTGGTCCTATACACCATGGATTAGTAATTTTCCAATACGTCATATAAGAGGAGATAAGATGTTGCTTTCTGATTTCTCCAGATCATCCTAAGATGCAAGGAGAAGAGCATACATCATGCAAGGTATCTCACTCAAATTGTGTAAGAAATGGAAAATACTTTAGTAAATTGTGAAAAGACAGTTCCTCTTTAACCAACTTTGAAAGCTAATTCTAATCGTTTTTCAAAGCAATGAAAGAAGGTAGTGAATACATTTTATGATTCTCAAGATCACCCTAGAAAGGCACGAGGGAAGAACATACGTGTTTCAAACTCTTCACAAATAACGCATGCAAGGTTTATCTAAGTTTATTACTAAGTTAGTAAGAAAAACATGATGGAACATACCCTGCAAACATGTAAATTAGTCAGATTAGAACCCTGCAAAAAAGTTAGTATTTAATGACTACAAAAATAAAAAAATTCCAAAAATCTGATTTTTAGCAGTTTTTAGTATTTTACATTTTCGAAGGTACTCTAGGGAATTTTAGGAGTTATTATGATAGAACTAATGATATCAAAGTTCTACCCTCGCAAAATTACTTCATTCTCTTGTCCGTACGCCTAGTGGGTCTGCAGAGTGCTTGCGCTACGTGAGAGATGCCTGCACTAGCATAAGTGTAGGAGATCTGCAAACTAGAGGATAAATGCTTGCGCATGGGAAGCAAAACAAAATCTAACACACCCTATTACAGTGCGTGTGTATGCACACTTATTTGAGCATGTGCACACCTGGTAAAATGATAATTAGCTAGGTTCTTAAGCTGGCATAAGGGTGTATGCACACCTATTCGGGTGTGTGCATGCCTGGTAAAAATGACAGTCAGCCAGGTGCTTGTGCTGGCAGAAGGGTGTATGCGTGCCTAGTAAAAATGATAGTCAACTAGGTGCCTGCACTAGCATAAGGGTGTATGCATACCTATTTGGGCATGTAAACCCGCTATTATATGCTTGCACGCCGATTTGGGTGCCTGTGTGCCTTTGCTAAAAATGATAGTCAATAGGTGCCTGCGCTGGCAGAAGGGTGTATGCGCGCCTTGCTTGAAAAAATACCAAACAACGTGGAAAATGAAATTATAAAAGTGTCAACAAGTTAGAATTTATCCATTAAATGTAATTTATAAAATAAACCTAACAAAAGTGGCATGAAAATTAAGGTTAACTACATAAAACCTAGCTAAAAAGCCCAAGGCAAAATATTTAACCCTACAAAAAAACATGCAAAAAGTTAGAAATTGAAACAAAAGCTTCAAAATGACTCCATTAATGGAGGATGGACTAAGAGTCCTACCGGGCATGCCAAATATGTGTAATGAAAAGTTTACAAAAGCTTTGAAGATAGGGTAAGAACCTCTAAAGAAACCCCAAAAGGTTTGGAACAAACAACTCAAATGACCATCAGATTAGAGATAAACAAGAGCTACCTATTTTCATGCATATATAAAGCTTGAAACAAACAATCAACGTCTAAACATGACTATATTAGTTCTTTACTCCATGCAAGCTATCTATAAGCGAACCTATTAAAGTTCTAGCAATCAGTTTTGTGTTTATTGATGTTTTAAAAGCTCAAGAATGGAAGCTCACCATTAATGGATTCTCCCATTTACCTAAAGCTTTGAAAGGATTAACAAATAACAAGAAAATAGCTCAAATAAATATGAAATGAATCTAAAATACCTAAGCATGACCTAAATCAGAAATAAGAGAGAGAGAGAGAGAGAGAGAGAGAGAGAGAGAGAGAGAGAGATAAAGAGAGTTATTAGGAAAAGGTGGGAGGGGTATCCCTCTATTTATAGTTTTTAGATTTGACAAAAGGATGTTTTGGATGCATGTGGGACTAAAAATGAGTCAAAAGTTGATTTTTAAAAAAATATGATTTTAGGAAGCTAAGTGGCTATTTGGAAAGGTAAGATATTTGTTTAGAAATTCAAATTCTAGAAATTATTATTAATACTTACTCTATAAAAACATATATAGAAGAAATCATTATTAATAAATGAGATAATGCTAGAGTGGTAATAGACGTCTGATTATTAGGTTGATTGACTTTAAAATGAATTTCTACATCAAAATAACAATCCACATCTCATGCATGAGATCACTAATATGTTAAACATTGTATATTTCCACTGTCAACTATGGATTAAATAGCGGTCGTAATATACAATAGTTCATATGTTGCATTAAATTTTATTCAAATAGGATTAGTTTGATATCTTACTTCCCATAGACATTATATCATATTTATGTAACTCCTATTGTTATCATTATTTCATACAATTAACATTGTGTTGATCTAGGTTAGAGGTGTTGCTTACAAGCCATTTCATGATATATAGAGAGAAATATGACTTAATTATGATTCAATAAATTCAAACTGGTTTTTGTTAAATTATAATCTATGACATGCAAAGAGGACTACTATAGAAGAAGTTTATACTAGAAGTGATTCTGAAGATGAAGTTAATCAACATATTCAACAAAATACAACATAACATGAATGGAAAATCATATCTAGGCTTCACCGTGGTCAATTATTGCAAGTGACTGAAATAAATATGTTAGTAAGAAGAGATATTGAAATAAATCATTGATGTGATTGTCATCATCCTCATTGTCATCATCACCATTGTCACCTTCATCATTGTCATCATAATCATTTTCATTATCATCATCGACATCATCATCGTCGTCATCATCATGACAATGAAAATGATGATTATTATGATGATGATCATGTCAATGATGGTGCATACTGATGATGACGATCAAAACGATGATAATGATGATAATTTATGTCATCATCATCTTCCTCCTTGAAATATATCATTGATGTCACCTTCGTCATCCTTATTATCATCATAATCATTGTCACCTTAATCATTGTCATCATAATAACTTTCATTACAATCTTAAACATCGTCATCATCATGACAATAACAATGATGATGATGATGATGATCATGTGAATGATGGTGAGTACTAATGATCATGATGATGATGACAAACACAACAATGATGACGATCACAACGATGATAATGATGATCATTGATGTCATCGTTATCATCCTCCTTGAAATAGATCATTGATGTCATCCTCATCATCCTCATCATCATCATTGTCACCTTCATCGTTGTCATCATAATCATTTTCAGTATCATCGTCATCATCATGACAATGATAATGATGATGATGATGATCGTGTCAATGATGATGAAATAGATATGTTAGGAAGAAGAGATATTGAAATATATCATTTATGTCATCATCATCATCCTCATTGTCATCATCATCAATATCACCTTCATCGTTGTCATCATAATCATTTTCATTATCATCGCCAACATCGTCATCACATAGTTCATCATCATGACAATGACAATGATGATGATGATCATTGTTTCAATGATGGTGAGTAATGATGACCATGATGATGATAACAACAAAAATGATGATGACGATCACAACAATGATAAGTATGATGATCGTTCATGTTATCGCCATCATCCTCATTGAAATAGATCAACGATGTCATCTTCATCATCCTAATTATCATCATCATCATTGTCATCATAATCATTTTCATTATCATTGTCAACATCATCATCATGACAATGAAAACAACAATGATGATGATGATCGTGTCAATGATGGTGCATACTGATGATCATCATGATGATGAAAAACACAACGATGATGATGATAATAATGATCATTGATGTCATCAACATCATCTTTCTTGAAATAGATTATTGATGTCATCGTCATCATCCTCATTTTCACCTTCATCATTGTCATCATGATCATTTTCATTATAATCGTCAACATCATTATCATCATGACAATGCCAACGATGATGATGATGATGATGATCATGTCAATGACGGTGAAATAGATATGTTGGGAAGAAGAGATATTGAAATAGATCATTGATGTCATTGTCATCATCCTCATTGTCATCATTTTATGTTTAATGTGACTCGCACGACTGCTACTAGCATACCTATATTATATAAATATATGTAACATATGCTGAGAGGTATAGTTTGCAAGGCGCTTCTATCTCTTGGTATATTTTACCATTTATATAAACATAAATCAAAACATGGTAAATATGCCAAGAGGTATAAGCGCCTTGTGAACTATACCTCTCAGCATATGCTACATATATTTATATAATATAGGTATGTTAGTTAAAAATATGTTAGTCTTCCCATAACATTTAATAAATGACAATAGCATTCAAAATATTCATCCAATTATTTTAATACATTCAACCCCTTGTTTTGGAGGATGGGTCGGTTGAATTTAAATAGAGGTTGAAGAGTAAAATAAGGGTGCCTAAAAAAAAATCGGTGTTCGATAATTAATATTGCCTAAGGAGCAAAGTGTTATAGGAAGACTGAGAGAAGCGTGTGAAATTTGTTTAAGCATCAAAATAATTAAGGTACGGGCAGCGATGGATTCCTTTTATCTGCAACTCCCTCTAATAGATAATTTACATAATTATGGATTCCTTTTTCCTCCTCTATCTCTATATCAATTTAATTAATTAATTTACTCCAGTGCTTGTTTGGTAGTGTATACAGTAAAAATTTTCTTTCTATTTGGGAACTTAGAATCTTCTGTAACTTCTTTTATTTCTGTTTAGCAAGTTATTCTACCATGTTTGTATCTACAATATAATTTTCCAACACTCCCAATAAATTGATTTTACTATTTAAATTTTAAATATTAGATTAACTTAGAATTAAAAAATAGAAATGAGTAAGTGATTTATTTATTCATTCTATTTCTAAATTATTAAAAATGATCTACAGATTATTGGTATATATATATATATATATATATATATATATATCTTTTCCATCACCATTGTCCTTATGAATTTCTTGGAATTTGCTGTTGTTAAAACCCTTTGATGTACATTTTTAGGCAATGCCCAAATATGAAAATCCTCTTGTAAAAAAAAGGAACAGGACAATATATGGTTTAACCTATCTATTTATTATTTTTAGCCAGAAATTTAATAAGGGAATATTCAAGAATATTTATTTACCTATCCAATTAAGTATTATATAGTTTTAACCGAATTATTTACATTGGTAATATAAGGGTAAATTTTATTTACCAATCCAATTAACTATTATATAGTTTTAAACTTATTTACATTGCTGGAATATTACCTTGTAGAATACATTTTAAGAAAATCCTAAATTGTGAAAATTAGTGGTAAAAATTGTGGAAAATTAAGGGTAAATTTATTTACCAATCCAATTAACTATTATATAGTTTTAAACTTGTTTATATTGTTGGAATATTACTTAGAATGCATTTTAAGAAAATTCCAAATTATGGAAAATTAGGGGTAAATTTATTTACCAATCTAATTAACTATTATATAGTTTAGAACTTATTTACATTGTTGGAATATTCCATGTCGAATGTATTTTAAGAAAATCTCAAATTGTAGAAAATAACAGGTAAATTAATTTACCAATCCAATTAACTGTTATATAGTTTTAACCAAATGAATTAATGTGTAATTTTTATAATCTTTATCCACTTTATATAATTAGCTCTTCTAACTGTGAGCTTGGAATTTTACTTCAAATATTTTAATAAGGTTTATTTTATGGATATATAATTAGAAAATTATTATTTCTACTTAAACTCTAATTTATGACTTGATAATTTTAATGATTAAATAAAACATAATTTTTATTGAGGAATTAAATTTCATCTATTCATTTTAGTTTTTATTTATTTATTATTATTACTCTTTGTTATCATACAAAGTAATGAGTTATTATATTAAGAATTAAAGTATAGTGATTAATTATAGTCAAGTAAATTTTTAATTTTAAAATTTGCCTACTCTTTAGTTATCATTTAAATGGGTTTGTCGTATAGTAAAATTAATTGAAAAATGTAATACTTTAACCAAGTAGTGGCTTCTTGGACACTGAGAGCTGTCCAAAAAGTTTGATTTTGTGCAAATCCGAGCTCCCAGTTAAAAGTTACGGCCAGCTAAAGATGGAGGTGCCATTCTGTAATAAATGTGAGTGGTTGGCTTTGTTTCTTTGGACTCCGAAATGCATTGCAACCTCCGAAATAAAAAATTTTAGACCTTTGGGATTCAGAACTTCAGACCTTTTGATTTTGGAGTTCAGGTTACTGTTCATCGCTTAAGAGTTTGTGAAACCTCTGAAACACTAAAAACCCAAAGTCTGAAATTTAGACTTCAAGTTATGACTTTTACGAATTGGGAGTTCAAGGTTCCAAAATGACAAAACCCCGAAGCCCAAAATTTGGACTTCGGGTTTCAGACCTTTGCCTTTTCAGGTTTTCAAGATTTCAAGACTTTCAGGGGTTTCGGGATTTCGGGACTTTCGGGGGCATGAAACCTCTGAAACTACGAAACTCTGAAGTCTGAATTTTGGACTTCAGGTTTCAGTCCTTTGATTCTCCTCTACATGGCACTATTCACTATTCGACCTTGTCGAGACTTCTGAAGCTCCGAAGCCTAAAATTCAAATTTCAGAGTTTGGACTCCGCCATCCCTGATCTACGGCGCCATTGACCCCAAAAACCCCGAGCCTTTTTGAAATTTTGGGTTTCAAGGTTTCAAGGTTTCAGGGTTTTGGACCTTTGCCTGTTCTCCGCGCTTCTTCCACCTCCAAATTTTGAATTTTGGACTTTCGAGCTACTCCTACCTCCGAAATTCATCTACAATGTGCTTGACCCTCTTCAACCTATTCGGCCAATCCCGAAATGTGAGCTCCAATGACTGAATCGATCCTTCAATTCTCACTGTGCAAATTCATGTTTGTCCAATTTTACCTGAGGGGCAAAATTAGATAACATAAGCCTTGTAACGCTAACTGTCTTAGTGTGCATTGGAAATTAAATAACATGAATTTATATGGTTTCCTTTTCAAAATTTTGCATCAATCATTGTAAAATTACACAATCCTTGTTTTTTGTTTTATAGTTATATCACTATATAATACATACTTTTGGCTCAAATTTCATGTGTTGTGTATTGCCATGGAAAGGAAATAACCTTTTAAGATCCATGACATTAGGCATATTATTGAAACCACCTCATCCAATGCAACATTTGAACTTGCAACCTCCCTTTCAAGAACATGAATCCTTCACCATTATAATATTCAAGCTCTTAACCATTGGACATATAGTGCTAGTCCTTATATAATCTTAATGTGAGCTAGAGGGTTATGGTGCATATGAAAAATGAATATTAGTAGTGGATTTGTATTTTGATTCAATTGTATTAAATTACAAAAGTGACTAGCATCCAATGTACTAAATGCATTGGAGGGGTTAAATTTAGATGTGTTCAAGAGATTCTTGTATCTTAATATATGAGGACATTTTTTAGATTATGAAATTGGCTATGTTTAAGCACATAAGAAACATCTGGCAACAAAGTTGTTTGTAATTGTTCTCGGTAGAGCTTGAAGTGGAATTCCCATATTGAGAGATCTTGTGGAGTTATTCCTCTCTTAATGAGTAATATATGGAGTTGCATTGCCTTAAGGGTATTATTTTGAATATATTAAAAATATCAAGCCTTCTTGGCTCACTAATATCTTTTGTGTTTTTTTTATTTACATTTATTCTCCATATTTTCTAAATTATTATACATGAAGACCTTGCCAACTTGTGAATTTAATATTCATCCACATATGAATTTAATATTCACATTTAATCCACATGAAATCCACCTTTGAATTTAATAGTCTAATCATGTCCCCCAGTCACCTAATCAAGTTTACTTTTTAAAATCATGATTACCCAAAAACACCCTAATTAACCTCACCCTTAGGCTATAAATAAGAGCCTTCCCCCTCTCTTTCGAATAAGATAGAAGTGAAAGAAAAACTTTAGAATTATTATGAGACCACTTATCATCATATCATCATAATGCCCTTGTGGTTCTACTTGTAGCATTATACCATTCTCATGACCTTGTGATCCCCTTAGCAATCCCATTTCTTGGCATCCTTCCATCTACAACACGAAAGCTTACAGGTTTGTTTTGCAAATTCCTTGCATCTAGCCCGATTCCCCGTTGAACCATACATGTTTGGTTTATTTACATCTATTTTGATCATACCAATGCTTTCGTTGTGTATCGGCATTTTTAGCTTCCGTTTTATATCAAATTCTATATGTTATCTTATCATTATGAAATTAATTTATTGAACGCAGATTGATACCCTTGCAAGGAAG
The DNA here is from genome assembly GCA_019776745.2 of Taxus chinensis. Lineage (NCBI taxonomy): Eukaryota > Viridiplantae > Streptophyta > Pinopsida > Cupressales > Taxaceae > Taxus > Taxus chinensis. The sequence goes on from CM034146.1 coordinate 802,995,512, forward strand.
TCCATTGACTTCTGGGGACTGGCCTTTTCCAGGTAATCCGCCATATATATGTCTAATCCAATCTCCTTCTAAGTTTCTATGATCTGCAGGTTCCTCCGTCGATAAAAGAAGGAAGGATATTTCATCAATTCAACATCATCGTCCATCTGTGTGGGTACCTTAAACCCCACATCTTCTGAGGTTGGTTTTGTTTTTAATTTTTCATTGCATTGATTTGGTCATGATCGGTGATTGATATCTTGTACTATCTAATCATTTTTTGTAGTTATTAATCATTGATTTTTATTAGATTTCACTCCATTTTAAGTAATATGATTAATTACTAGATATATCTACATTTTCCTTTTAAAAAAATTCTTTTCCGATCGTGTCTGTGTATGCTCTTCTCTTGCACTTTTGGACGATCTTGAGAACCAAAAAAAACCATGATCATTTACTGCACATTTAACTAATGTTGTGTTTACAAGGTAAACTTAATCAACATCCTCGCTTTGAATAACTTCATTTTTACTTCTATATTTCTATTGTACTAATTTTGTAGCTAGTCCTCGTTGCTTGCTTTCTCATGCTGGGTTCGTCTACCGGACCGCTCTTCGCTAAAGTGCCGATAAAAAGGAAAAACTATATCCATGCTTTCCTCTTTTTACTTATTCGCTCTTTTCTGCATTGAACTTCCTTTTCTTGTGTGTGTCTGCATCAAAAATTCACACTTTGATTTGGTCTAAAAATAATTTTTCTTTCTACATCTTGCTTGCTCACATAGTTTAAGTAGGAGGTAAACTTTCCTCATCTCACGTCCTATCATACACAACCTAAAACTCAAGCATCTAAATAACACATCAAAACATCTCCTTACCTAGTTCATTGTTTGGGATTTCATCACCTAATAGGAAGCCACCTGAGACTCTCCCTAGCCAAAACTACCTAGAAACCATAGCCTTAGACTATGCCGTTCCTTAGGTACCTTTGTTATCAACCTATCCTTCTTATTCTTTCTCGCATCTTCTTAATTAATCATGATTATAAGAAAATTGTTGCTTGATTTATTTGTTGACAAATTACATAAACAAATGTTCACCTATTTCATGCCTATTATCATCTCTTCCTCATGTCGAGGAAACAACACAATAATCCACTCCATCCAATGACATCCCTTCCTCTAATGATATCTCTCAACAATATTCTAAACTAGAGATGACACCTTCAGTTATCCAAACCCCTTTTTTCCATGGTCTCACTTCATGAGAACCATATCATCTAAAATCATCCCTATCATTGAAACTAATCATCATATCTCTCATCAATCCAGCCTTTATATACCAAGTACACCCCCATATCCTGGCTCCTTTAGAAAATGTTGGACCTCTTTCTAGCCTCCATCTATGACTTCTTCCTTCTGTAAATCTCCACACAATATCTTCGATCCTATCAATCTACTCAATTGGTGGATCCTATCCCACCCATGTCACTTTATGTCAACTATATCTCTATTCCATCTGCTACAAGTATGCCTATTCAACCACATCTACACCTCTTGACACTTACATTCCTACCCATCATATGCTCCAACCATCTCAACCTCTTAACACTCATATCCCCACTCATCATTTACCACAACAAATTTCCCAATTTCAACAATCACATCGCATGTCCCTATTTCTCAACATCAATCACTATAAGAAACTTATCCAATCTTAACCCATGATATGTATTAATACTTATCAAATGATTCCTCAAACCCCCACACATCTAAAAACTTAATCGACCGCCTTATGATATGGTTCCTCAAACCCCCCACAGATCCACAAATGTTTCAACTGCCTTACCAAGCTAATTCCCATACCACACAATCACAATCCAAACCTAATCATCGACATCAAACGATCATATTCATACCTTAATTAATAGGTTGGCTAGTCTAGAAGGCCACTACCTTGGGACCCAAGGATACATTATCTTATGAAACAAATTTGTAATGAAACTGATTCATCCGCTCGGTTCCTAATCAAACCTTACCCTCCTCATTGGGAGCTTCCCACTTTTACTAACTTTAATAACAAGGAAGATCCCCAAAAACATGCTTGTGTGTTCAAACACACATGTTACCTTATCATGTACATGATCAGGAACTTATGCTTCACACCTTCCCCTATATATTTAGCTGGTCCAGTGTTAGACTAGTACATTAGTATACCTTAATACTCAATATGTTCCTTCACCCAACTCACGTTGTTGTTCTTAGAACACTTTTCGATCAATGTTGCGCTCAAAATCACTATCACTCACCTATACACCATCCAACAGTTTGAAGATGAGTCCATCGCGGACTTTGTCGCATGATGGTGAAACATTATAAACCAACTATTCTTATCTCTTTTGCAAACCGAACACATCAATATTTTCTCCGGTTTATGTGTGAAGAATATGTCATCTACCTTGAAAATCCAATCCTTCTGAACCTTTGATGAAGCCTTCACCATGGCTCAAAAACTTCAAATACGCACCCTTGAGCAAAGCCATTCAAAACTAAAATCGAACAAACCTAAAATTGAATTTACAAACCATCAACACATAAGTACACATTTAAGGGTGCAACCAATGTTGCGGTTGTTAAGAGCTTATCCACACCTACATCTAGCACATGGCCTCAAATACAAACCCCATGACTAATGCCCAACTACACCCCTTGGGAGAATCATATAGTTCAATATTCTTTAAGTTGATGGCAGTAAATCTAATCACACTTCCTCCAATCAAACCACTTGATGAAGCAATACCAAAACCCGTGTGGTATAGTGGAGACCATTATTGAAAATACCACCAAATCCAAGGACACAACATAGAGTAATGTCAAACTTTTAAAGATTTGATCCAAAGAATCCTTGATCAAGGTGACCTCCAAGTAGAAAACACCAACACACCTACAAATAAACCACTAGAGGTCTTTAAACAACCATTCCCTAACCACACACCAAAAATTCAAACCACCACCGCTACAACCCAAGCGCCCAATTATCATACTATAAACAATTTTCACTCCATGGACCAAGATCCTGTCCCATCCACAACTTCCCCTCCTTCATCGCTGATCGCATCCACCTCCTTGGAAATTTCCCCTACATCTAAAAACCCATTAACACTTCTACCCACAGTTGCACCAATCATACCTACATCTACCTCGAAACTTGATCCTACATCCACACCTACCACATCAACCTCATTCACAAACATATCATTATTACCCCTCGAGACATTTATGAAACAACCATTCCCACCTATTTCTACACCAGATATTACTTCTACATCTACTTCATTACCTATCATATCTACTCCATCAGTTACCACATCTCGTTCATTGGATTTGACTACCTTACCTACATCCATTCCACCTTTACCCATTATACCATCCTTAGATTTGATCCCAGTTCCTCCTTCCGTACTTTTTTCTGTACCCACCACATCAATTGTTGTGGCACAATCTACATCTATCCCTATCTTTACCACATCCACATTGACTTCAACTATACATCCCACTTCATCCACACCTAACGTGCCCCAACCTATCATATTCAACCCCTTAACCACATCTACAACAAACATACCTATCACTAAATCACTTACATCTCCAAATGTCCCAATTATTTCCACCTCATTATCGATCCCAATTACCCCTATATTGTTATATAAACAAATTCACTTACCCCTACCTTGACATCTTCGTCACTTGTACCCATATCCTTGCCCATGGCCACACCACCTATTTTATCCCAATCTTTTATACTTAATAATTCAATGTCTATACCCAGTGTCACACTAACCATATCCTCTCGATTTGAAAATCTATAGATGATACCCCTTAAAAAAATTATGGAACAAACACCTCAACCTAAGTCGAACAAAAACATTTTTCATCCTCCCACTACATAACCAACTATTTCCACATTGGCCAATCCAAAACCTACACGATCCATATCTCACATAGACCTTATTAACTACATCATACAAACATCTCTTTCTCCATTAATGTCTTCCCCTACACTGCAATCTTTAGATACTTTACTTAATATTATTATCATCCCCGCCAAGGGTAAATCTTCTCGATCAAAATCGAAGGTTGGCGGTAAACATCCCCAAAAGTCTCCTTTGCATCCTTATAAGAAGTCATGTCTTCCCTCTTCTCAGTAATCCGATGTTACAACATCTATTTTAGGGCCAATCCCTTCATCTAATACACCTCGTAATGATAAATCCCAAACCAAACAATCTAACCTTCCTCTCAAAATTGATTTGTCTTTTAAGTCATCTAATTCATCCATCTGATTTACGTCCACTTCTTCCCTTGGCTCCAAGCCAAAATATTCGATCAAAAATCACAACAGTTACCTTCCCCATGACACTTCGGCTAGGTCCTACGCAGATATCCTTCAACATTTAATTCAAATATATGCCATCACACTCCCTCCCATTAAAGCTTTTGATCCACATATTCCTAAATCATCATGGTTCAATCCCAATTGCATTTGTACTTATCATTGTACCATAGGCCATGACATTGAACATTATAAGGCCTTTTAGACAATCGTCCATAACCTTATTGAGAAAGATGATTTCCTCATTCAAGGGGAACATCCTTCTCCATCTGCATCTAATCCAGTTCATATCCCATCTATCGGGTTTTCCAAGACACCTCCATCCACGTCATCCCTTAACATCTCTCATATACATGACATTCCTCCTAAGGAAGGTCCTCCATTTTTCATTGATATTGTTTCTCTTTCCAATCACCCTTGTGGTCTACGACCGTTTATCCAATCCAAATCCAAAACAATCCTATCTAAAGTCCTTCGACATCCACTAACTCAACCGCATATAATATAATCTCCCTCACTAGGGGGACATCATCCACTCGTCCTTGAGTATCCCTGCCACATCAATTCATATTTTATCCATACAACTCCCTTGATGCTGGGGGACTTCATTTTTGACATCTCTTTATTTAATCTCATCCAATCTTAAATCCAAATTAAACTTGTCCAAGTCTTCATCTTATTTTAATGTCCACTTTTGTGGTGCTACTCCTCCCTCTCTTGGGGGACCATTTATTCTCATCTTAAGTCCACACTTGTGGCCATATTCATCTCTCCCTTGAGGGACCTTGTTTTTCATTTTAATTCTGCATTTGTGGCCATATTCGTGCCTCTCTTGGGGCATGATATTAATTAACATCCTCAATTGTGGCCATAATTGTGCCTCCCTTGGGGGCACCATATTTTCATCATAATCCCGATTTTGTGGCCATTTTTTTTGTCTTGCCAGGACGCATTTTGTTCGCTTCCTCACTTTCAAAAGGCATCGCATGGTTTCCATCTTATCTAACTCACAACGTCTTATCCAATCTTTATCCCTTCCAAAATCCACCATTGTGGTCATATATGTCCCTCTCTTGGGGGACCATCTACTCATCTCATTAGGGACACATATTTTTGCTTCCTTAAGGGTAGCACAAAGTTATTTCTCTTCGCTCATATATCTCGTCATCCTATCAAGATTTTATCCTATTTTGAACACAACATTAATTAGGACATTACATGAAAAGTTTGGCTTCCCTTGATGGTAAACTGGAAGCACAACCTCTTAATGCATTACACTTGTGACCATTCTATTGTTAGCATATATACCAATGAGCACTTATTCATATCCTTAGGTCATTCCTCCATCATTATCCCCTTCCATCTATTGTTGTAATGATATGGAACTATGTGGTCTACTGTCACTTCCTAGACATGACCTTAAATATGGGCACCACGGCTCTGTCAACAGCATTTTTCTTATGGATAGCTTCTCCCTTTTTGGTGAGAACTCCGGGATTATTACACCCATCACCTTATTGTTTACCTATTGAAACCACGCTAAGGGTCCAGTGGTGTTACTTGTGTAATGATCATCCCCTCCTAAGTGGTCTACCTAGCTATACCCAACTCTTACCCATAAAAAAAATCAAAATTATGGATGTTCTTATCTCATGTTATCTTATCCAAAAATAGTTGTTCATAAAAAGCATACAATAAAAATAGACCGATCCCTCGAAGGACAGTTATCATGCATATCTTATCTTTCCATCTAAAATAAAAAGTCATAAATCCAAAAACAAAAGCAAAAATTACACCATACACTCGAAGGATGGATATTTTCTTAATCATGGTAGAGAAGGCTTCCCACATTGATCAACCTTCTATATCTCATAGCATCCTAAGAAATATTATCACATCAATTAGTTTTCTCATATACATTGCAAACTCCCCACATTGATCAACCTTTTATATCTCATAACATCCTAAAAAATCTTCCCACATTGATCAACTTTCTCATTTATACATTGTAGACTTCCCACATTGATCAATTTGCATCTTCCTCCTTCCCAAATCTAGGGCATAGTCCTAGGAACAACTACCTATGGAGAACCCTCTTCCTGCGTGCAAATTACATCTAAAACCTCCTTGTCATGTCAAAATTAGGTTTATGAGATTATTGCATCCATGTTCCCCCCTTGATCTTTGGTATAACTAACTATTGGTGGTTATGTGTTAACACTTGCTATTGGCTGCAAGTGCAATGCCTTCAGTGCTTCTCTTCATTGTTTACCTCCAATCCAGTTCGAAGCATGTTTTCCTTGTATGCTCCTTGCTATGATTATGTGGTGTTTATCTCGATAAGGTCACCTTTTATCAAGATCGCATTCTTGCATATTTAATTTCACACTATGTAATCTATATTCATATGTTTATGTTTAAGGATGATATCTATTAACATGATCCATAAATCCATGAAATCTATTAATGTCTATGAACACTATCTCTAATGCAATTTTTGGTTTGGGAATTCTACTTGATCTTCATTGTAGTTTGTGAATCCTACTTGAGGATCCATCTCAAGAAGAGTTCATTATTGTGCAACTACTCATCCCCCACCATGGCCAACATGTCCCTTTTCCATCCATCCTCCCTCATCACATTTATCTTCCCATTAATTATCCCCCCACATCACCTTTCTCACTCTATTCATCCTTCTTTGTTCCTTTTCCACTCCTTCCCCTATCTTACACCAACAATAATTATTGTTGGTTTTCCCCTAATGTCTCTTATTTGTCATTGCCTCTTCCATTCTCAATTCCCCTTTTACCCTTATTTACGTTTCCTCTCATCCTTCACCAACAATAATTATTGTTGGTCTTCCCCTAACGTCCCTTCATTGGCTTTGCCTCCTGTACTCCCCATTACCTTTTTCTATGTCTTCACTTTTCCCCTCATCCTTCACCAACAATAATTATACTTGGTCTTCCCCTAACATTCCTTCATTGACATAGCCTCCTCCATCACCCATTACCTCTTTCCTCCCATTCCTTGTCTCCATCTCCATCCTTTCTTATCACGTCTTTGCCACCTCTTATTTTCCCTTCACCCTCTTCAATATCTTTACTATCTTCATCATGTAACCCTCTTATCTTCTTATCCTCATCTCATGCATTTCTACAGCTTTTACACTCTGTGTCCTTCCTTCCCTCTTTACTTTCCCATTGTTACCCTATTTCTCGCTCGGTATCCCATATTTTTTTATCCTCCGACCTTTCACATGCAGTTCCATGCAGTCTGTACCATATTCCCCTAACATTCTCTAATCTTCTCCACATCTTCTTGCTCTCTTCCTTTATTTTCTTTGTTCTATCGTCTCTTTCCTATTCTTTAAATTCTTCATATTCTTCACCCCCTTCTCTATTTTATTTTTCTCCAGACGCCTCTCTTTCTCTCTATTCCCTCCCCTTATCTTCTTCACCTCAACTCCTATACTTTCTTTCTTTTCTTTGTTCTATCATCTTTGTCCTCTTCTTTAAATTCTTGATCTTCCTCATCTCCATGTTTCCATCATTTCTCTCCTTTCATCTTCATCATTTCATCCATTCCTCTTCCTTCATCTTCATCACCTCCCTCTCTTTATCTTTTCTGCTACCTTCATATTGCACATCTTTCTCCCTTTTCTATACTTTCACCCTTTACTTTAGTCAAATAAAAAAGGCTCTAATTGCGATAGGGACACTCAAACCCATCACAAAGGACAAACACGAAACAAAATTTATGGATAAATGAAATTTCTTCAAGAAGAACAAACATGTCATTGGCGATGACATCACAGACTCCAAGAGATTCCAAGTTGTACAGACTGGTCCGCTTTTAAATCTCTCACAAGGACCTCGCCTAAAGGCACCCACCAAATGTGTGTTTACACCACTAATGGAATCACTATTTGCAATACTTAAACAGTTAGATGTGGTAAACATGGTGCAATACCCAACCGTGACAGTACCATATCCGAAGGATGCTCCAGACCTTGGTTTGTTCAAAGATCATGAGTATTGTGATTTCCATCGTGTTAGAGGACACAAAACCAATACGTGCTTGAGACTACAAAATTATATACAAGACCTCATCAAAGAGGGAAAAATCATTATAGATTCCCCGCTAACTCAGGAGAGGGTCCCAATGAGAAAAATGGGTATCTTCAAAGAGCCCTTTCCTAGCCATACAGCTAAGAAGAACATGAAGCCAGATCACAAACAAACTTCCAATGATTATAGGACTATTGCTTATGTTTATCCAACTAATGATAGTGCCTTTGATTCCCTTTTAGGATGTATCCGTTCATCAGATGAACATGTTAATACTATTAGGATCTTAGAAAAAAGTTATGTAGTAGAGATGTGAATCGCTCGTTTGATCATACCATATCACCTACATGTCCCTCAGGAAGGTTAGTACAATTTAATAGAACAGTTAGAGAAGACACCCGCTAGGATATCAATCTTAGATCTCCTCAAAATATCTACTGCTCATAAAAAGAATTGTATAAAACACTGCAGAGTTCAAGAGTTGCCATAGATGTAGATCCCGCGCACCTTCAAGAAATGATTGCACACCTTGATTCCAATGATCAAATCACTTTTGATCACGATGCAATCCCTCATATTGACCCAGAGCACAACTTGCCCCTATACCTAGAAGTAGTTGTTACCCATCGTAAGATCAAGAGATTACTTGTAGACGATGGATTCAATCTAAATATTTACACTTTGAAGCTGGTTAAGTAGCTAGGCCATTCATAAATGAATCTGGGGGCTAAAACTATTACAATCACAACTTATGATAATGAGGAGCATGAGTCAGCAAGTACTATAGTAGTTTTGATGGAAAGAGGGCCGACTTGTCATGATACGTCGTTTCATGTCCTTGACTTGGATCTTCCTTACAACATGCTCCTAGGGCGCCCATGGATCTATGCCATCCAGGCCATTCCCTTAACATTTCATCAGTGTATTAAGATGTGCCATGAAGAACAGATAATCACCGTTCAGGGTAATCCATAACCATTCAAGCATTATAGGGCATTGTATAGTTTTTCTTGTGCAGCTTATGAATGTCCTTCTGCAGATATTGTTGTTCCTTAAAAAATAGAAGCTATCAATGAACATGTGGTTCCAGATTCACTCACTCCTTATAATCAAAAATTTCCTTCATTGGTCAACCCTTTCACATCATGGGAGACAACATTTGTAAAGTGTGGCCCATGTGAGCAATTCACTCTTCAACAAGCCTTATTAATATCAGATCTATCAGTATCACCCAGGACATGTGGTAAACCCTACTTTCAATTCAAGAGCACTTGAGATAAATACCTTAAACCATTGAAGAAGTTCATTCCTAGTGGTCTCCTATCCAAGGAAAATATGTTAGAAGATCCCATCAGGAGGGTACCTGAAGGTACCATGGCATCATGTCATCAAGCTCCGCAGTATATCAAAGGCCACCGTATGATGTACGTCATGGGTTACAATGGGTTTGGATGTGGTATCAATGCACAAGGATGGTTATAACCCATTCCTATTCCTCATTTTAAATATAAAAAACATGGCTTAGGAATCAGGACCTCATGACATCCCCCTTTCGAGATCGATGCCACCTCTTTTGAATGTGAGGACGACTCATCTCATTCAAATAGCGATGCAGATTCCCAATGTAGCCTATACGAGGATCTTTCCTCCACAAACCTATTCCCTAATTCAACTTGTTTTTACCTTATCCGGATCCAATCCTCAAACTAATTTCCAAGTAACCCTAGTATATCCTGAACTTGTAGATTGGGATCAACAATTTCACTGTGCCAATTGATTTCTTTGAGAACAACGAGGCATTTGTAGAATTCATGGGACTCAGGGATTCTATTCTGACTAGGGATCACAAGAAAGGTTTTTATCAAACTAGATGCATGTACATACTTTAGAGAAGAGGCAGCGATGTGTGGATGCTTGAATAAGAAGGTCGTAAGAAATAGTAAGAACGCTTCAGAGAAGCCTTGTGGAAAGAATAAACGCAAGTCTCATAGCAACAAAAATTTTGAGGCACTAGTAGATAAACAAAACGAAGAACCTATAGAAGAAATGGTATACCCATTCAAAGATAATGATGAGCCACCTAAGGAGGTTGATCTTACTCTTCCCCTTGATCCTACATAGATGGAAGATGATTTCAAAAAATTTTGTTGAAGAAATAATCAGTGTCAACATTGGCTTAGAAGAGGAACCTAGAATGATAAAGTTGGGAGCTTCACTCTTCAGCTCAAGAATAGAAAGTTTTTGTGGAACTATTGAGAGAATATGCAGATATATTTGCATGGTCATATGCAGATATGCCTAGTTTGGACCCAGACTTGGTCGTGCACAACCTCGTTGTGCACCCAAACGCCAAACCCATCAAGTAGAAATTGAGAAAGATGCACCCCAAAATTGCACTACTTGTCAAAGAAGAATTGAAAAGTTATTAATTATTGATTTCATTAAACCCATTGACTATTCAGATTGGATATCCAACATAGTCCCAGTTCAGAAGAATTGGTTGGCATAAGGATCTACACCGACTTCCATGACATCAATAAAGCATGTCCCAAAGATGACTTCCCCTTGCCTAATATTGATATGATTGTTGATTCTACCACTGGTTATGAAATGTTATCCTTAATGGATGGTTTTTCAGGTTATAACCAGATCCAAATTACAGAGAAGATCAACATAAGACAAATTTCATCACCCCTTGGGGGACATTTTGTTACAAGGTCATGCCTTTCAGACTCAAGAATGTCAGGGCCACTTATCAACGCGCAATGACAGTCATCTTCCATGACATGATGAATGACATCATGGAGGATTACGTTGATGATATCTTAGCAAAATCCAAAAGAAGAGGAGAACACCCTGAAGTGCTGAGACGTATTTTTCAATGTCTCCGAGATTACAAAGTATGTTTGAACCCTAAGAAGTGTGTCTTTGGAATTTTGTCAGGGAAGCTCCTAGGTTTCATCGTTTCACAGAGAGGAATAGAGGTGGATCCTGCAAAGGTTACAACTATCACAAAAATTCCTCCACCTACAAATCTCAAACAACTAAGAAGTTTACAAGGAAAAATTCAGGCAATCTGTCATTTTATTTCACAGCTTACAGATAAGTGCCATCCATTTACACATCTATTGAAAAAAGATGTTACATTCAACTGGGGACCAGACTGTCAAAAGGCATTTGCACTGCTTAAACAATACCTTGTCAACCCACCCATACTCATGCCACCTACCCCAGGAGAACCTCTCCTATTATACATTTCAGCTACCATAGTTTTCTATTGGTGCACTACTTTCCCAATATGACCTAGACCACAGAGAAAGGGTATTTTATTACCTTAGTCGCACCTTGATTGCCTATGAACTAAATTACCCACAGATTGAAAAGGATTTCCTGGTAGTTGTCTTTACCTTTCAAAAACTACGTCACTATCTCCTTAACAATAAGACCAAGCTAATATCCAAAGTTGACCCTCTCAAATACCTTTTGTCCAAACCCACCCTTATGGGATGAATGGCTAATTGGATCATTCTCCTAAGTGAATTTGATATTGATTTTGTTAACCAGAAGTCATTAAAAGGACAGGTATTGGCTGATCAGTTAGCAGAAGCCCCTCTACCAGGGATGGAACCTTTGTGTCTAGATCTACCAGATGCATCCATGATGTATGTTGAAGAGTCTGTGGAGTGGCAAGTCCATTTTGATGGATCATTCACCTTCCATGGATCAGGAGCAGGAGTGGTGCTCATCACTCCCACAAGTGAGGTTATTCCAAGAGCATTCCATTTGGGATTCCCTTGCACTAATAACATTGCAGAATATGAGGCACTCATCGCTAGCCTCAAGTTGGCTATCACTTGGAATATCAGACAACTACGAGTCATTGGGGACTCCCAACTTATTATTAAACAAGTTAATGATGAGTATAAGGTTAAAGATGAAAAGCTTATTCCATACAAGAAAATGGTTGAAACCTTGAAGGAATATTTTATACAGATTATCTTTGAACAAAAACCAAGGTCACACAATAGATCAGCAGATGCCATGGCTACTATCGGATCACTATTACGCATTCCACCTCAGGAAAGTAAAATTCCCTTCTTTGTAGAGCATTTATGAGTACCTGCATATGATATGCCAGAGTCATGTTTGGCATGTGAAGTTGTTGGTCCCTTCTCCCCTTGGTATGACCCTATATTTAGATACCTACAAGATGGCACATTTCCCCCAGACATTATCCATTCTGAGAAGAAAGCTCTTATCCGTCGTATAGCCCGTTACACCCTCCTAGGAGGCACCCTTTATCGTCATGGCTATAACGGGAATTTATTATGTTGTTTGGACATTACTGCTTCAGTCCACGCTATTAAGGAAGTGCACAGAGGTATTTGTGGAGCACATACTAGCAGCATGGTCTTGGCTAAGAAGTCTCTTAAGAGTGGGTTATTATTGGCCCACCATGGAAATTAGACACTGTTGTAATTTTTTAAAGAAATGTGAGCTATGCAAAAAATATGGCAACTTGATACATGCGCCAGCACAGGCTTTGCAACCCATTGCGACACCTTGGTCATTTTCTAAATGGGGCCTGGATCTCATAGGGAAGCTCCATCCTTCTTCTTCAGATGGCCATACCCACATTATTACCACCACTGAATATTTTACTAAATGGGTAGAGGTTGTACCTCTCACTTATGTCATTAGTGCACAAATATCCAAATTCATCATGAATCACCTCATTTTCATGTTACGATATCCCTTCTGCCATTGTCATTGATAATGGTAAATCCTTCAAGAATAAAAAGGTCAAAGCATTATGTCAACACTTCCATATTCAGCTCAAGTGGTCTACCCCTATTACCCCCAAGGTAATGGGCAAGCTGAGGCCACCAATAAAAGTCTTGTATGGATCATGGAGAAAATGGTAAGTAAGATTGGCCGTAATTGGCACTTACATATACATCCCGCCCTCCGGGCCTATCGAACCTCCATCCACACTCATATTGGTGTGACCCCATATTCACTAGTCTATGCACTGAAGCCATCATACCCTTGGAAGTGGAGCTTCCCTCCCTAAGAATATCTCTTGGGACTATCTTGATAAGGACGAAGACTATAGAGTTGCTCGGCTAGTAGAGCTAGAGCTGTTGGATGAAAAATCGTATGAGAGCACTTAATCACCTAAAGGTTTACCATAAACAGAGTATCAAGAGGATATAACAAACGGATCATTCATTATGAATTCAATGTAGGAGATCTTGTTCTAAAAGAAAATCATAAAGAACATTGTCAAGGACAGAGAAAAGAAAGGTAAATTTGAGGCTAACTGGTTAGGGCCTTATGTGGTGGTTGCTAAATATGGATCAGGAGCTAATAAACTGGCATACTCAGATGGTGAAGAGCTTCCAGAACCTATGAACACCATGCATCTCAAGTGGTTCTATGCTTAAGCATGGCGCAAATATCAGAAAATACCTAAAAAGTAGAAAAAAAAAGAAAAAAAAGTAAAACATCATAAAATCAAGAAAACAGTAAAGAAAAATCAGGTCGTCCACATGTGAAAACCATGCAATTGTGGCACATTGGGCAAGTCTTTGGGTGAAAACCAGTTTCCAGTCAAGGAGGATTCGTTGGTCACAAGCTACTCTTACATCTGCATGGGTAACCCTCACGTACTATCTAGGTTGGTTTCCCTTGATTAGGTCTAGGAACCCTACTGAGTCTACATTTGTTTTGTTTGTTCTGGCTTGTTTGTTCTTATATCTGCGTGAAGGAGTTGCCTTTGTATATTCCCATCTAATACTGGGGGCACCTTTGTATTCCACTTTCTCGAACATATACGAATGACATTCTGCCTTTTGTATATTCCCACATCACGCTGGGGGCATCCATGCTTTTTTGTCCCTGTACATTGCTTTCGAAACATGACCTTAGAAAAAACAAAAACATTCAGAAAAAGATGCACAAAAATCTAAACATTCAAAAAATCCCCCTTAGGAACGAAGCTACACCAACTTCGTAACATTGTCTTAGGGAAACCTCAAAAACAATGTGAACAGTAGCCTTGAAAACTTATCTTTCAAGATAACCCAAAAACATTAGAAAATATATCAATGTTGTCCCGCCAAAAACAAGGTAGTGATTAGATTGCTTTTAGTTGACGGTTTGTATAGTTTTGGTTGTAAGTATCTTTTCACGTTGTATGATTTAAAGTATGGTTCATTTTCTTACCTTCAATTGAATCTCGTTTGATTTAATTAGGTGTTGCATTGAGTTCTTTTTTTAAGCTTTTATACTTGTAAGATATTGGTATGTTTTCATCGTCTGTTGTATGCATCTATTAGAATTCATTTTACTTACTTAGATTGGATACCAATTTAATCTATTGTTAAAATTTGCATGAGTTCATTTCTAGTTGCATATTGTTGTGCAGTTTTGAAGGTGTACATTTGTTTAGTTTTGTTAATTTTTGCTTGTGTGTTTGTTTATTGCACATCTGTTTGTTATCACATCTATCATCTATCATTCATCACATATAACATCATCTAAATACATCATATATACAAAAATGCTAACTTTTACATCATGCATGTATACTAAGCTAATCATCACATATCATATCATAATTGGGGGCAAGAGGGGTTGCGCATGATCACAAATCTATCCCCCCCCCCCGCACCAATATCATCTAATATATCCCAAATGCTAGCATCTACCAAAATATCTCATGTACAAAACATATGATATCATCTAAACCATCCTCGGGCACTATTTTCCACCTAGCGCTTATCTCTTCACCCTGGGGCATTTTTAAATATTTACAGGCGCTTCTTGTCTTCTATTTTTATCTATCGCCATGATTATTTTTAAATAATTATTGTTGGCCCATTTGTCTTCTCTTGTCCGGGCATGTTACTGTTACCCAACACCCGTTCTCCTCACTCTGGAGCATTTTCACGTGCTTTTCGGAGCTCTTCCATTTCCTAAATTCTTCTGACTGATCAAAAATTTAAAAATTATAAAATCATCCAAAAATCCAAAACAAAATCGTAAACACTTTGAAAATGGACTAAAATTGGTAATCAACTCATTTGCAGCTGAAATTTGTGTCTCTCGCACGTCATTCATCTCATATCTTGTTGGCATTTCCATGTGTTTTGAAACAATGACTCAGGGATCCTCTAAATCTCCAAACCATTTACAAAAGCTACGCTGCTTACTTCATCGATACTCTGGGGCACGAGTTTCCTGGTATTGTTTCGTTGTGCACACTGCTTTTTCATCAAACCTAAGTGTCCTCCATCCTTTCCCTTGCATATACAAATTGCTTGGGGCATCATTTTAAACCCTTGTCATTTATCAAAACATTTGGGATTGCAACTCAATAACAAAATATTTGTGCAACCGTCTTAAACGTTGTTGGTTTGAGTGTGTGTGATTGTACTTATTTCCCTGTTAAGTGAGTTTGTTTGCTTCTCGTATCACATTGCATTCGTGTATGTTGCATGGAGTTGGCCATTTTTAGCAATGGACAATTTTTTGTATCGTGGATTTTTATGTCATTTTACATTATCGTCGCATGCTCATATTTTAATAAGGACCGATGATGAAGATTACTAGCAATATGATGAATAGAATTGTTTATATAGCAATGCCTTGTGGATAGCTCAAAATCCCTTTTTCTTGTTATTTTCTCTTCTATCTCCCCTTTCTTCTATCTCCTCTTTTTTAATCGTTGATCGTGTTCCTCCATCACCCCATGGACACTCGAGGGGGCATCCTTCATCCTACTAATTTTTCTTCTACCCCTTCAAAATTTTCTACTTGTTTATGCTTGTCTACTTTCTTTGAAGTGACATTGCACATGTCACCTCAAAGAGGGGCAAATGTAGACACCTATAATTTGGTCTACATGATCTTATTACTAAGATCATACTAACTATCCTAGTCTCGTGTTAATTTACTACACTACGCTAGTAAAATACCCTTTCTAACCCCTTCTAAACCTCCTAAACCATGTTAATCCCTCTCTAACCAGCTTCTATAAGCTTGTTTCCCTTTAATTAACCTTGTTTAGGTTAATTAACCCTCTTATTGACTTTCTAAACAAATATCTTACCTTTCCAAATAGCCACTTAGCTTCCTAAATCCTGTTCACACCTCCAAATAGGTTTTTCTAAAAATCAACTTTTTGACTCCTTTTTAGTCCCACATGCATCCAAAACATCCTTTTCTCAAATCCAAAAACTATAAATAGAGGGATACCCCTCCCACCTTTTCCTATCTCTCTCTCTCTCTCTCTCTCTCTCTCTCATTTCTGATCTCTCATCTTCTCTCTTAGAGTCATTTCTTATTTTTATTTGAGCTATTTACTTGTTATTTTTAAGTCTTTCAAAGCTTTAGGTAAATGGGAGAAGCCATTAATGGTGAGCTTCCATTCTTAAGCTTTTGAAACATCAATAAACACAAAATTGATTGCTAGAGCTTTAATAGGTTCATTTATAGATAGCTTTCATGGAGTAGAGAACTAATATAGTCATGTTTAGAGGTTGATTGTTTGTTTCAAGCTTTATATATGCATGCAAATAGGTAGCTCTTGCTTATCTCTAATCTGATGGTCATTTGAGTTGTTTGTTTCAAAGCTTTTGGGGTTTCTTTAGAGATTCTTACCCCATGTTCATAGCTTTAACAAACTTTTCATTGCACACAGATTGTACAATTCAGCTCGACATTCCCTTCGATCTTGGGTCTCTAATATATTAAAAAAAGGACTTGTTTTATTTTATTCGATCCATTACTTTGTTTACTTTTCCACAATGTGTATTGTTAGCATGCCATACTGTAATCTATCTTTACCTTTACAATATTATTTCATTTTCTTTACACAAAACAAGGGTTTGAAATATGTCCATGATTTTCATTTATGTAGTTATACAAATTATTGTTTTCTTTTTTGGTCGTGGTGCCGCATGTTGTGTATTGTATGTGGTTATTTGTAACAAAAGAGTCCTCATTTGATTTCATGGTGTCCCTTTTTTTGTTTTGGTATGATGTTGATGATAGAGTCGTGTTTGACATGTGAATTTGTTGGTCCCTTCTCCCTTTGGTATGACCCTATATTTAGATACCTACAAGATGGCACATTTCCCCAGGACATTATCCATTCTGAGAAGAAATATCTTATCCGTCGTATAGCCCGTCACACCCTCCTAGGAGGTGCCCTCTATCATTGTGGTTATGACGGGAATCTGCTACGTTATTTGGATGTTATTGAGTCAGTCCACACTATTAAGGAAGTGCATGGAGGTTTTTGTGGAGCACATACCAACAACATGGTCTTGGCTAAGAATCTCTTAAGAATGAGTTATTATTGGCCCACCATGGAAGTAGACTATTGTAATTTTGTAAATAAATGTGAGCTATGCGAAAAATATGGTAACTTGATACATGCGCCAGCACAGGCTTTGCAACCCATTACGACACCTTGCTCGTTTTCTAAATGGGACATGGTTCTCATATGGAAGCTCCATCCTTCTTCTTCATATTATCATATCCACACTATTACAGCCACTGCATATTTTACTAAATGGGTAGAAGTTGTACCTCTCACTTATGTCACTGGTGTGCAAATATCCAAATTCATCATGAATCACCTCATTTTTCGTTACGGTATCCCTTCCGCCATTTTCATTGATAACGGTAAATCCCTCAAGAATAAAAATTTCAAAGCATTATGTCAACACTTTTATATTCAGCTCAAGTAGTCTACCCCCTATTACCCTCAAGGTAATGGGAAATTTGAGGCCACCAATAAATCTCTTGTATGGATCATGGAGAAAATGGTGAGTAAGATTGGCCATAATTGGCACTTACAGATACATCCCGCCCTCTAGGCCTATCGAACCTGTATCTGCACCCATATTGGTGTGACCCCATATTCCCTAGTCTATGGAACTGAAGCCATCATACCCTTGAAAGTGGACCTTCCCTCCCTGAGAATATCTCTCTGAGACTATCTTGATAAGGACAAAGACTATAAAGTTGCTCGGCTAACAGAGCTAGAGCTACTGGATGAAAAGTGTATGAGAGTGCTTAATCACCTGAAGGTTTACCAAAACATAATATCAAGAGGATATAACAAACGAATCATTCATTGTGAATTCGATGTAGGAGATCTTGTTCTAAAAGAAAATCATAAGAATATTGTCAAGTATATAGAAAAGAAAGGTAAATTTGAGGCTAACTGGTTAGGGCCTTATGTGGTGGTTTCTAAATATGGATCAGGAGCTAATAAACTGGCATACTCAGATGGTGAAGAGCTTCCAAAACCTATGAACTTCATGCATCTCAAGCGGTTCTATGCTTAAGCATGGCGCATATATCAGAAAATACCTAAAAAGTAGAAAAATAAAGAAAAAAAAGAAGTTAAACATAATAAAATAAAGAAAACAGTAAAGAAAAATCAAGTAATCCACATGTGAAAACCACGCAATTATGGCGCATTGGGCAGGTCTTTGGGTGAAAATTGGTTTCCAGCACTCAAGGAGGATTTGTTGGTCATAAGCTATTCTTACATCTGCATGGGTAACCCTCATCGCTATCTAGGTTCGGTTTCCCTTTATTAGGTCTAGGAACCCTACCGAGTCTACATTTGTTTTGTTTGTTCTGGCTTGTTTGTTCTTATATCTGTGTGAAGGGGTTGCCTTTGTATATTCCCATCTAACGTTGGGGGCACCTTCATATACCACTTTCTCGAACATGGCATTCTACCTTTTGTATATTCTCACATCACGGTGGGGGCATCCACACTTTTTTGTCCCTGTACAATACTTTCGAAATAGGACCTTAGAGAAAACAAAAACATTCAGAAAAAGATATACAAAAATCTAAACATTCAGAAAATCCCCCTTAGGAACGAAGCTACACCAACTTCGTAACATTGTCTTAGGGAAACCTCGAAAACAATGTGAACAGTAGCCTTGAAAACTTATCTTTCAAGATAACACAAAAACATTAGAAGATATATCAATGTTGTCCCGCCACAAACAAGGTAGTGATTAGATTGCTTTTAGTTGACGGTTTGTATAGTTTTGGTTGTAAGTATCTTTTCGCGTTGTATGATTTACGGTATGGTTCATTTGCTTACCTTCAATTGAATCTCGTTTGATTTAATTAGGTGTTGCATTGAGTTCTTTTTTTAAGCTTTTATACTTGTAAGATATTGGTATGTTTTCATCATCTGTTGTATGCATCTATTAAAATTCATTTTACTTACTTAGATTGGATACCAATTTAATCTGTTGTTAAAATTTGCATGAGTTCATTTCTAGTTACATATTGTTGTATGGTTTTGAAGGTGTACATTTGTTTAGTTTTGTTAAAAATTTCTTGTGTGTTTGTTTACTGCACATATGTTTGTTAGGGAACTGTCCAAAATGCTAAAGAATTGCAATAAACATATATTTCATTATGTAACCATGAAATGCCCTGGGATTTTAAGTGCTATGTTGAATGGGTAACTATTGTAAAAATGTACCTAATGGTCGGGGTGATCATAACATTCAACCCAAGCCATACTTCATAGTGTTTTCATTTATAAGTGTTTGTTATTATTTAATATATTCTTCATCAAAAAGTATTTTCACATATAATAGTTTAAACTATGGGTCATTCATGTTATTCATATTTGTTAGTGTTTCCTTTTTAAATGTTTAAATTTAATAGGTCTAACAACGTTCATTGTTTACTTTCTTTTTGCAAATTAAATGATATGTTGCTAGGAGGCCATTCTCTAACATTTGATTTAATGGCATTGTAATGGAACAATGATTAGGTGGTTTAGTTGCACACACACATGAATTCATAAAGTATTCATTGTTAGTTATTCATACTAGCTTAATCATTGTATGTCCTCCCACTATATATCCTCGTGCCTCTCCAAAAAATTTGCTTTTAACATGTTTTTTATTTTTACATATATTACTTTCCACTCTATTGATAAAGTGCATTAGATTTGCATGATCTACCATGTCATTTATATGTTCGGTTATCTATCTCTCAAGGTATCTTTCTTGTTTAATGAAAATAAATTTTAAATATAAAATAATAAGAAATAAATTGTTAGGAAGTCTATGTAGCATTCAACCACTTATATGTGTTAAAAGCCAAAATATTAGTAGGTCTATGAATAATAATACTTGCTCTAAAATATTGCACGAGTAAACCTTGTAACACTAACCGTCTTAGTGTGCATACGTCATTAAATAACATGAATTTGCATGGTTTCCTTTTCAAATTTTTGCATCAACCATTGTAAAATTACACAATCCTTGTTTTTTGTTTTGTAGTTCTATCACTATATAATACATACTTTTGGCTCGAATTTCATGTGTTGTGTATTGTCAAGGAAAGGAAAGGAAAGGAAAGGAAAGACCCTTTTAAGGTCCATGACATTGGGCATATCATATGAAACCACCTCATCCAATGCAACATTTGATCTTGCAACCTCCTTTTGAAGAACAGGAATCCTTCACCATTATAATATTCAAGCTCTTAACCATTGGACATATAGTGCTAGTCCTTATATAATCTTAATGTGAGCTAAAGGGTTATGGTGCATATGACAAATGAATATTGGTAGTGGATTTGTATTTTGATTCAATTGTATTAGATTACGAAAGTGACTACCATCCAATGTACTAAATGCATTAGAGGGGTTAAATTTAGATGTGTTCAAGAGATTCTTGTATCTGAATATATGAGGACATTTTTCAGATTATGAAATTGGCTATGTTTAAGCACATAAGAAGAATTTGGCAAGAAAGTTGTCTGCAATTATTGTTCTCGATAGAGCTTGAAGTGGAATTCCCATATTAGGAGATCTTGTGGAGTTATTCCTCTCTTAATGAGTAATGTATGGTGTCGCCTTGCCTTAAGGGTATTATTATGAATATATTAAAAATATTAGGCCTTCTTGGCTCACCAATATCTTTTGTGTTTTGTTGATCTACATTTATTCTCCATATTTTCTAAATTATTATACATGAAGACTTTGCCAACTTCATTTAGAATGGAGGTGGTTTTGGGAATGACCTTACACTTAACTCTCATTCTTTGTATTGAGCTCACATTCTTATGTTTCATAAAATATTCTCCTTTACCATGATTCAGTGGATTAAGAGCCATAGGCTCTTCAAAGAGGGAATCAAGACTATGGCATTTTCTGCAAGGTTTCTTGCATTTGGTTTTCTTAGGAAGTTCCATCATAAGAATGAGAATGTTGAATCCATTTTTGAGATTCATATCTCCCTACCTAATTATTATCTCGTATTAGCCTATTGGTACTGGTTTTTTGTCGATATAAACCTTGTAATTGTTATCACTTTCTTGATCCTATAGATATTCAATCAAATACCGTTAACCATCATCTAAAATTAGGATACATGAACTCTAATAGGGCAATGTGGTTTGCCAATCTTTGATAAGAAAGGATAGTTGTAGCTGCCTGGTCAGATTATTGGCATGGTTTTTGTGGCCGTGAATGGCATGATTGCATCTTCATCTCCTTCGTGAGTTTTGTCACATAGCATTGTCCTTTTTTGAAATGATGGAACCGATTTTCATGTGTCACATAAATTTGTTCTGTAACAATCTTTGAGATAAACCTAAACACACACTGTGAAGGTTCTTGATGTGTCCAACACTTGTTTTTATACGCTCTACAGTCACCAAGCAAACACTCTTCAACAAACCCATTTAGTGCACATAGTGAAACCACATATCTTTCAGGCATTTTGTCAAACAGTTGGCCTGCTTCCAAGTTTTGGTTATACATATCTGGTATGTCACTTGCAATTAAAACATCTTAGAGAAATCCCGTCTCCATAATGCTCTAGCGGATGCCCACACCTTGTTTCAAAGCCCTATATTTTTGCACAGAAACGGATCAGAATGGGCCCCTGTTGGTTGTGTTCCGTGAAAGAGTGTAACCCACAAAATAGCCTACGCAGCACCAATAAACGCTGCCGGTATGGTAGAGCTTGCCAAATCTAGAGGCATTTATCCGGCCATTTGATGATGGCTTTCGGCATAAACGGCCTCCAAACACCGGAATAGATCTTAGGAAGCAAGGTGAAAAATATTACATAAGTTGCAGACAATCTAACGTGAGAGACGACGCTCGCTTTGATGACTCGGCCAGCAAATGAATAAATCAGTAGAAACCAAACGGGTTGACAACTAATATAAATTTGTTTGGTATTATGATTTGGGGGGTGGGGGTGCGCCAGGCTTCTGCAGTAGTGCAATACAGAAGCGACGCGCGAGGGCTCTGGTAGCAAGCTACCCGTATTGAACCCTCCCCCTAAAGAAATAAATTTAATATCGTGTGGTTCATTGAACCACGTATCAGATATTAAACTGATAAGAACAGATACTACACTTGATCTTAGCCAAAAGGCCGAGAAAGGTATGATTTCTCTCTTCCTCCCCTTGTCTATTTCTACCCTCACTCAATCGCCATTACTCCTTCCTCGCCTCTATGTGGGATTAATACATTTATCACCCACTGCTCCACTCCTCACGGCTCAGCTGCTCACATTCACGTTTCTTTCTGGCTTCAAATGAAATTCTTCACTTCCCTTCCCTCTCTAGAGTCTTGCAATTTCTTTTCTTTCTTGCCATCTCAAAATACTTCCCTTCTACTCGATCTAGGCTTTGTCCATGCCTCCTCCACCACCGATTTTGCATACTCTTAAGACAAAGTTTAATAGCTAACACGACATTCATCACATAGAATATTTCAAATTCGATGTAAGGGCCCAACATAAACAAACTAGTTCGGGATTTACCTATACATTTAACAAATTTTTTGGCAACGATTCACATCGTCAACAAAAACAAGTTTTGTAAGATCGTAACTAACAATGAGTGCAAGTGGAACCTTTGGACTATCAACACTGGCTTCGATCCATTAAGACATAACGTTGAAATGATATAAGTAAATAGGTGCCATATCTCAAGGGCAACAACGTATAACCAATAATTTTAAATCTAACAACTTCCTCTTTCAAAACATCATATCACAAGTCACTCTTTCACGATAACCTATATTTTCAAAATGATCATTGAAGTTTTATGTAATTCATCAACTCATCAGTCACATGATTTACAATGCTCGTAACTAATTTCACCAAATTACACACTGTAATGTCCGCGGTTGAAGTTAAAGATGCATATTTTGACTTTATAGATTCCTTGAACTTGAATCTATCCACTAATAACCGTACAATCCATTTAAACGAGCAAAAGAGAACACTAAAATGACGCAAGGAAAGATGATCTCTATCATGCTTATGATTTCTCCAAGAATTTCTCCAACACGTTCTCCGTCGGTTGGCGTCCGCAAGTATTCCCTCCATTCCTTTAGTGGCTTCCACTTCCATACTTGTCAATGCCTTTTTTTCATTATGAGATATCAATGTATTGTGACGGATAATTGAAATAGTGTAACATCCCCATTTTAAGATACTAGAACAAGGGGGAAAAAAAATTTGTATAATGTTCTCTGTTATGAATTATATAATTCAAACACACGTTCAAGTTTTAATAATTGTTCTCTGCCCAAACAATACAGTTTGGAACATACAATTTCCTTTTAAAACTAATGTTCTCTGTTCACATATTTGCAATATGGAACACACATTCAGTGCCATTCAATCTTATAACAGATTCTATATGCTGCTGTAAATGACTCGAAGAACTGCCGATCTCCCATTTTCATGGCTCGGAGTTTCAACGATCTCTCATTTCATGACTCGGCAACTACCGATCCTTCATGTTCATTCATGCATAGTATATTATATATACAAGTTCTCTTAACCGTTTCCGGTTATCGAAGTGATCCATTTAAGAAGCCTATCTGAATATCTGTTACTGATATTCATCTGACATCCTGCATCTTAAATTAAGTGATTAGGACAACGCAACTAGCACTTGCAATACTTTGGCCAAAGATTTTCACATGCTTTGCATGATCATATTCCTGGATGTGATACACACCAATGGAATACGTCCTTCACCTCACTTCACCTGTTATCTAGAATGGTCTTTCCTGGTTCCTACCAGTCCTTTCAATTTAAGGTCCAATTCCAACTTCCAATTTCCAACTAGTAATATGAACGAATATAGGAAGGCACTCATGGTAACTAAAGATACGTAGACATACGGTGTCGTTCCCCACGACTCCGTGTGTCTAGTTATCTTTAGTCCTCCGGAGTCACTCCGTATACGTGATCATACTCCTATCCCCAGCCAAGATCTTAACATTCAGCCTATGTATTCTTGATGTTTTAATTCGGGAGGGCATTGTAATATGTCAGCTATAACATTGTGTCGTCATGAAGACCCCGTCTTCATGAAGACACCGTGCTGTAGCTGGTGTATGTCAATGTCCTACGGAATCCTCCCATTGAGAGTACACATCCTGCTCAAGTGATTTGGATATGATCTTAATATTTAAGATCAACTTTCAGCAACCATGTTGATCCTTTATCCTTGGTTCTGTTACAGTTGTATGTAGCTAAGAGAGACTAAATCCGTCTTCTAGCTTACTATGCATCTTCTCCTTCGTACCGAAGGGTTGCATTTTCTCTACTTGGTTCTCTTCTTAATCATTGGATTAAACAGCCCATTACTGACGGACGTGCTAAGTTTAACCTATTAAACTTAACCAAGTTTTTCATAACTGTAACCAAATTCAGAATTCTAGCTTATTAGACGTCATTTAAACGAGGTCTAATTCCCAATAAATGTATTCATTTATTCTCCTTAACCTTATATAGTTAAGGTCTATTAGCCCTGGATATATTTTTCCCATATCCTTACTTTCTGAATTTAACATTCGAGGTTATTAACGGAGTCCGAAAACGAAGTTCGGTTGCTCCTAAGTTAATTGATATTCCTTAGCTTCCAAGCTAATCCTGAATACCTATCAGTTATGGAATCATATTCTTCCTAATCCCTTTTTAATGTCAATTTAAAAATTCATCTTAACCCAAAGTATGAACTAATTGCACATTTCAACTTAAAAGTTGCATTTAGGTAAGAATAGATATCAATTCCTTTTAAATCCTTCCAAGGACAATTAAATAATTCCAAATCAAGAAATAACATTATATTTCCAAATTAATCAACAATATCAAACTGATATAGTCATTAAAATATCACACTTGTATTTGTATTCATCAATCCATTTCATAATCCATACATCTGCCAATCCAAATGACTGGACTTTGTTTATATTAAACAACGTTACAACTCATAGATAGAAGAATGTACTTTCTTCTTTTCACAATTCCTCGTAGAGGAATAATAACTAATAAATACAATTCATCTTTAGACAATCAAAAGAAGCGTCAGAAAACAGCCATGTCTTCGTTTTAATCAAATTCCATGTGCAAAATTACTTGCACGGGTCAGTTCAATGAACTCAGCATATTAAGCACTTGTCGTTAAAATGAGGTGCTTCAATTAACTGTCTCAATAAAAGAACCCTGCTTTTATGAAACGACAGTATGAACATCAATCAAAAATTAAGCATCAAAAAGAATGGACAGCATAACAACTGAATCATCAAAATACCATCCCAATCAGCGAAAGAATTGTTGTCCTATTTCCCACATAACCATGCAAGACGCAATTTCCTTCAACAGTTCCAAATTACAACATTTGTAAGAACTAGGAATATAAGTAAGCATACTGTTGTTATAACATAATTGGTATCCTTTCCATTCCTTTCATTAGTAATAAATGCAAAGGATAAAATCTAACTGAAATGTAACCCCATTACCTTCCTTTCAGTTCATGCATCACATTTGATTCCAAGCAATCAAGTACAGACGAGAAAGCAAATAGCAATAAATATAGTTGCTTATACTCAAGCAATA
Organism: Taxus chinensis; assembly: GCA_019776745.2. NCBI lineage: Eukaryota > Viridiplantae > Streptophyta > Pinopsida > Cupressales > Taxaceae > Taxus > Taxus chinensis. The sequence goes on from CM034146.1 coordinate 803,021,894, forward strand.
CAAACTTCGTTGTTAAACGATTACAGATTTCCAACTGTATGAAAGAAGAAAAGATCATTTTTCCAAGTTATCCATCCACATTCCTATTTCTTTCCTCATGACTGTCCTAAAAATGGAATCCAAACGAGACACAAATCAAGATAACAGTTCAGAGTGAAACTTACAAAATCCATTCGGAATTCACTTTCCAACAGCAAGAATAATTTCATTCATAATCAGCTTTAAATGAAAACAAGGAAGAACTTATCGTCTTTATCAATACTTCATTTAATTCAGGCTCATACGAATGCCAAAAACAGGTTAGTAAAACATCGTATTCATCATAGAACAAGCAGTATCAAGATGCATACTATGTACTTGCCGTACTAGAAGATTCCATACTTCTTTCACTGTATTTTTAACCAAATAATCAGTTATACAGCCAAGTAATCACTTATTCACATGTCCTTCTATATCCATGAACGCATACAGTTCATAATAACAATTTGCACATTGTTGTTACCTACAACAAGACCAATTTATAATGCACAGTAAAGCTCTATTGCTATTTCCAGAATTCAAACAGCAAGAAGAGAAGAATTCATTCCTTTAACCTTTCAATACGAAAACAACCATTTCCTTCAAATACATAAAGAATCAGTCAAGCCGGATTCATTTTTCTTTGAATGACAGTGCAAAGATCAGAAGACCACACGAAACATTCAAAATTTCTGTTTGTACAGAAGATAACAACACTCAGGAAACCATCTAAATGCCACTGTCATCTCTGTCAAGCCGAACTTATAAAGTTCAATAAACCCGACTACTGTTTCTATTAAATAAAAAACAGCAGAAAGAAGAAGAATTTGTTCCCTATAATTTCAGTAAGAAACAATCATTTTGTTCAGAATGAAATAAAAACACCCAAATCATGTTTATCTTAGCATGACAGCTCAACTCATAATGATAACAGAACAATCGTTCAACATTGAAAAGCAAACTCACATAGCCTGTACAGTTTCAATTCAATATACCATAAGCAATGAATACCCAATTTGAGTTCCCTGCCAACAAACATTTCTACCCGAATCCAATTTTCTATTCACAATGATGTGCAGAACCCAAAATGCAATTTTCATACAACAATACCCTTATTAATGAAAACCCGCATAGGATATCAGATGCACAACAAGGTACAGTCAAGACAAACCCAAACAGCAAATCAAATTCCCATGCATTTCTTCCTTTGCACAACAATCCAAAGTCAAGTGTGTTTTCACAATGACAGTATGAGTAGAGGATCAACCGCATCCATAAAACACTATAAATCAACTTCCCATCACAGCAAGAAAAGAATGTAATCATTTATAAGTTCAGAAGAAAAACAATTTCTTTTTCCAACTCCCACGAATACCCAAGTCGTATTCGTCCATTTATGCAAAAGAAGAAGCACAACAATAATTATATTACTATCATTTCCTTCTAACTGAGCTCGTAATGCTCAAATAAAACTCAAATGCCAGTTCTTTTAAAATCCAAAAATGCTATTTCCTTCTAAACCCAAAACAGTAGAAGAAAAGGGGTCTTATTTCCTTTTTAAAAATTTCAGTCTAGAACATCGTCAAACAACTCGCACAGCCTGTAGAGATTTTATCATTCAAGTTCATATAGCAAAAGAACGATTGCACAACAATGAAAACAACTCGTACTGCATGTACAGTTTTCATATAAACATTAACAGAGAAATACCCATTTCGAATTCCCCAAAACTGTCAAACAAACCAACACAGCAAGTTCGTATTTCCAACTCAAATTTATGCAAAGACAGATCAAATCACAACAGCAAGAAAACGATTCTACCCAATTCATTTCCACAATGACAGCAAAATTGAATAAACCCAAAACCCGTTCAGAAGAAGAAGAGCAGGGTTGTTTTAATGAGACACTTAAATAAAGCAAGTGTTTTAAAGAGAAGGGCTTAACATGCCTGGTATTCTTCCTCGAAACTCAAAGAAAACCGCGTCTACAGAAGGTGTTTCCTTCCACGGCGACAACACGAGCTTCCCAACAATCACCTTCCTCTTCAGGCTCAGAAAACAGCCTTCAAATTCCAAAGAAACAGTGACAGAACCCAAACACAACTGGTTCGACTGAACCAAGCAAAAACCAAATGCAGAGCAACTTTCCAAAAACCCGAGCAAACACAAATGACCAACGAAAATTCCTCCAAACTCTTTCCAAGGCAGACTGGTCACGAAGACCAAAAAAATTAAATGCATTAAAGGCTCTGCCTTTTTCTATTTCCTCACGCCACCGCCGACTTGGGTTGGTGAACTCCCAATTTCAAATTTTGCATGCAAAACCAAGTTTAGTGCATAACTAACTAGATACCTCTAGCTTTTCCTGTTCCCGCCAAACTTGGCGCTGTCCACGCAAGGACTTACATTAATTGCCATTAAATTCCCTTTCATCCTTATCCTTTCCCATGGGTCTGTGCATCCCCTTCTAGGTTAGGATTAGTTTAGGATTAGTAATAGTGTTTAAACCTAGGTCATAGCCTAGTTCTTAGGTTAATAGAACTTAGGTCTATTTTCACCTTTTTAGAATTTAAAAATCCACTTAGGATAGTAGTTTAGGATGTAAGGTAGAACTTAGGATTAGATTAGAATCTAATTTCCCCTTAGCATCTAACACATAATCAATCAACTTCCAGTCAAGTCTTCCCGACTGACTTCTAATTTCAACACTGTGCAGGACATTTCATCCTTCGTTAAACATACCCGAGCCACCCGTATCCAGGCATTTCCCACCTTACGAGGTCTCATGTTATGACAGTGTATGGTTCGTGAATCGAACCTTTGTTGTTGGCATCTACATGCCAGCTATTTATACCTAAAATCAGGTGTTGCACATTTATATCAACCTTCAGTTTGGTTCAAGAGTAAATCGACAAAGCGATTATAAGAAGGCCACATCATATAGAGTTCAGCAAGCATACGACAAATTTGTCGTCACATCAGCAACATACAAGCAATAATAACTATTGTCCCATGTAAACAAATTACAGTATGCAAGAATCCAGATTAGCAACACATTCCCTTAAGATCAAAAATATATCTTAACATGTTTGCCTTCATTTCAGCAGTTACAACAGTATGAAAAATAATCACCAAGATAACTTACAAAAATCAGGGTGTTACAAATAGTAGGTGCACTTCACTTTATTGGAACATCGATTCCTGATCTGTGTAATTATTGGCCTTCTAATGTGAGATGAGATTGACAAACATTGTAAATAAAATTGAAAAATGAGATACTAAATATGACTTGATAAAAGCATATTAAACGATGTCAAACTTGAACTCATAACATATTACCGTGTCACGACTTTCCATAGCAACCAACAATTTGAAAAGATTGTGACACGTAACATCACACCTAGTCAGAAATGGAACAAGTGCGTCTGCATGCTAAGAAACAAACCAATACAAAATTTAGGTATAGGAAGTTATTTCAAAAAAAATGAATTATAAATAACATTCTTTATAATGTAGCTACTTTGCTCACTATCATATTTTTTCAGAATGTCGCTAGATGTTTGGGGACCACTCATTATTCCTCTTCGACTAACGATTTTAATTTTGTGCTAGAACCCACTAGTTGCATATATATGTTCCCATAGATCACAACCTTTTTGGTTGGTTTTTAAGTGTGAAATTTCAAGGTGTATTAGGCAGAGGTCCCATGGCGGGGGTGACCACGATTAAAATTCAAAGGCAAACAGATGGACAGACTGAAAGAGTCAATCAAGTTTTAGAGGATATGTTAAGAATGTATTGCATGGACCAGCAGTATAAATGGGAGGAATACCTTCCGCTGGTTGAATTTGCCTATAATAATACATACCACGCCTCTTTAAAGATGGCACCTTTTGAAGCATTGTATGGAAGAAAATGCAGAACCCCTATTAGCTGGGACAACATAGAGGATAGAGAGGTAATTGGGCCAGAAATCCTTACGGAAATGGAACAACAAATTAAAATGATTCGTGAACATTTAAAGGAGGCTGCCAATAGGCAAAAGAGTTATGCAGACTTAAAGTGGGTTGATAGGAATTATAAACTTGGTGAGAAGGTCTTTCTTCGAGTTAAGAGGAAAAAGAGTTCTATAACTTTTGGCAAGGCTACCAAGTTATCACCTCGTTATGTGGGACCTTTTGAAATTGTTGAAATAATCAACCATGTAGCTTATCGTCTAGCTTTACCTCCTGATTTATCACAAATGCATGTTGTTTTTCATATTTCTTTGCTTAAGAAATACGTATCAGATTTATCACATGTGCTGAATTGGAATTCCTTGCAGGTCCAAGACCCAGGAATAATCGTGGTTAAACCCATTCAGGTGCTGGGCACTTGCCAGTTGTACTCAAGAAATCGCGAAGTGAATCAATGTAAGGTCTAATGGGACCAGTTCAGCGAAGAAAGTGCAACTTGGGAAAATCTCGAGGAAATGAGATCTGTTTTTCCATACTTGTTTTATCGAAATTAAATTCAAAAAATTGATAATTCTACCAAATATGGACAATTACTGGTCTATTTTACAGTTATCTTAAAACACTGTTTTAATGATTAAATCTGTTTTTAGTATGAACTTATGAATGGAAGGATGATAATTGAATTTTGTCCTAAAAACTCTATGAATTGGCTAATTTGATCATCGGGACAATGATTCTTATAAGAAGGGAGGAATGTAACGTCTTGATTTTTAAGAAGCTACTATAATAACCTCTTTTCGTGATGTTGTAACTGTGGAAATGAGGATAATTATGTTAAGATATATCTTTTAATCTTAAAAAGAATGTGTTGCTGATCTGAACCCTTGCTAACTGTAACTTGTTTACTTGGGATGGAGGTCATTATAACTTGTGTTTTGCAAAGTGTGAAACAACAGACTTGCTTTTGTGTTTGATGAACTCATATTGTTGTTGATAGCACACCTTGAATCAATTCCATTGATCCAAGGTTTGCTGCGACCTTCTTTGTGATCACTTTGTCGATTTACTTTCTAATTAGAATGAAGTCCGGAATCAGACTGGAGGTTGTTGTAAATTTTCCAGAACCTGGTTACAGGTATAATTACTCGGCACCATGTTGCCAATGGAAAGGTTTGATTTCCGAACTGCATACAAATTGTAACGCCAGAAAGCGTAAGGCAGTAAGAGTTTTGATACAAGTGCACAGGGTATAGATATGCGTGTTGGACAGAACATCCTGCATTATACTAGTTATGAACGCAAGTTGGTAAAACTTATTTGGAACCTGTTAAGTAAAATACTATGGGGATTAAATTCTAACCTATGACCTAATAACTATCCTAGGAGGATTTTATAAATTGAAGGGGATGTAAATTTTTCACAGAACCTAATGATTTGAGACCTAGGTGAATACCTAGCTATGGACAATATAACCTAAACTAATGCTAACCCTAGAAGGGGAACTTGTGGATACACGCCGATAAAAGGATAAGAAGGGAAGGTTTGAAATTTAATAAAGGACATTAAATGATGTCATTGAAGTTTTAAATGCCAAAATTGGTAGGAGCAGAGAAGATAGAGGCTCCAATTAGCAATGTAGCTAAAAATGAAATTACATGCAAATAAAAAAAAGGAACTTGCCAGATTAGGTTGGAGATGGCGTGGAGAAAGAGAGGGAAATGCATTTAATACATTTATTGGCCTCGGCCTTGGTGACCAGCTTGCCTTGGAAAGGGGAAAGAGGAAATTTTTGTGGTCATTGTTATTCATTCAGGTTTTGAGTTTTTGCTCTACATTTTTTTTTATGGTTCTTTCGAACCTGCAACTATTCTGGTCATTGTTGCTGTTGTTTTGATTACCCACAGCTATCTTTGAGCCTGTGGAAGTAAGGAGATCGTTGGGGAAAACTTGTTGTTGTCACCGTGGAAAAGAGTAACTCCTGTGGGCGCGGACGTGGTTTTCTTCAAGCAACAAGAAGTTTTACAGGCATGTTGAGCTCTTCTCTTTAAACCGTTTTGCTCTTTGTTAAGCGTATTCATTAAAAGAACTCTGCTCTTATATTGGGTGTTTTAGTAAATAATGTTGATATGGTTTCTGTGATTTTTGGGTTGAGTTGTCCTTTGGAGATAAAGAATGGTAAATGAAACAAACCCATCTCTATTGTTTGAATTTTCTTTTATGTAATGGGTATTCGGTTTATCTCCCATTATGGGTTTGATTTGATGGAAGTAACAGTGATGTGAAAATTGTTTTCTAAGTTCTGAGCATGTAAATGGTTTTGGAAAAACCGTGAGAATGCTTGAGGGAACTGTTTGAGTGAATTATTTTTCTAGTCGTATTACAGTGCATAGAATGCGAATTCTTTTGGGGACAACAAATTTATTGAATCATCTTACCCTTGCTTGATTTAAAATGATGTAATGATTCCATATTTGGTTTGAAGGCCGTGAATTTTTGTTGGGGAATAAATTATTTAAAAACTGAGAAAGAATAACTTGGTTATTTGGTGAATGGAGTAGAGTGTATCGTTTATCCTTCCTTGAATCCATTGATATATATATATATATATATATATATAAAGGAACTGCATATCTGAACTTTTTCGTTGTGTTTGATTAGAACTGTACTAGAGTAGATTCTTGTTCTTGCAGTTGAAAAGATGGTTTCTTTATTTATTACAGTGATAATTATGGTCATATAGCTTGCTGTACATTCTTGCTTGTTTCAGACCTAGCTGGAAATGTTCATTTTTGGTGAATAATTATTGAAAACAATTTTAATTGAAAGATTCAGTTGTTGTTGATATTTGCGGGTCAAATGTAAAATGAATTCAGGAGTACTTCCTTGAATGATAGTTAGTAAATTATGATTACTGTAATAGTCTTGTATAGGGGAAACTACCCTATTGAAAATAGGTTTGTACTATATAGTTGATACTCGGCCAAGCATTGAGAAGAGGTAATATGAGTCTTCTTCCTTTCATTCAATTATTGACTTTAATTGTTCTCTCTCCTTGACTGTTATCATTGATTGTTATCACTTCTTGTTCAAATCATCCAGTTCGATTATGATGAAAGGAAATAGAATATTGAGTGGGTAATCGAAAGTAATAATTATTTTCTTCTCTTATCTAGTTGAAATTATATTATTTGATATTGAATGAATTTCCTACTGCCTTCGGCGTAAGCGACTGCATTTTAACTATTGTTTTCTTCTTTTCTGAATTGAAAGAAGTACTATGTTGTTTGTTGAATTATGGGAAGTTAAATAGATTGTTGCTGTGACGTAAGGTTTCTTTTCACTTTTGCATTTGATATAGTTGAAGTCTAGTGGATGACCTAAAGGTAAGAAAGTTTTATCTTAATTTAAAAATCAACTCAGTATATGGAATTCATTCTTGATGATGAAATGAGTTGGACAATGCATGCAATCGAACAACAATCTATAAATCAATTCATATAGTTGTCTTAATACGTGATTGTTTAGAGAAAATACTCCTTTTAGTATTATCTAAGTTTGGAATGAACTCTTTTCTTTTCATTAAAAACAACTATGAGAATGGTGAAATATACATCATGATAGGTTAGCCAATATAGAAATTGGTGTGCTGATATTTATTATTACTGTTTAAATGAAGCTAATTATTGAAATCAGGTTGTTAAATTGTTCAACCTTATTGGGATTAACTATTACGTGATGTTTATCTCTATTAGGAGACATTTCATAAAAGCAGAGTTCTTTTATTGAGACAATTAATCAAGAGCACCTCATTTTAATGATAAGTGCTTAATATGCTCAGTTCGATAAATTGACCCGTGCAAGTTAATTTTGCAGATGGATTCCGTGAGTAAAAATGAAGATATGTTGTTTTATGATGCTTATTCTAATTTACTAAGGGATGGATCTTTTATGGGATTTTATTATTCTTCTACGAGGAAATGGAAAAAGAAAAAAGGTTGTATTCTCCTTTCTTTATGAGTTGTTAATGCTATTTGGCATGATTGAAGTCTGGTTGTATGGACTTGTAAATTGTATGAATTTTAATCTAGAGTAAAGAGTAAAAGAAGAAGGTGTGTTATTTTAATGGCTGTACCACTTTGAAACTGTTTGAATAAGATTGAGAATATAATTTTATTCATTGAAACTGGATTTACTCAAATGATGGTTGATAGATTTTAAAGGGACATAATATCTATTCCTTACTGAAATACAACTTTTAAGTTGGAATGGACAATTAATTGATACTTAGGTCAATATGGATTTAAAATTGACATTAGTAAAGAGTAAGGTGAATACGAACTCTTAAATGAATGATATTCAGAATTAGAATAAAAACTAATGAATATTAGAAAGAGACAATTGAATTCTGTATTCTGATTTTGTCAATATCCTTGGGATGTTTGATCAAAAGGATATTCGATATGAGGAATCATATCTCCTCATAACAAACCTTGACTGAAGTAAGGTTATAGTGAATAAATGAATATATTCATTTGGGATTAGGCCTCATTTAAATGACTTCTAATGAGATGGATCTCTAAATTTAAATTCAGTTGTGAATAAAACTTGGTTAAGTTTAGTAAGTCGATCTTACTACGTTAAGCTGAAGTGGACTGTTAGTTTGAAGCTTAAATTAAAGAACTAAGATGGAAGTATGCAATCCTTCGGTAAGGAGGAGTAAATGTATATTAAGCTATAAGAAAATTTAATTCTTTCTTAGCTATGCAACTGTAACGAACAGTGAGGTTAGAAGATCAGCATGGTTGCTGAAAACTATTCTTAAAACACTAAGGATAAGAATCTAATCATACTTTTAGCTGGATGTGTATCCCTTTATGAGAGGATTCCGTAGGACATTAGCACACGCCAGCTGCAATCTGGTGTCTTCATGAAGGCGGGGCCTTCATGACGACACAATGTTGCAGCTGACATGTTACAATGCCCTCCTGAATCGAATCATCAAGTTTACATAAGCTTGGACCAAGATAGGAATGTGACCTTGTATACGGAGTGACTTAGGAAGACTAAAGGTAACTAGACACACGCAGCCGACTAGGGTCAACAAAGTATGTCTGCGTACCTTTAGTCACCACGAGTGTCTGCCTATACTCTTTCATATTACTATCTTGGGTTAAATTTTAACCTTGGACGAGAGGACTGACAGAGATTAGAAAAGACCATTCTAGATAACATATGAAGTGAGGTAAAGGACGTATTCCATTAATGTGTTTAATGTCTAGGAATATGATCATGCAAAGCATGTGAAAATCTTTGGCCAAAGTATCACAAGTTGTTGGTTGCGTTGTCCTAATCACTTGGTTTAAGAAGCAGGATTTCAGATGAATATCGGTAACAGATATTCAGATAGGCCTCTTAAATAGAACACTTCGATGACCAAAAACGGTAAAGAGAACCGAGTATACTTAGTATACAATGCATGGATTAACATGAAGGATCGGTAAGTAGCTGAGTCATGAAATGAGAGATCATTGAAACTCCGAGCCATAAAATGGGAGATCGGTAGTTCTTCGAGTCATTACAGCAGCATATGGTATCTGTTATATGATTGAATGACATTGAATGTGTGTTCCATATTATAAAAAAAATGTGAACAAAGAACATTAGTTTTAAAAAGTATTGTGTGTTCTAAATTACATTAATTGGACAGAGAACAATTATTAAAACTTGGTCGTGTGTTTTGAATTACATAATTCAGAACAGAGAACGTTCTATATTATAAAAAAAAAATCCCCTTTTCTAATGTCTTAAAATGGGAATGTTACAATGAAACTCTTCATCGTGATGACAAAGAAGATACTTTTAAATTTTGTGTAAGTCGCAAAATCTACCCATTTTTTCATTTCCTCATGTTTCTCTTTTCCCTTTTTCGATAACTTTAAAATTTGAACTCCAAGGAATTTCGAAGGAGACAATTCTAAAGATGAAAGTAATGCCAAATTATTCGATGCATTCAAAATAATAGTTCTTATTCTAAATTTCAAATAAATGTAAATGATTTAGAGCATAATATGTCTAATATATACAGTAACCATAATAACTAATCAAATATTACATGTATCATCAAAGATGGATTTTTTCATGCCCCAATTACCGGAGATGTCAACAATAATGGGAGATTTTAAATAAGGATCTAATAGCACGTTGTGTGTCTAGTTTAACCATTCATGCACACGAAACTTTTATCACCTCAGCGCATGCCAATATTACTATCCCCTCGTAATTACCCATCTCACTAAGGTAGGAGACCTTAGGACACTCACCCGAGGTGCTATAGATTCCAAGATTCCATCTGGCTTAGCATTTTGATGGTGAGATGATTAAACAAAGTAAAACATTTAAGAACATTCATACTATAACAAGATAAAGACAACCTACACATAGAATCATACACAATGTGGGTCCATAACTTACTACTTCATATTAGACATAATCCCCATCAATAAGTATTGTTCACAAAATGTAACAGTATATATGCTTCTCACTAAAATTTCTTCACCAACCAGCCCCTTTTACAAGGTTCTCAAGAGGTATTTATACTAGCGGGGACTTTCCCTTCACTAGTCGTCCAAAACCTATATTTAGCCTTGAGTCCAAAATAACTCCTAAGGATTACGTAGGGCATCATTTATGTCACTTGTTTTCATCTCCTCGCTCCTTGGTTTGTACGGAACCTCTTCCATCTCCAGGTGATTTTTTTCTACTTTGCATGCTTTCTTCGCCTATCTTTAGAACCTCTTTTTTTATTTGCCTTATTTTCCTTTCTATGCATGTGCTTTACTTTAATGACTTTTCCATTTTTATCCATTTTATTCATGTCACACCGACCTTCTTGTTAATGTAACCTTTTGTCTTTATTCCTACTTTTTTCACCAAGGTCGCACCTAAAAATAGCTTCATGTTTTGTACAACTTGCTTCCTCAATTTTTTCTCACAAAACTTCTCCTAAATCTTGACACACAACTTTTCCTCCTTTCTAGAGCTTCACTTGTGTAGCTCTTTCGAGATTCTCATGCGCTCCCAAAGAATACAAATAATCAAGAATAAAGCATTGGTTCCTGATGTGGAACTTAACCAATGAAAGAATATAAGAATTTAAGGCCCCAACATCACGCCACACTAACTTTGTTGAAGTTCAATACATGATTATGTGTTGTAATTTTAGAAAAAAAGAGAAGCTTTGAAATGACAAAATTCTCTAGGTGTGGGATAAAATAAATGCTCCTCTGATGTGAACTAAATAACATGAATTCCCATCCTCTGTGATGTTTTGTATCCATTCCCCTATAAATTTGCACAAACCATTTTTTTAATACTTACAGCATGATGGGCATTGAAACAAGTGTGTTTTGTTGATATTTTACAATTGTGTAATGTTAAAGGTGAAGGGTCAATTTAGATGGAAAAGGATATGTTCAATAAATTTCTCCACGTTCGAATTATTTTAACGAACTTATTGTTCATTTATCAAATCATTTATCCTAATGAACGAAAAAATGTGTTGAGTTTACTACCAAAGATGTCATGGGTTTTACAAGGAGTTGAACATGTAAATAGGGAATCTACAAAGGAAGCTAATTTCACCTTGATTCATAAGTGACCACCAATTCTGAGATAATTTCACAAGTATTAAGACACGTTAAACATGGTTGTTAAGTTATATTATGTTTTGCATGCATGTATCTGTTCATGCTAGAAGACGGTCTTTTTCACGTCGCGTGAAAATAGTCTAATCAAGAGCAAATAGGCATGTGTAGTCTCATAGTCTAGATTTTGTAGAGGTTGTTCTTTGTGATTTATGGGCATGTTTTCTCAATTTACTTTTTACATCACTCATTTAATTACATGAAATCAAGCGTTATCTAAAAATCACTAAAATTTCCATAGCATTATTCTTTCATTTCTTTATATTATGTAGTTATATCTAACTTATCACATTCTATCTTTCATTCCATTCAATTAGATTTGATTCATTAGTTTATTATATAATTACTTAATTACACAAAATAAGTTTAGTTAAATTAGTTTAATTGTATGTCAAGATTATAATGTTGTAGTGTGGTCTTCCTTAGGTACCTTCTAGGATGTTGCATCACAATATATTATCTTGTTAACGCCCACAAGAAGCCCTTCGTCGAGGTACAGGTTAATTTTTTTATCTCAATATTATTTTGAAATACTAGTATATCAAGGTATGTTTGTGGATTTTGAATTGTCAATCACCTCGTTTATGACTACCTTATGTCCAAGGTACCAATGTTAACTATACATGTGCATTTCATATAATTTTTCATTTGAGTTAAAAGGACTTGCCTCCCTTATGTGATAGCTTCATTAAAATATGTTTTTTTTTTTGCTTTATTACCCTTTTCCATACAAATTGGTGGCATTTTTTAATACTAATCCTTGTTTGGGGACCACTCATTATTCCTCTTCGACTAATGATTTTAATTTTGTGCTAAAACCCACTAGCCGCATATATATGTTCCCATATATTACAACCTTTTTGGTTGGTTTTTAAGTGTGAAATTTCAAGGTATATTAGGCAGAGGTCCCATGGTGGGGGCGACTACAATGAAAATTCAAAGGCAAATGGTCCCATGCAAATTTAGTAATCCACTCACCACATAAAATAAAATATTCTCCTGAAAACATGAAGCAACAACTGCATAAAAGAGTCATTTCCAGTGATAGGAATGAGTGGGGGACTGAAATACTTTGTTTCTAAAAGATTACAACCATTTTGGTTGGTTTTTAAGTGTGAAATTTCAAGGTTTATTAGGCAATGGCCCCAGGTGAGGAGCAACCACAATAAAAATTCAAAGTTAGGTGATCCCATGTAAATTTAGTAATCCACTCACCACATAAAACAAAATCTTCCCCTGAAAACGTTAAGCAACAACTACATAATAGAATCAATCCCAATGATAGGAATGAGTAGGGGGGTGAAATATTTTGTTTTTGCATTCCACTCTTTTCAGCCACTTGCCAACAGAGCATTGTTTGGAGTCGTAGTATCAGTTCTGAGTGAACATAGCCCTTCAAAAAAATATGAACCTATAAAAAAATGGAAATTATAATGAATATTCTCCCAAGTGTTTGCAAAAAACACTAGAAAACCATGAGACCGTAGGGGTGATAATTTATGCTAAAACATTTATGCGATAGCTACTAAAAAGTTGTGTTTCTCCCTAGATGGGACCGCAACATTAGGTTTATGGGTTTTTTGAACATGCATTAGGCTAATGAAAAATGTTGGCATTTGTGTTTTTTATTTTGGCATGGTGGTAATAATAGCAATTTTTGAGGTAGTTTCCCCTTTAGTTGATGTTAAAGCTAGGAGTAAAAGTAAAATATGTTGAAGATGGGGGCCTTATAGGTCCCACCATTGCTTACAAAGTAGACTCTTAAGGATGACAATAAAAATACATTTGCTCAGGCTCAAAAAATCTATGTTAATAGATAAGAAAATGTTTCAAAATATTAGTGTTGAAATAGTATTTTGGTTTCCTTCTGTTATATATCAACTGAGACTAATAATTAGACATATATTTTACATTTAAATATTATTCAACACTAGTGTGATTAATATATGAAGACAACATTATTTTATTTTATTGATTTCATGTAATAAAGAAGGACCAAATTGTTTTCAAAGTACTTTCAATTTTTTATTTTTGTAATTGGTGACTGTTTGTTCTCCCCTCAATGTTAGAAGTGTTTACTTATAGGGAAAGCCCAAAATTAACTAATTCGGGATTTACCTATAATTTAAGAAATTCTTGGCGATGATTTAAATCATCAATAAATTTTTTTATAAGATTGTAGCTAACAATGAGTGCAAGTGGAACCTTTGGACTATCAATAGTGGTTTCTATCCATTTAAGACATAACATTGAAATGATATAAGTAAATAGGTGCCATAACTGAAGGGAAACAATGTATAGCCAATAATTTTAAATCTAACAACTTCCTCTTTTAAAACATCATATCACAAATCACTCTTTCATGATAGCCTATGTTTTCAAAATGATCTAGAAATTTATGTAATTCATCAACTCGTCACTCACATGATTTACAATGCTCATAACTAATTTCACCAAATTACACACTGTAATGTTTTTGGTTAAAGTCAAAGTTACATATTTTGACTTTATAGATTCCTTAAACTTGAATCTATCCACTAACAACCATACAATCCATTTAAACGAGCAATAGAGAACACTAAAAGGAGGAAAGGAAAGGTGATCTCAATCATGCCTATGATTTATCCAAATGTTCTACACCATTTGGAATTCGTAAGCATTCCCTCCATTCCTTTAGTGGCTTCCACTTCCATGCCTATTGGAATGCTTCTTTTTCAGTATGAGATATCAATGTATTGTGATAGATAATTGAAGTAGTAGGTGCACTTCACTTTATTGGAGCATTGATTCCTAGATGTATTCTAATGTGAGATGAGAATGACACACATTGTAAATAAAATTGAAAAATGAGAAACTAAATATGAAGATAAAAGAATATTAAATCATATCAAGCTTGATCTCAGAACATTTTTACCATCTCATGACTTTCCATAGCAACCAACAACTTAAAAAGATTGTGACACTTAGCTGATTTAATATAAATTGGATTAAATATCGATTATAGAGTAACTATTGTAATGAATTATATACTAACAATACTACACATAAATACACAAGTGAATAAGCATGTACAATATGAAACCCTAAGCAAGAGGGAGTGAGAGAGTGACTTACTTGATTTCTGAGTGATTAGGAAGTGGTATGGACCGAGGCAGCTTGTTGTCACCTACCAAAAAATGTGGAATTTTTTGAAAAAATTTAAATTTTTGGCCAAGTGTCCCCTTGCCTTGATGAATTTTCCCTTATTGAAGTCTGATGTGTGAAAAAGGTCTAATAGTTAGTTTATTTTGAGTTATTTTGGGTCATTTTGAGTGTTGTGTGGCCCTTGCAGACTTTGGTAGAATGAGAGGAACAGTTCCTCTGTTCCTCCTGTTCCCCACATTCCCATTTTGCACACACTCCATTTGTTGGCAATATAGTGCAACTTTTGTGTCTCCTTGCCGAACGTGTTCCTCCTAGGCCATTGTTATCTGGAAGTCGTTGTTCTCTGCAGCTCATCCTTCCCTACACAATACTCTTTTTCCCACAACTTGTTAAATTTATTTTGTGTGAATTTTGTGGGTTTTTGTGGAACTTGAGGAAATTGTTTCCATCAGGCCTTAGTTCCCCTCACACCCCTTTTTCCCACATTGATTTATCACCTCCTTTGATTATGGGTGTTGCAGAAGTATTTGGAACTTGTGGAAGTGTTCTACCTAGGCTTTTGTTCCCCAAACCTCATGATTCTCCGTAAATCCTTCTCACCCGAAAACCTTGACTTCAACAGTTATGTAGATATTATCAAATTAGATGGAACTATTCACATGAGCTCATCGTTCCCCGCAAAATTGAATCTCTCGTAATTCATTGAATTTATTTGTGTTATGAACGAAGTGAAGATCTTTGGAACATAAGGAACTTGTTCCTTCAGACCCTCTGTTCCTCACACTCCCACTTTCTCTGTATTGTTTTAAGTTCCTCGAGTTCCTTAAAGCCCCGTCATATCCACATTGTAAAGGAATTGGTTAAAATGAGTTCCCATGAGCCTTTCACCACCCACATTGCACTGTTTTGCACCAAATTACCTTGTTCTTGAGCTCAACTACTATAAAGGTTAAACTTGGTCATTTTTCACCATTCCAAATTGAGTTTTGATTTTGTACTAGTCATCTTGTTTCCCGTGCCCTAGAAGACATTTTTGGCCATAACTTGCTCAAATTTTGTCCAATTTCAAAAATTCAATTTACATTGGAACCGTTGTGGAGGCATCATCTTTTCTACACTAAAGATGAGTGGTTTTACCCTTTCTTGATATACTTTGGAAATTATTTCAATTTTCAACCCTCTCCTTGAAATATCCCTAGAAAACCATTCTTAAGCTTTCATTATCTTAGAGTTTTCTCCCATACCTCCCCAACGAAGTTCCAGTATGGAGGATATGAACACATTTCTTCCCTTAGAAGGAACTGTGGCTGTGAGGGTCTCTGAAGAAGCAAGACAATTAATTTCCACATATGGAAACCTTTTAACACATGCCAATCCAACCCATTGACTAGTCTCAAAAGAAAGAGACAAACCTTATGAATTGAATAATCTTGTGCTGATGAGGAAAAGACAATTATTTAATAGAAAAATCAAGGAGTTCAGAGAAACAATGAAGCAATATTCCTCCCAAGAAGCCTCCACCTCTCACAAAGAAGCTCCAACTCAGTTGACTCCTTCTTCACCATTGGATTCAACAACCAAGGTTTATGTAAATAAATAAAAAATGAAAGAGGCAGAGGAATGAAGAAACACAAGGAAAAAGAGTGGAGCAAGAAAATATTCTTGAATCAGTGGAAGAAGAAATCTCCCCTTCCCTTGATCAAGTTCCACACCCGTCTAGTGAAGAGGCAAAAGCAACTGAGGAAAAAAAAGATTAATCAGAACAAGAGGGTGAGGAACAAAAGAATTATCTCAGAATAAAGAAGAAGAAGAAGAAGGTGACGAGGAAAGTGAGGATGAGTTAAATATCATTGAGCTAAATACAAGAAAAGCTAGTGCCTCAAGGCCTAAGCTAGAAGTTAGGAAACCATCTTCTTCTTTCATTCAAGCTCCTACTCTTAAGGTCTCCACTTCTTGACCTCTTGGTCCTCCTAATGTCCTTATATTGTCACCTCCTTTAGTTCCACCTTCTAGTGATACATTCACATGGGTCTAACCCATGATTGACAACAATTAAAGGAAGGCTTCTTCACATATTGTTGTTCGTGGATTTGATGAAATGGCTACTCTCCTTGGCACAACTCCTCCTCTTCTAAAGAATGATAATACAACCTCTCATTTGGTCTCAGATGCTACAGGACATAAATTTCTAGAAATTGTTAAACCTAAAGGAGACTAGGATGAGAGGGAGAGATATAATTGTTGCAAAATTAAAGTTGATAAGGATTCCACTTGGAGAGTCTGCCCCTGAGGGAGAAGTGAAAAACCTCAAGGAAATTGTTTCAAAGGTGATTGAAAGGGTTGAGAAACACAAGAAACATAGGAGCAACTTGAGGAACAAGTACAAGTTCTCTCAAAATTAATTAAATTCTTTCTCTCATCTGACAAGACCCCTCTAGATCTCACTCCTCTTTCCTCACTTCCACTTATTGTTGTCCTTTCTGAAGTTGATATTAAATCCATAACTAAGATTCATAAACATGCAGCATTTGGTAGAGCTTCTGAGGCTTGGGTGGAAGGAATTTTTTTCTCTGGGTTACAATTTATTGAGGAGGCTTATAGGGTGTATGACAACATTGTTGCTATTCAAGATCATATTAACTCAGGGATTGATACAATTTATAAGGAGCTTAGACTCTGGGCTGACTGTATTCAAGATATTCATATCATGAGCACCATTAATGAGCAGATCCTCCTATCACATAATTTTTTTGATGATTCCAAAAGTAACTTATCAAAGAAATGGACCTATAGTGTGATAAGATATTTGCATATAATAAATCAATAAATTGTAGAATATAACACAACACAAGATATATGGGGTGCCAAGATTCCCTAATATGCAATTTATTCAGAATAATACCCTTAAGGTAGGACAACACCATACAATTCTCCTTAAGTAAGGAGTAACTCCACAATCTCCTAAGATGGGAATCCACTTCGAGGGGGACACCTCCAATATACCTCTACCAAGTAGAAGAATCAAATAATGCATACATGCCCTCATAATGATACTCACATGCTTTAAATAGGATGGGTAACACCTAATCCCAATGTAGGCCGACTCATTACCCAATATAACTAATTCCTATGTGAGCCCTTATAACTAACTAAGGGGATGTGTGCCACATGTCAGCATCTCCATCAACCCATATACATTATAATATCATATCCCAAGGTACATAGCATTGCCTCCCTCTTTGACATGTTTCGTCCCCGAAACATAAGAAGAAGCCATTTAATGAGTGTGCTTTAAATTATTGCACACTTGTCGCCATGCTCAATCATCCAACCACCCATATGAGATCCTAGTGGGTGATGATGCTCTAAACCTAATTCCATATTCCATTATACTCATCTGATTCCATCCTTTTCCATATGTGATACTCCTTGGTATCCATGCATATCCATGATAATTATTCATGTGATTCCATGTCATATAATTGTTGCTCCATTGATTCCGTGTATAGCCCTGATTATTGCTCCTCCAATTCCCTGCATATTTATATAGATTTTTTTCCTTATGTGGCCTAACATAACTCCATGATTTTTCCCTCTCATGATGATGTGGGTGTCTATATGGTGCAACCTTGGTATCCTCAACCTTATCAACCTTTTCTTTATTTTTCTCTTCCACCTTGTTTGCTATTTCTTTTTTCTCTTGAGTAGATGAATTATTTTTTTATTTTTCATCTTTTTCTGAAGCCTCTCCTTCTAAATAATCCTTATTCCCTTCTTCACCATCTTCAAATTCATCTTCATGATCCAATTTTACATTACTTTTTTCCTTGCTAAGTGTGATATCTTGCAATGTAATTGGGTCCAAACCCTAATTTTAGTGATTCGGCTATATTTATGAAAAGGCTACGAAAATTTCCTCAATTTTTTTACCATAGTTGTGAAAGGATTTCAGAAAGCTACATAATAAATTTCAGAATTTTTCGAGGTGTTTTGTGGAAGTTATTGCATTTCTAGGGTTTCGCCTAAATTTGCTTCATAGGTTGTATTTTTTAGAATAAATTTTCTAAATTTTTACCAGAATTGCAAATACCCTTCATAAATATATGGTAAAAATTTCAGAATCTTTGGATCTATTTTGAAGAAGATATTTACATTTTTATGGTTTTACATAAAATCGTCCTACAGGTTGCAATTTTCCATCTTTCCTTGATTTTTTTACATATTCGGAAAGCTCTCAAAATTTTAATAGGGGTTAATTTTTTGTGGTTTTATATTGGAGGTGAAATTATAGATGAAATAATCAGGTCAAATATTGGCCAAAAGATTGGAGGTGAAATTATAGATGAAATAACTCCACAATCTCCCAAGATGGAAATCCACTTCGAGGGGGACACCTCTAATATACCTCTACCAAGTAGAAGAATCAACTCATGCATACATGCCCTCATAATGATACTCACATGCTTTAAATAGGATGGGTAACACCTAATCCCATTGTAGGCTGACTCATTACCCAATATAACTAATTCCTATGTGGGCCCCTATAACTAACTAAGGGGATGTGTGTCAAATGTCGCCATCTCCATCAACCCATATACATTATAATATCATATCCCAAGGTACATAAAATAGTGTAGAATAGAGAATCAAGGTACTAGAAGACGCTGCAATTGAACTAAGAAACATGGTGCGAAAAGAAGAATCATTAAAATTGAAAATTTTACTAACTTGCAAGCTCTTCATTTCCAATTCCATAAGGACAATTCTCCATAGAGGAATCCAGTGGATCATGTCAAAATAAGGTTTAAATCATTGATCAAGGAGGAAATGTTCAAAGAACAATCAGTCAGTAAGGACAAGATGGAAGAACTTTCTGAGTTGTATAATGTAGTTGTTAAAGCGGCCAAAGGACTCTTACAGAATGGTGGTATTGCCAAAGAGATGGAATATTCCTTTAGAAGTTAGTTTGCTGCTGTGGAAAACACCATAGTTCTTAAGTGTATGGAAATATCAATTTTTGTCACAAAAGTTAGATTTCAGGTTCTCAAGATAAAAGTTGTAGCTATGCCTATTCCAAATGTTCATGATGTTCCTTCTTCTTCCGGTTCATAATATTCTTCTATCTAATTGTTATGTTTTGAAGTTGGCTTTATTATCTTCAAAATTAAATTTTGAAATAAAGCCAACTTATATAACTAAATAATTAAGTGTTTAACACTTAATTAGTTAGAAGTGTAGTTATATCCTCCCCTCATTCTATATAAGGCTTCTTTTCTCACTTGTAACGGGATTGGATATTGGTGCCATTGAATGTAAATAAAAAGTTTTTGATCAATATAGAAGAAGACATTTCTCTTTCTCTCATTTGTGTTCTTTCCATTTTCTCTTCCTGCAATATGTGAATGTGATAGTTTAATATATGTGAATTCTAAAACTTTGTTTTCAATCCATAGAATGTGATGTGAAGAACTTTGTGTCTATATGCATTTATATTATATTGGTTTTCATATATATTGACTCACATGTTCTTAAGCTCTTTTGCATGCATTAGTAAGATATAAATTTGCATTATGTGTATTTGAAAGTGTTGTTTCTTCCCTTCTCTCTTCACAGTAGTGGGTAATCTTGCACAACCAAGGAGGGTAATTGTATTATTGATAAATGAGTTAGCCTAAACTTTGTTTCCCTAATTCATCCTTCTTTCCTATATAAGCTATCGTCTTTCCTCAAAACCCTATTGCTTTATTTGTCTTTTGTATTGAGAATATGGAATCATTCGCTAACACCAATATCCTCATTCAGATTTGATTAGATTGTACATTTGTAAATACGTAGAGTTCTAGGTTTTTGGTGAAATAAGGGAACATCCCCACAAAGAGGAGGGAGTGTTGTCTCTTGAACTATTGATTGTCTCTAACGACCAAATTTCCAACCACCACTACTGGAACAAATTGATAGAAGTGTCATCAAGGTTCACTAGAGATCCCGGGACTCAGAAATGCATAGGACAGAAGTGCCCAAGGGAGGATAAGAGCGCTCAGGCGCTAGTGAATAATCTAGGCACTCATGTCCAGTCAAGTGCTCAGGGTCTGTCCTCTTCTATGTAGTAGGATATTCATTGTTAGCTTCCTTTTGTCACTCTGGTTTTGATGTATTGTCGCTAATTATACTTGTGACCTGTAAAGAGAAATATCTAGTTGCACATGCCCAAAAACTGCATCAAGCCTAACAAAAGAAAATTTAGAATATGAAGATGCATCAACCCATATGTTTTAAGTGTAATAAGTTGGGTCATCTCAAATGGAAATTCCAGGTTCATAAATAAGAGTCGATTAAACTAGCTTAAAATAGTAAGCTAAACATTTTCCCTTCATGTTTGCGGAAACAAACTGAGGTGGTGAATGATAATAAGCTCTCTCCTCTAGAACTATTTTGGAGGATACTCAACAAGTGGTAAAATATTCGATAGAACTACTCTCTCTTTTAAATGATGACTTTAATTCAAGTAAAGCCTCCTCTTTGAAGGAGTTAAACAAATGGATCAAAACAATTCAAGATGAAATGGTTGAATAAACATAGGCCTATGATCTTAAGAAGGATATTCTTGAAGAAGAGGAAAATGAATTGGAAGAGGAGTCAAATTTTCCGCTTTTAAACAATGGTTTGACAACCTCCCAATTCAGTTTGAAATCGGTCAATTGTGGCTCTTCCGGGGAAAAAAATGGAAGTCAAAATAGGATGTTGCTAAAAGAGACGTGGCAAATGGAAAACAAAAAACTCTAAGTTTTAGAACTCTTAAAGGTGGGAAGGTGAAAGTCCTTCCCAAAAATCCACGAAGATCCTTTCTTGGAATGTCAGGGGCTTGAATTCCCCTAACAAGCGACAATTGGTGAAGCGTTGCATTTTCTCCTAGAATGTTATTATTGTTTTACCATAAAAAATGAATATGAGGGTGAACAAATTACTAAAGTATTGGTCCAAATGTTGGAAGGGCTAGTCTAGATCCTTTGTGGATGCCAAAGGAGGTGTTTGGGGGTGTTTGTGTTATCTAGAAAGTGAATAAATTAAAATTGGAGGGATCAAACAACAACATAATTGGAATTTTTTTGTGTATCCCCTCATGGTGATCAAGAGGATAGTTTTGTTTAATATTTACAGGTTCAATATGTAGACACAAAATCATGCACTTGGGTAACTATCATGTCTTGATTACATACTACTATTCATATGATTCCTAAGTAAGAAAAGCACAAATTAGCCCATGTCTTTGGCCATATTTTCTTTCTTTCTATTTTCACTTTTGGTATTATACCCTTTCTAGCTCAGTTTGTCTTTTCATACCTCGACATTTATCATTCTGAACACCAATGCTCAGCCACAACGCCATGTGGCACTCTCATCCCCTCTAGGCGCCCTTGACCTCTTTGTACTTTACTTACATCTTTTGGGTCCTTTCTAGCCGTTTGAACATCTTATCTTTTTAGTAGTCAGAATTTTTGGGGTTAATTACAAAATTCAAGCAAGGGAATCATATAAATATAAAGTTATGTGATCATAATAAAGGACCAAGCACTAAGTATTATTTATCACCACATATGGATTGCAACCACCAAGGCTATTCAGGATTGCCTTTGATGCATCTATGCTGGAAGGTGTAAGGTGCACTACCATGGATTCTGAATCACACACCATCAGATTAGAAGGATCACATTCTATTCAATGCCCATACTTCTATTACATTCTTTACGATCTAGTGGAGTGGTTGGTCGCTTTGATTTTCGACACGCACAAAAGCCACCTACGGCTTCTGTACTCTACACGCATACATGTAGAACTTATCGCTTGCGGTGTTGAAATGTAGTTCGTAACTTAGTCATAAGCATCACTTGTTGAACAACTGAGGACACTTTGAACCCTTATTTTGCATATGTCACTGCTATACCACGGGGATCTAACCTGTCTTCTTACATGCGTTTTACAAGTCATTGTATGTGTGGCTATGCTCAGATCATCTAATGACGGCTTTGTGAGAAACTGCACAACACTATTAACGACCAAAGGCGAAGGACCTACGGACACCTTGCGACTAGTCAAATATGGTTTGTTTTGATCAGCTTCACAGTCACTTAGTCGCATTCCAAAATGCCTAGTCCTGTTGCTCCTGTAGGTGCCTGTGTCCGACATGTTTCCTTTTCACATTGTGACATTCTACTTGATAGACTTCATCCTGTGACATTATGTGCTATGAATTTCCAAATTACGTAGGATGTTATGTATCATGGGCCCATGTGACATTGCATTTCCAGGGTGTCATACGAAGCAGCGAAGCTTCTCTATCTCCTCTTTGCACTCCACGGTTTCATATTTGTCCTTAGCTTAATTTTCCAACCTTTTGCGGCCTGAAATCCGCAGTGCTCTGACCTGCCCTTGACCCGTGAGAGACTAATTTGGTGCCGTACAAGGTAACTATCCGCATCAAGCATTCTACCTAAGTCCTAACAGTGACGCTTCCTCTGCTTTCATGGATTAGGATGAACCCGACAAAACACTAAGTTCTTGAACTTTTGCGGATGGACTCAACTTAATCTCCCACGGCTTTCATAAAGTAATCAAATGGATAATTCCATCTTTTGCACCCACTAGAGTTGTCATGCAAAATTACAAGGGGGGTTAATTTCATGTAAGTTTACAACGAAACATCCTAACTCAGTATATGTGATGCCTAGGAATGGATTCTTCTATCAATGATCAGTAAACAAGATGAAGATACTCGTCCTGCTAGGGTTATAAACATGGGTTGTATTCCATCACCTATCACTTGTAAAGCTCCTCCAAATGCTTCTAAGGGCTAAAATTTCATTGAACTGAAATCAAGGAAGTACGCCAACTAAAATCTTAGGCTATGACTGGATTACTGCATATGCATTTGAATGTTTCGTCACATGGGATTCAAGTAAAGTCATGGCCTATCACTTGCGATTCATGTAGAAAGTAATAATTATTTTATGGCCTATTTCCAAACCTATATTTCAATCCTTCTATTATTAACTACCCCCTCCCAAAACAACTTTTCTAATTGTAAGACATATCACATTATTTTACCAGACATCCAAACTACACATTTTCCCGATGACTTTTCTTATACACCCTTTTTATTGGCACCATCATGCATTAGTGCTGGATTCAATATCTTATAACGTTTCGACAAAATGTTAACCTAATATTTTCACTTAAAACTTTTATGAAAGTCATATTAGACATTGAAAATAAAAAACTGATTAGTATGTGTAATTTGGTATCTATTCTTCTAGGACTATGATTCTAACTACATTTGACACATGCTTAGGAATCAGACTTTGTATAGCAATATTCAAGGGTCACGTGTGCCTAAGCAGTTATTGTCAGTTAAATTTATTGGTCTTCACCACATACTTCAGTTCAATTCAATTTTTTTTTTTGAATTAAACTTGGATTCAAGTAACACATATCAGTTAACAATGATAATATGCACCAGGATGCCCCAAAAATTAAAAAACACTGATGGACTAAGAGCATAGGCATTGAATGTAGATTTCAATTATAATATCACATTCAAATTTTGATCAAGCATTAGTAAGCTACCTGATTAACTAAAATTAACTAAATAGTATGTAGGTAAAATATAGTTAATCTAAGCTATGAGGACAACTGTAATAAAGTAAATCAAATACATGTATTGAGATAAGTATGTAAATGAGATAAGTAATAAAACTAATGAAAAAAAAACCCTAATGTGTAAGAAGAAAGAGGAAAGAACTCAGTTCATTCGATGAAGTGGTGGGACTATGTCGCAGAGGATGACTAGAAAAATCAAGAGTAGGAACGATTGTGTAGAATTTCCAAAAGGTATGAAGGTGGAGGATCTAGCTAGACTAGAGCGCCTAGAGGAGGACTGGGGGCACCTATAGGGACTCTGGTCTGCAATATAGGTGCCCTGGTCTGTAAAAAAATCTCTAAATATGATATTCACAGGGCCAAAAGGTGGATCTGGAACCCTTGTTTTCTGTCGTACATCAACTTCGATGTCCTATGTCAGATATCATCAATAACTCAAGATGGAAGAAAGACATGCAAGACCCCAAAATAATCGTTAAACCCTAAAAAATAAAAATTCATATGAAACAGTTAGATTGACCTCAGCTACCGTAATGGTGGACTTACTAACTAAACATTATACACTACATATCAGACCCGATGTAGTTTTATGTTCAAGTGTGTGTGAACATGCCCTAGGTTTCTCTTGTGCCAGTTACACTTTGTGAGGTAGCGAGCAATAACTATTGCAGAAAATGTAATAGAATGTGTGCATGGAATAGAATCCCTCTCCCAATGAAGTGTGATGAAAATCTCCTAGCCTTATTCCTTGATGATGGAGCTATGTGGATGCAAGTGATCTCTAATGCAATAGATGGATGAAACTCTAGATGGAGTGATAGTAGTAAGTGATGTGTCTCATAACTTTATATTTATAGGGTTCTTTTGGTGTAATTTCATAATTAACCCTGAAAAGGCCAAACAAAAGAAATATAAAGATGTAAAAAGGACAGAAAGAGCCCAAAAAGTGGCGAGAGAGTGCAAAAAGGACTAGGAGGTGCCCCTAGTGGGATCAAGGTACCCACGAGCACACCCAGTACTAATCTGGGTGCCCTAGTCGAAGCTAAAATGACATGGGATGACAAAATTTGACTGTGCATATGGGTGCAAATGGTCTGAAATGATGAAATAAAATAAAACAAATTGGACAAAGAAAATGGATTAATTATTACTTTCTTCCCTCAAGAACCTTCTTAATAGTAGTATGAGACCGGGATAAATAAATGTCTAAAGTGCATGATGTTTTGACTACATTTTTCCCCCAATTTATGTTGGTGAGTGGAAAGCTTGGGTAGCATAAATTAGATAGATATGTGTACCTAATTTTTATCTAGAGTGATGAAGAAGGTGTTCTGAAGGACTAGAAAAAGCGTGGAATGACAAAAAATATGGAGGAGTGTGGAAACTAAAGATGAAAATGCCACAAAAATTGATGACAGTGAACCTAGGGTGGCACACGTGTGTAGTTGTTGCAGTGTAACATGTACTTGCATGGTTAGTAAAGCATGTGTGTTGTCACGGAGTTTTGTTTTTGTCTATTTTTTTGTTGTTTTTGTTGTCCCCATTTGACTGTTTGTTTCTCATACGGTCGAACCTGCAAGGATAAAATGATCAATTAGTCAAATCTGTATGTATGTATGTATGTAAGTGTAAAAACATAGTGTAAAAGACACATGTATATGAAAGCATGTAAATGTAAAATACGCAAGTGCAAGTGGGAAATGTTAATATAAATGTAAATGTAAAATGGAACAAATGCACCTGATCCATGTCGAGAGAGAGAGAGAGAGAGAGTATAGAAGGATAACCTATACTATGATTTTTTGGGAGATCTCGCATCATAGGCTGAAGAAGTGTAGGGAGGAAATTCTCTATGTCCTCTAAGCTCTAACTATTTCCTTGAATGTGTAGTAGATATCTTTGTATCACCTTGGTTTTTTGGATGATCTGATGCCACTGGCTGAAATAGTGTAGAGAGGCGCACCCACTGTAACCTTTAAGCCTGTAACTACTTCTTAGAATGTTAAGGACATCTTGTTCTATAAAATCTGATGTGTGTGGTGGTTTTTAGACTAGTATAAACCCACTCACTGAATATAATTGAACCGAACTTGTGTAGAATCTTTGTGTTAGTATGTAAAAAACCCCTAAATAATGTCCCTCTCTTTGGGGGTGCATGCGACGTCGCTGATAGGAGAATGTGGCCCCAAAAGAGGACCAACTGCATGGACACTGTAACCCTGAAATGTGCTCGGTAAAAATAAAGGCATGTACAAACAATAAGGCTAGCAAAGACAAGTGTAAACATGCATGTATATAGAAAACAATGTATAAGTTATGTAAACAATGTGTAAGCTACCATGCAAAGTAATGTAAGCATGCAAAAAGACAAGTAAGCCACACAAAATGGGATGTAAACATGGGACATCACTCATGATGTCACAAGACATGTGAGGCCATCATGGCCGCAAAAAATAAACAAGTGTGTGCACAAAACAAAGGGAAAGGCCCGCAAATAATAGAAAAAAATAGCAAACATTGTAACAAACAAGTATGGAAACCAATATCCCTTCATAAAAAATGTTGCACATGAAGACCCCATTAGCATGTTAGAAAGATGACTAGTATGTCAAAAGCATGTATAAGCAAGTAATGTAAAGTGATAAGTACAAATGAAACAATAACACCTCGGAGAGACGAATGTGGATTTCCCCAATGACCAGTGTAGGAAAGGTAGAAGGTGAGCATCCATGATGTGTGTAAGATACATGTATCTGTGATCATAACTAGAAGAATTCATGAATGCTCATATGTAGATGATATAGATAAATGACATACAAGTAAGCTAACTAGAATGTGTAATAAAGTGATCATGAATAACAAAAGTAAGCAAGAGTATAAGAAACCATAATATGTAGTATGTTGTTGATGGGTGGAATGGAATGCAATATGGGGTGGTAAGAGCCACATGCCCCCTGAGTGAATGGAAGTGTATGCAGTGAGGTTCATTTTTTTTCCCCCTCAGCATTCAAGAATTAACCATAAATGATAGTGCATCATTAGGAAATGGTTGAGTAGTGTGTGTTGTGTCTATCGCATTGTGAATGAATGTGTATGTGTAGGTTGATGATATATGACCTAGCGACGTTGTGTGTGTGAACCCTATAGACGAAGCGTATATCACAAAAAAATGAATGTATAAGTGATGATTTATCATAAGTGTATATCACTATAAGATAAATGGATGAGTGATGATTTAGCACTAAGTGTATATCACTACAAATGGAAGGACGGTGTGATGATGTAACCTAAGGTGTAGACCACTAGAAAATGATATAATAGGTGATGATTTATCCTAAAGCATATGTCATGATGAGATGAGTAATAAGGGTAGTGGTGATGTAACATAAGGTGTAGACCACTGGAAAATGATAGAATAGGTGATGATTTAGAATTAAAGCGTATGTCACTACAAGATGAGCAGTAAGGGAGTGGTGATGTAACCTAAGGTGTATACCACTACGAAATTATAGAATAGGTGACAATTTATCCTAAAACATATGTCACGAGCCTAGGAATGTCACATGGTGAAAGGTCGAATAGAAAATGTGTAAGGCCCATTTTCTTTGTAAACCCTCGGCAGTCGAGTATGGACCGAGGAACTAAATTACGTCATTGGGTAATGGGTGTAGCATGTAGAAGACAATGTAGTATATGTGATGATAAAATCTGACCATGTGATGGGGAGAGTGTAAGGCCATATGCAAATCAAAGATGTGTAAAATGTGTGAAATGTAAGGTGAATAGAATGTGTGAGTATGTGGGATGTATAGTAATGCAATGTATAGTGTAGTGTTCAATAGGTGTAATATGCGTAAGAGCGTATAGTATGTAGAATGCAATGCTATATGCATAAAATGTATAAGGTGTAATGCATGGAGTGACATGTAATGTATGAAGATAGGATAGTAATGTAATTTTATAATCCTGTATAATGAAGACTAATATAGTATGTAGAATATGTGTGAAAATGTGTGGTGTAATATGCATGGTATGTAGACAAACGAATAATGCAGTATGTAGGATAGGATGTAAAACACGTAGACAGTGATGTATGCCTAATGATCAATATCATAATGTAGGATGTGTAAATATGTGAATTTCAAAATGTTATAGACTAAATATAGAATGTAGGGTGTATGATGCGTAATGTATGGTGAAATGTGATGTGTAATGCCTATAGTGCAGTGTGTGGGGTTCATGTGTAGTAAGCCCTCAACAGTTAAGTAAGAACTGAAGCACAAGAGTGTGGAATTGGGTAATGATGCTAGAATGTATGATGAGTATGCCTAATGTGAGGATATGAATGTATAAGAATGTAAAATATGATGAGGGTGACTATGATAAGATAAAGTGGGGTGGATATGGAGTGTTATGCCCCCCAAGTATGTGTGAATGTTAATAGTGTGATGTAGTACTATGTAAGAATGATAATGTAAGAATGGGGGATATGTCTATGATGCTAATGTGATAAGGGGGTATGTGTGAGCTACTATGCCCTCCAAGTGTGTATGCAATGAAAATCTAGTCAAAAGACACTAAGTGGATCAATGTAAGGAGTAGTTTCTTTAACAAAAGTGATGGGACCCCAAAGTGATAGAGGAGTCTGATCATCTGATGTTTCATCACCATAGCGAGATTGTATAGGCCCAGGTTCCAATCATCAATATATGTAGAGTCGATAGTAGGTGTTATGTTAACGCTACCAATGTTAACGGTGAGGAGGAAATGGCAGAATCTTGCATGGTGGTGGTGAAAGTGAAAAGATATCATAAGACACTAGGAGAAGGATTGGTTTTTGGGACAAAATTAATTGGTTGGAGCCTAGATTTGAGGGGAGGCCAATTTGCATTGAGTCTCAAAAGATACTAATTAGGTTGTCTTGGTAATGTAGTAAATGACTTAGTATGAGGTGTTTATGAACCAATTTGGATATGTGGTTGACTTTGTTGACTTAGAAATACCTTAGGTGATTGCTTAGGTGGATTATGAATAATCGAAGAAAAAGTAGCTTTAGGAGACCATGTGGATGTAACCTTTGGCTCCTTGAGGATAATGTAACACGACATTAAGTAGTGAATGAGATAAACCCTTGATGCTCAAGATGTTTGACTCTATATTGTAAAGCATAGAAATCATTGTCATTATGTCCATTGATTCTATGATAGTTGTAATATGGATGACCTTGATATTTTGTAAGTCAATAAGGAGGATAACAATGAGTAGGTGGTAAATTGATCAATTGATGACTAAGGAGCTGAGTAAGAATTTCATGTGGTGTAGTATTGTGCTCAAACATAAGAGGCCCAGGAAATGGCATGTCTTGAGGTTCCAAATCATATTACATGTATTAGACATAGATTGCATACAAGATGGAGAATTTTGAGCATAAACATATGATTGACAAGCATCTTTAAGTTGTTGCATAATTTCAGATTTGAGGGATGTGATCATGGATTCCAAAACTACAAATTTGTCCTTGAAATCAAATCATGTCAAGCATGGATTGATTCCAATAGGGGTTTAGTAGTTGTAGGTAAGACTCACTAGGGTCATTGAATAGACAAGCGAGCATAGAGTACTTAGTTCCTATGGTGGCGTATTGTCATCCATAATACTTGGTGTCTAAGGATTTTTACAAAGTATCCTGAAAATGTAGGGTATCTCCTAAGTAAATAAGATAAAGAAACTTGACCCATAATAAAGGAAAAAATCCAAGGATCTTCTAAGCGTGAAGAGACTCAAGTTCACCAAAATGATTAACTAAAAGTAAACTAAACTAATTTAGTCAAGGGGATAGTTAATCTAATCTCGTAGGACATATAAATGCAGAAAATAAATACACTTAGATAGTATATAAATGAGATAAGTAATAAAACTAATTAAAATAGAAACCCTAATTTCCCATAAGAAGAAAGAGGAAATAAATCAACTGATTCGACGAAGTGGTGGGACTATTTCTAGTTCTAAAGGATACTTCTTTAATAATTTTAAGCCAGATTTTACAGTGCTCCAGTGCTGAAAACTATCCCATGCTTGGACTATCCAGCTAAACCTTGCAGCAATAAAATATCGAGCGAACTGGGGTGCACTAAGTGCAAACAGCCTCTACATAGTAAAAAATGCTCAGAGTCTATGCAAAAAGCTTAGAAAGTGGCTATAGCATCATTAATGCCGTAAGGTTATCTGAAGTATCTCCTACTAGCCAACGCTCATGCAAACAAAGAATATGGACATGCTGAATCTGTTCACACATGTCACCAATAAATCATGCATGAAAAGAAAACAGTAAGACCCTGAACAACAAACTAATCTAAACTTTTACTATAGTACCAATACAAAATGTCATATTAATGAGATCTCATTCCCCTATCACAATCTTCCCACAATCACTTGAATATTAGTCAACTAAGCGATAAGACTGACATCTCATTTCCAAAAAAAATCTATGTGAAACCCGATCATGTGAGAAGATGCCCTATTGCATACGTCTATTAATGGAAAACAAGAATCAGATCAAATAGCGATGAAAGAACTATGTGTATTCGATGTAATAAATCATGTGTTGAATGGAAAACGAATGAGTAATCCCTCCCCCAATGAAGTGCGATCTAAATATCCTAACCTCAATGCAAAAATGATGGAGCTATGTGGATGCCAGTGATCTACAAAGACAATAGCATGGATTCAACTCGTAGATCAGAGTGCAATACTCGACAAGTGAATAAAAAACGCTCGACGTTATTGTCCCAGAACTTTATAGCTATAGCAAGTATCTTGTTCTCATTACCCAATCTGATCTCTAGAATAGACCTTCTGAAAGAAGGATTAAATATGTAAAATGGTACTTACATGTTTAGCCCATACAAAGACTGTGGGACACCTCTATCCATTGGAACGTGGTGCCCATATTGGGACCAGTGCTTGCCAAATCGGGAGCCCCAATAATGCAAGTGTGGTTGTGCTAGATGCAATAGAGTGAGAATAGGATAAAATGGCACATGGGATAACAGAATCCGACTGGGCATATAGGTGCAAGAAGTTCGTAATTATGAAATAAAATAAAATAAAGTGGCCATAAGACAGGGGTTAATTAGTACTTTCTTCCCTTAAGAACCTTGTAAATAGCAGTATGAGACAGGGATAAATAAATATTTAAAGTGCATAATTTTGTGACTATAGACCCTGTTACTACTTTACTCTTTTCCCCGTAACTTGATAAATTTATTTTGTTCAAATTTTGCAGGTTTTTGTGGAACTTGTGGAAATTTTTCCCATTGGGCCTTAGTTCTATGCACACCCCTTTTTCTCACATTTATTTATCGCCTCCTTTGATTCCGGGTGTTGTAGAAGTATTTGGAACTCACAAAAGTATTCCACCTAGGCCTTTGGTCCCCACACCTCATGATTCTTCGCAAAGCCTTCTCACCTGCAAACCTTGCCTTCAATAGTTATGCAGAGATTATCAAATTAGATGGAACTATTCTCATGAGCTCATCGTTCCCCGCAAACCTGAATCTCTCACAATTCATTGAATTTCTTTGTGATGCAGATGAAGCGAAGATCTTTGGAACATAAGGAACTTGTTCCTTCAGACCCTCTATTCCTCACACTCCCACTTTCTCCACATTGTTTTGAGTTCCTTGAGTTCCTTAAAGCCCCATCATATCTGCATTTTAAAGGAATTGGTTAAAATGAGTTCCCATGAGCCTTTCTCGTCCGCATTACACTTATTTGCACCAAATTATCACATTATCAAGCTCAACTACTATAACAGTTAAAATTGGTCATTTTTCACCATTCCAAATTGAGTTTTGATTATGCACTGGTCATCTTGTTTCCCGTGACCTAGAAGACATTTTTGGCCATAATTTGATCAATTTTTGTCCAATTTCAAAAATTCAAATTGCATTAGAACTATTTTGGAGGCGTCGTATTTTTACACTAAAGGTGAGTGGTTTTACCCTTTCTTGATATACTTTGGCAATTATTTGAGTTTTCAACCCTCTCCTTGAAATATCCCTAGAAAACCATTCTTGAGCTTTCATTCTCTTTGAGTTTTCTCTCATACCTCCCCAATGAAGTTCTAGTATGGAGGATATGAACACATTTCTTCCCTTGATACTTGTGTACCTAATATTGGAGACAGTGATGTTAGGCACATGAACTTAGATGATTTTTGGTCCCGCATTTATGAAGATATACCCACCATAATCACACAATGCATTAAAAAATAGTGGAATTTCCTATGTTGTTGGTTTTTCGCTCTTTGTTCAATGCATTTACATTGTCCTTGCATGTGCCTCAAGATTTGACGTAGAAACCAAGGAAATTAAGGATCCATTGTCAAGCTTGATGCCAATCACATAATGTAGCCCTGGGGATTCCCACCTTTAAGAAATTCAACACCTTAACCCAAACCCAGGCTCAAAATCTCTTTGATCAAGACATAGATAGATATAAAACAATGATAGCCAAGTCCTGGCTCAAGATTCCCAATAAAGGAGCTTCTAAGTAGCCTAAGGTCTTATACAAGTTAGATTTCAAAGAAGAATTTTTAGACATGATTACCTTGCTTGCAAGAATGATGGGCATGCCTTCAACAAATGAATTTCAATATTGTATGTGTGTGTGCATCAATCTCATCTATGAGGACAAACAAAGGTTGAATTGGGGAGAGATAATATGTGAGAACCTAAGTGAACAACTGGCCAATGTGCACCAAAGAAAAACCTTCCATTTGACATCCTACCTAATGTACACTATAGCAACCTATAGGGTATGGCTATCGTTATCATCATAGGATGACAAGAAAAATTCACCACTGTATGAGTTTTACCCTCAACTTACATATGAAAATAGTAAGACTCACCACAGGAGATTCAATGATGCCTATACCATGTTCATAGTCAGGCTATTAGAAGGAAATTTTGTTGAGAGGGTCTTTGCAGAAGCAAGAGAATTAATTTCCACATATGACAACCTTTTAACACATGTTAATCCCACCCATTGACTAGTCTCAAAATAAAGATACAAACCTTCTGAATTGAATAATATTGTGTTGATGAGGACAAGGCAATGGTTTAATAGAAAAATGAAGGAGTATAGAGAAATGGTGAAGCAATATTCCTCCCAAGAAGCCTCCACCTTTCACAAAGAAACTCCAACTAAGTTGACTCCTTCTTCTTCACCCTTGGATTCAACAACTAATGTGTATGTAAAGAAAGAAAAAATGAAAGAGGTAAAGAAATGAAGAAACACGAGGACAAAGAGTGGAGAATGAAAATATTCCTGAATTAGTGGATGAAGAAATTTCCCATGCCCTTGATCAAGTTCCACACCCCTCTAGTGAAGAAGGAAAAACAACTGAGTAACAAAAAGATGAATCAGAACAAAAGGTTGAGGAACAAAAGAATGATGAAGAAGAAGAAGGTGATGAAGAAAGTGAAGATGAGGAAGATGAGGTAAAGATCATTGAGCTAAATATAGGAAAAGCTAGTGCCTCTAGGCCTAAGCTAAAAGTTAGGGGACCATCTTCTTCTTTCATTGAAGCTCCTACTCTTGAGGTCTCCACTTCTTAGCCTCTTGGTCCTCCTAATGTCCTTATATTGCCACCTCCTCTAGTTTCACCTTCCAGTGATACATTCACATGGGTCTAACCCATGATTGACGGTAAGAAAAGGAAGGCTTCTTCAAATATTGTTGTTCCTAGATTTGATGCAATGGCTACTCTCCTTGACACAACTCCTCCTCTTCCAAAGAAATATAAGATAACCTCTCATTTGGTCTTAGATGCTACATGACATCAATTTCTAGAAATTGCTAAACCTAAAGGAGACAAGGATGAGAGAGAGATCATTGTTACAGACTTAGAGTTGATAAGGATTCAACTTTGAGAGTCCATCCCTAAGGGAGAAGTGAAAAACCTTGAGGAAATTATTTCAAAGGTAATTGAAAGGGTTGAGAAAGGTAAGCAAACACATGATCAGCTTGAGGAACAAGTACAAGTTCTCTCAAAAATCATAAAATCCTTTCTCTCATCTAACAAGACCCCTCTACATCCCACTCCTCTTTCCTCACTTCCACCTATTGTTGTCATTTCTCAAGTTTATATTAAATCCATAACTGAGATTCATAAACATGTAGCATTTGGTAGAGCTTTCGAGGCCTGGGTGGAAGGAATTTTGCTCTCTGGGTTACAATTTTTTGAGGAGGCTTATAGGGTGTATGACAACATTGTTGCTACTCAAGATCATATTAACTCAGGGATTGAAACAATTTATAAGGATCTCAGACTCTGGGCTAATTGTATTCAAGATATTCATATCATGAGCACCGTTAATGAGTAGATCCTCCTATCACATAAATTTTTTGATGATTCCAAAAGCAACTTATCAAATGAATGGACCTATAGTGTAGAATGGAGAATCAAGGTGCTAGAAGAAGTTGCAATTGAACTAAGAAACATGGTGCAAAAAGGAGAATCATTAAAATCCAAAAATTTTGCTGACTTGCAATATCTTCATTGCCAATTATACAAGGCCAATTATCCATAGAGGAATCTAGTGGATCATGTCAAAACAAGGTTTAAATCATTTATCAAAGAGGAAATGTTCAAAAAACAATCAGTCAACAAGGACAAGATGGAAGAAATTTATGAGCTATATAATATAGTTGTTAAGGTTGCCAAATGACTCTAACAGAATGGTGGTGTTGCCAAAGAGATGGAATATTCATTTGGAAGTTGGTTAGCTACTGTGGAAAACACCATAGTTCTTAAGTGTATGGAAATATCAATTGTTGTCACCAAATTCAAAGTTCAGGTTCTCAAGATAAAAGTTGCAGCTATGCCTATTCCAAATGTTCATGATGTTCCTTCTTCTTCTGGTTCATAATATTCTTCTATCTAATTGTTATGTTTTGAAGTTGGCTTTATTATCTTCAAAATAAAATTGTGAAATACAACCAACTTATATAATTAACTAATTAAGTGTTTAACACTTAATTAAAAGATAATTAGTCGGAAAGGTAGTTATATAATCCCCTTAGTTTATATAAGGCTTCTTTTCTCACTTGTAAAGGGATTGGATATTGGTGTCGTTGAATGTAAATACAATTTTTTTTATCAATACAGAAGAAGACATTTCTCTTTCTCTCATTTGTATTATTTCCATTTTCTCTTCCTGCGATATGTGAATGTGATAGTTTAATATATGTGAATTCTGAAACTTTGTGTTCAATCTAGAGAATGTGATGTGAAGAACTTTTTGTCTATCTACATTTATACTATATTGGTTTTCATATATATTAACTCACATGTTCTTAAGTTCTTTTGTATGCATTAGTAAGATATAAATTTGTATTATCTGTATTTGAAAGTGTTGCTTCTTCCCTTCTCTCTTCACAGTAGTGGGTAATATTTCACAACCAAGGAGGTTACTTGTATCCTTGATAAATGAGTTAGCCTAAAATTTGTTTCCCTAATTCATTCTTCTTGCCTATATAAGCTACCGCCTTTCCTCAAAACCATATTTCTTT
The DNA here is from genome assembly GCA_019776745.2 of Taxus chinensis. Taxonomy (NCBI): domain Eukaryota; kingdom Viridiplantae; phylum Streptophyta; class Pinopsida; order Cupressales; family Taxaceae; genus Taxus; species Taxus chinensis. Next base: position 803,057,945 of record CM034146.1, read on the forward strand.
GTTTGTATTTTGTATTGAGAATATGGAATTATTCGCTTACACCAATATCCTTATTCAGATTTGATTAGATTGTACATTTGTAAATACTTAGAGTTCCAAGTTTTTGGTGAAATAAGGGAACCTCCCCATAAAGAGAAGGGACTGTTATCCCCTGAACTGTTGATTATCTCCAACGACCAAATTTCCAACCAACATTGTTGGAAAAAATTGAGAGAAGTGTCATTAAGGTTCACTAGAGAACCTGGGACTCATAAATGTGTAGGAAAAAAGCACCCATGGCAGGGTAGGAGCACTCAAACGCTAGTGACTAATCTGCGCGCTAGTGTCCAGTCAAGTGCTTAGGTTCTGTACTCTTCTGTGTAGTAGGAGATTCGTTGTTAGCTTCCTTTTGTCACTCTGGTTTTGATGTATTGTCACTAATTATACCTATGACCTGTAAAGAGAAATATCTAGTTGCACATGCCCATAAATGATGCGCCCGAATTAGCAGGAACTTGACAAGGTCATAACTTGAGCTCCGGGTGTCCGTTTGAGTCCGTTTTTTTTTAAACCACGTGTTTTGATGAGACGAATGCAGCGGAAAACAGCCCTACTAGTTGGGGCAAGTTTTTGACACGTTTTTGGGCCCTAAATCCTCCATCTTGAGGCCAAAAATTAGGATTTAAGTTATAGTTTGGTTTTTTCCTATTTTTGAGCATTAGTTAATTTTAGTCTATTAATTGCGTTGTGAGTTAGAAAGTTGGCAATTCCTCTAATTTAGGGATGTAGAAGATGCGTGGCAATTTTTGTGCCCGTAGGAATAAGCATGTGAACTTACTAAGAATAGCAGGTTCTAGTAAACTGCTAAAAATAGTAATTTCCGCCACCTAGAGTAGATTTAGTCAGAGCTAGCTAGAGTTTACTTGGCAACTCGAGTTGGGAGTTATTTTCCTATTTAGGAAACATTGTAATTCATTATTGGGGAACGAAGAAGGAGATATATTTTCTTTTGGAGTTCATTTTATTGCAGTTTATCTGGTTGTTCTTAATTTGGCTACATTAATAAACCACATCAAGCCTAAAAAAAGAAGATGCTTCAACCCATATGTTTTAAGTATTACAAGAGTCAATTAAACTAGCTTGAAATAGTAAGCTAAACAATTGCCCTTAATCTTCGCAGAAACAAACTGAGGTGGCGAATGATAAAGCTCTCTCCCCTAGAACTATTCTGGAGGATACTCAAAAAGTGGTAAAATATTTGATAGAACTACTTTCTCTTTTGAATGGTGGCTTTAATTCAAGTAAAGCCTCCTCTTTGAAGGATTTAAATGAATGGATCAAAACAATTCAAGATGAAGTGGTTGAATAAATAGAGTCCTATGATCTCTAGAAGGATATTCTTGAATAAGGTGCAAAGGAATTGGAAGCGGAGCTGAATATTCCACTTTCAAACAATGGTTTGATAACCTCCCAATTCAATTTGAAATTGGCCAATTGCAGCTCTTCTGGGAAAAAAATATGGAAGTCAAAATAGGATGGTGCTAAGAGAGATATGGAAAATGGAAAACAAAAAACACCAAGTTTTAGAATTCTTTAAGGTGGGAAGGTGAAAGTCCTTCCCAAAAGTCCATGAAGATCCTTTCATGGAATGTTAAGGGCTTGAATTCTCCTAACAAGCGACACTTGGTGAAGCGTTCTATTTTCTCCCAAGATGTTATTATTGTTTTACTGCAAGAAACAAATATGAGGGTGAATGAATTACTAAAGTATTGGTCCAAATGCTGGAATGGCTAGTTTGGATCCTTTGTGGATGCCAAAGGGGGCGTCTGGGGGTCTTGGTATTATCTAGAAAGTGAATAAATTGAAATTGGAGGGATCAAACAACAACATAATTGGATTTTTTTTGTGTTTCCCCTCATGGTGATCAAGAGGATAGTTTTGTTTAATATTTATAGGTTCAATATGTAGACAAAAAATCATGCACTTGAGTAATTATCTAGTCTTAACTGCATATAACTATTCATATGGTTCCTAAGTAAGAAAAGTACAAATTAACCCATGTCTTTGGTCATATTTTATTTCTTTCTACTGTCACTTTTGGTACTACACCCTTTCTAGCTTAGTTTGTCTTTTCATACCTCAACATTTCTCATTCTAAACATCAACACTCACCACGATGCCAACGCCAAGTGCTCCCGTCCCCTCTGGGTGCCCCTGACCTCTTTGTACTTTTCTCACATCTTTTGGGTCCTTTCTAGTCATTTGAGCATCTTATCTTTTTAGTAGTCAGCCTTTTCGGGGTTGATTACGAAATTTAAGCATGCAAATCATATAAATACAAAGTTATGCGATCATAATAAAGGACCAAGCACTAAGCATTAACTATCACCACCTAAGGTTACATCCAAAGCCTATTCAAGAGCATTCAAGCATCCATTCAAGGGAAAGGGACTACATTATTCTGAATACACTTCATAGAAGGGGAGTATATTCTATTCTATGCACAAAGCTATTACATTCTTTACATCTAGCTACTTTGTTCACTGTCAAGTATGCCACACACAAGAGCCACCTAAGGCACGATTCTACACACACACATAGAACTACCTTGGGTGTGAAATGTAGTGCAACACTTAGTCATAAGATCACTTGTTTGAAAACTGAGGACAGTCCGAACCCATATTTTGCATCTTTATTTTTTAGGATTTGATGTCTCTTTGAGGGTTTTGCAAGTCATTATTTCATTTCATATTTTCAACGACCTCGGCGAACGTTGTACGACATATTAACAACCAAAGGTAAAGGAAGAATAACACCTTGCGTCCAGTCAAATATGGTTTTTTGAGCATTTTTGCATTCACAGGTGTCCACTGCCAGTCTGTGGCACCTGCAGGCGCCTGTGTCTAGCGTGTTCCTCCAAATATGCATTTCTCTGAGCTTCATTGTGACATTGTGTGCTAGGGATTTTCTAGTTTTCTAGCTATGTGCAATTTTGGGATTTCTACGAATTAGCTAAGCTTTTCTATCTCCTCTTTGCACTTAGGGTTTCATATTTTCTAGCTTAGTTTGCTTTGGTTAATTTTTGTACTTAATTGATTATTCATTTACTATTATAATAGCAATTAAATTAAGCATTTATTTTTAAACTTTTATTTTTATTTTGCTTAATAATTTTGGTGAACCCGACGTATCAAACCCTTCCTTCTGAGAATGGATTCATCTTATCAAGTTATGAATCAATCAACTTATCCTTCTTTCACACGCACTAGGGTTTCATGCATGATTACTACCGTTGTTGATTTCATGCAAGTTAGTACTCAACATCCTCCTCACTCTATTATGCCTAGGACTAATCCTTCTATCAATGTAGTAGGTACTCATTGTAATCATCCTCCTATGGCTTTAACCGTTTATATTCCACCACCTATCACTTCTACGATTCCTACTGCTTCTAAGGGATATGATATCATTGAACAACTCAAGAATACATCGACCAAAATCTCACTCTATGACTTATTATGAAATGCACCTGATTTTCATCACACATTAGAGGATGCCCTTCAATATATTCATATAGAAAGTGATAATTCTTCTATAATGTTTACACACCTCATTCAATCCCTCAAAAATTTGCCACGTGCTATATCATTTACTAATGAAGACATATCACCGTTTGCTAATTACAATCCATTTGTGTCTTTGTTTATCACTACTATTTTTTGCACCACTTGCATTAATACTTGTACTTATTGATAATGGCTCAGCTGTCAACCTATGTGCTAATTCCCTTCTCAAGAAACTAGACATTAAAGATAGACTGATTTCTAAGAATTCCACTCTTATTCAAGACTATGATTCAACTACTCACCCATGCTTAGGAATAATTTCATTACATATTCAAGTCAGGCCTAAGACTTTCCTCACAAAATTATTCATTATAGATACTTTATTTCAATTCAACCTTTTACTAGGAATACCTTAGATTCATGTAATGCAATCAGTTCCATCCACTGTGCACCAATGCATCCAATTCTTACATGATGGATATGAACATACCATTACTGCAGACCCTGATCCATTCAAATTTTATCGCATAGACCATTAACTAAATAGATGTAGTAAAATATAGTTAATCTAATCTAGGAGGACATATAAACACATCAAATACATGTACTAAGACAAAATGTAAATGAAATATATAATAAAACTAATGAAAGTATAAACCCCAATGTGCAAAGAGAAAGAGGAAAGAACTTAGTTGATCGACGAAGTGGTGGGACTATGTTACAGAGGAGATTGGAAAAATCAGAAGCAGGAACAACTGTGTAGGAATGCCAAAAAGAATAGAGCTGCAGGATCTAGATGGACTGGAGCGCCTGGAGGAGGATTGGCGTGCTTGCGGGCACTCTGGTCTACAATCAAGGCTCCCTAGTCTATGCAAAAGCTCTGAATATGATCTTCACAAGGCCAAAAGGTGATTCGAAGTATTCGCTACCTGTCGCATCAATTTCGTTGTACTGTGTCGGTTATCACCAATAACTCAAGATAATAACCTACAAGACCCTAAAACAAGCATCAAACCCTATAAAATAAAAATGCATATGAAGTGGTTAGAATGACCTCAGTTGTCATAATGGTGGACTTATTAACTATGTGCTACACTACACCTCAGACCCAATGTAGTTCTATGTGCAAGTGTGTGTGAACATACCCTAGGTTTCTCTTTTGTCAGTCACACTCTGTGAAGTAGAGAACAATAACTACTTGTAGCAAATGTAATAGAATGTGTGTATGGAATAGAATAAAATCCCTCCCCCTATGAAGTGTGATGTAGATTTCCCAGCCTTGTGCCTTGATGATGGAGCTATGTGGATGTAAACGATCTCCAATGCAATAGATGGATGTAACTCTAGATGGAGTGATAGTAGTAAGTGATGCTAGGTCCCTCATTATCGTCTCATAACTTTATATTTTTTATTTTTTTATCAATAAGGTAGGTTGAAGGGACCCATTCCCTATATACAAAAAAGGAGGTTTATCCTCAAATATTTCGAGCACAGCCACAACCCAGTCACACTAGCATACTAACAAAAACCATATTTTATTCCATATACTAATACTAGGGCCTGATAAAACCTAATTGACATCATCAACCGATATATTGAGGCCCACCAAAAATTGTCTTTGGTCCATCCCAAGCTCCATATCAGAGTCCCCATCAGCTAAGACTTCTTTGAGCCAACCCCTCCAAAGGTATTTGCTGGCATCTTCCGTTGTGGCACATAGCTCCAACCACCAGAATGGAACCAACTCCAATGGCAAACCCAAGGCTTTCACATTTGGTAATTTAATCCTAGCTCAACCAAAAATTTTATCCCTCGTAAAGACCAACAAGGATTTAGCAAATTCCAACAGAACCTTAAAATTCTTCTCCAAATCTGTAAAGTCTGAATCATTACTAACTAGAGAACACGAAGCCCCATCAGACACAAGCCAAGACACTAGATTGAAATTGGCAACTTCCAAGGCCATATTCCTACAAAAAAAGGGCCCCAACTAGTGAACAACAAGTTTACAACCTCTTCCTTCAAGGGACGAAGAACCAGTAAATTCTCAACAAAGCTAGAAGCTATATCAATATTAATCCTTGGCCACCCTTTTGCATTCAGAAAATCCAACCCCAGAACCAGTTTAACGTCCTCTAAATCACCTGTGCATGAGATAAGAAATATTTTCTTCAACCTACAGTTGGAAACCTTATTACGAAAATCCATCTCCCGCATATTGCATGACAAATCTAGCATGGGATCTCGAGGAGAATCCATTTCAAAGGTGAGTAGAAAATGAGCGAAGGCGAGCCACCCCATTGCCTTAAATAACATTCCCTCACTTCACACGTGGGGGAGGATTGCCATCGTTTTCATCATTATGTGACTTCTTCAAGACAATCATATCAATGCCCTCCCACGTAGAGCAATTACTATCCTTCCTCTCCCAAAGATTTTGCTCAATACCTTTATTTTTCAGCCAATCGACACACTGATTACCCTCCCTATACACGTCTTTGATGCTCCAATTATTGAGTTTCAATAATTGCCATAAAAATTTTTGAACACCCAAATCAAGTTTCCACAATAAGGATATTTATTTTTATAATGACATTGATGATTACTAAGGAATCACCTTCAATCTCTAAGTTCTCAATTTTAAGAAAGGTTGCTAAGAACAATCCTTTACTGAGACCTTGTAGCTCAGCAGAATTACAAGTACCCACTTTAAGCTTAAAGGAAGCTACTCCCACCACCTTACCCAAAGAGTTGTGAATCAGGCATCTAGCACCAAAATCCCCTGGGTTCCCCCTGGAAGCTCCATCAAACTTTAGTTTAAAAAAACCAGGGGGAGGGGGGACCATTTTGTATTCCTCCTAGCCAAAGAGGAAGGCAGTGAAGATTTCAGGGTGCCATCTCTTGGTTTGATAATCAATAGCCAATTCCTTTCTAACACCCTGTCTTGTGAAGTAAAAGGACAAGATCTAGTGTAGTTCAAGGACACTACTTTAGAGATTTCTCCTTCCAACCTAAAGAGGACCACTTCCACAGAGTTGCTTTCTTCCCTAAAGATTATTTTATTCCTTTCCCACCAAATGTGTTAGAGGAGAAGCACAAGGCTGCAGAGCCAAATAGAAGAAAGAGCTCCCAAGTGGGATTTAACTGGCCAAGCCAAAATGGATTTTGAAAGGGAGTTCAGTCGAACCCAAGGGAGGTTATGTTTGGCACACGACCAATTCTAGAATTTCACTGTAAAGGGGCAGTGTAATAACAAATGGTCCCTATCTTCCACTTCCTTTTCACACAAAATACATCTAGTGGGGCCTTGAAACCTAATTTTTTTCCTTCTCTCATGAGTAAGAATTTTACCCTGGAAAACCATCCAGGAAAAAAGACCTGCCTTTGGGGTAGGGGGTTCCCAACAATCCTTCCAGATGCTATTCTCAGCAGCAACCTCCTCATGTAATAGAAGATAGCCAAGATGAGAAGAGTACGACCCCAAGGAAGAAACAGTCCAGACAATTTCATCTTGCTTGTTAGAGATCAAAAATTGCCTCTCCTATAAAACAGACATAAAATTGTTCTTTACATCATTTGAAAGACCCAGATGATCAAGATTTTTCCATTGTAACACTGAGGGAAGGAGGTCAGTCATCTACCCATAGTTCGAGTCAAATGGAACCCATTCTTCAAGTAACCTCTCTTTAATTCCATCAAACTCTGGGATGTCCCCCAAAGCAGGGAAACCATTCCTAGGATCATCCCAAAAAAGGGCTTTTTCACCATTCCCCAATTTCCAATCAACATTATATAAAAATAGAGGTCTGTAATCCAGCATAAAATTCCAGATGTGGGATCCCCTAGGTGGGTTCATAATATGGAGAATAGATTCTGGAAGAGGGGATCCCAAGTATTTATTTTCAAACACCTGACTAAGAAGACTGTTGGGATTTGAAATTAGATTCCAAACCATCTTAGCACCTAGTGTCAGATTTTTTAAACCCAAATTAAGAATCCCCGTTCCTCCAAGTACTTTGGGTTTAGCTAGATCATCCCATGTGATAAGCGGAATTTTATTTTCTCCAGAGAGACCTTGCCACAAAAACTTTCTCAATATCACCTTCAATTTTTCCAATACACTTTTGGGAATTTTGAGAACGGAGAGCAAATACATAGGAGAGGCACAGAGAACCGATTTGATGAGCAACATACTCCCAGCTAGGGAGAGCCATTTACCTTTTTAAGAGTTTAATTTAGCTTCTAAAGAGAAGAGAAAATCCTTTCACAAAGAAACCTTACCTGCACCTTTAAAAAAAGGGATACCAAGATATTTGACCAGCAAGTGAACCTTTTTGAAATTGAAGATATTCATAATACGAACTTCAAGCTGAGGGGAGACATTGAAGAAGAAGACGTGTGATTTGAGAAGACTAACTTCTTGCTCAACCGCTTTCAAGTATCCATCCAAAGTCTCTTTTAACTCCTTAGCTTCCCGAATGCTGGCCCTGTTAAACAAAAAAGCATCATCCGCGAATTGCTGATGGGAGAGAGGCGGGATTCCATCAGCAATTTTCAAACCCTCGATATTACCTTCCACCATATTTTTCTTGATAGACCTGCCAAGGGCTTCAACAACCAAGATATAGAGAAAAGAAGATAGAGGGCCTCCTTTCCTAATGCCTCTATTGCTAATAAAGAAACCCTCAACACTCCCGTTTATCAAAATAGAGAAAGAAGGGCCAGAGACACAACTGAAGATCCAATCACACAGACCCTTGGAGAAACCAAACTTTCAAAGAGTTCTAATGAGAAATATCCAGTTAATCTTATCATAGGCTTTGCTGATATCTAGCTTCAAGAGCATACCAGGGGTATTCGAAGAAGAAAGGGAGTGAGTCAACTCATGAGATAGAATAACACCCTCCAAGATTTATCTACCTGGCATAAAACCGGTTTGCTCTTGGGAGATAAGAGGATCCAAGACTGCTTTCAATCGGAGGGAAATGGCCTTAGAAATAATTTTATAAGAAGTATTACAAAGAGAAACATGCATGAAGTCCACAAAGGAGGAGGGCTGAAATAGTTTAGGGAAGAGGAAAATGAAGGTTTTATTTAACATTTTGAGCACCAAGCGGGATCTCCTCGAATCCTCCACAACTACCCACACATCATACCCTACAATTTTCAAAAATTTCTGAAAAAAATCCACAGGGAAGCCTTTCGGGCTAGGAGATTTATTCTTTTCCATGGAGAAGACAACTTTTTCAATCTATGTGAAGGAGAAAGACTTTAAAAGAGCACCATTTTGATCTTCCGAGATAAGAGAAGGGATACACTCCAGAAGGGAAGATTGAGCTTCATCAAAGGAGGCCACATCCCCAGCCAGCAGGGAGGATAAAAAGTTAATACCCTCTTTGATAATATCCTTCTATTCAACCAAAAAATCCCCCTCACTATTCTTAATTTCTGAAAAAAAAATCAAATTCCTTTTGGATTTTACAAAAGCATGGAAAAAATTCGTGTTCATATCTTTGTCCTTTGGCCAAATTTCCCTTGATTTTTTCTTCCAATAGATTTCCTCTCTAAGGAACAACTCAACCAATTCACCTAGGAGAGACTTCTCCATAGAAAAATCCTCTTGATCCATCCTAACATTGAATACTTTCAAATTAAGAGCCTTCGGATCAACTTCAACCCTCACTTTTCTTGAAAAATGTTTTTGAAGCACTTACCATTCCACTCAAGCAATTCTTTTTTCAGCCTCTTTAGCTTTTGAGCCAGCATAAACATCATGGAGCCAACAACTTGATAAGAATTCCACCAGAGATTAATCCATCCTTCCAGGGAAGCATCTCCAAGCCACATTAACTCAAACTTGAAGGGGGGTTTGTGAGGGGATTCGTTAAAGCTAACCACGAGGGACACTAGAAAATGATCTGACCCTAACCAAAGAAGAATAAAGCTTTCCATAACAATGTATTTCAGTGACCAATTAGGACAAACTAGAAATCTATCAATAATTTCAACAATATTACTAAAGCCCTTTCTCCTATTACTCCAAGTGAACCAGCCCTGCTTAGGCTCAAGATCCAACAATGCACTCTCCCAAATAAAGGAACATAAGTCCAATTGCAACTGAAGATTTCTAACAATCCCACCCTTCTTGTCCTACTATTGGAGATGGCATTAAAATCTCCACGTAGGATGAATAAATGATCTCCTAGAGAAGAGGTGGATTGAAGCAGATCTACCCAAATATATTTTCCCCATGATACTATTAGGGACATACGCATTAAACAAAAGGAAACTTAATTGAGAGCAATGTAGGCTAACACTTACTAGTTGCTAGTTGGGGGATTGGGCTTACAGCTCCACTTTAACAAAGTCATCCTTCCAAAGAATGCCAAGATCCCCAGAAGCACCAAACGATCTCGAGAAGACCCCTTTCCATCCTCTTCCTAAACTACTCCACATAATCTCAACTTCTGTGATGGACAACATAGTTTCCTACAAAAGAACCAAACAAGCCTCTGAGGAGAGGATATAACACTTAAGAAAACGTTGCTTGCCAGAGGAGTTGAGGCCTCTAACATTCTAGGAAAAAAACTTCATTGAAAATAGGGAAGGGTTTTAACCTTCCCGGAATCAACAATGTCAAATTTCAGGATGCTTTGTATCCCTGAAGCAACCTCCAAATGAGTGACCTCCTATTTGGACTTTCTACCCCTCTTACCAGCGGACCCAAAAAGGGTTGATCCCAATCCTTCCTAATTGATGGCTAATTTGGAGGGAGCCAGATCAGGAGCTAAGCCCTCAGGATCAATTTCCCCATCCTCCATTTCACCGGCTGAGGTGACAGGCAAATCCAAAGCCAGAATCTCATTTTTTGAAATCCACCCATTAAGGGTTTCCAGCAAAGAGGCCTGTCCCTTCACCATACCTTCCTTGATTAAGGAAGTGAGCACCCTGGAATACCAGTGAACCTCCTCCATTTATGTCAAGAGAGAGCGAGGAGTCAAATTCAGTGAAGATCTAGAGATGGGAAATACCAACATGGAATGCCCCGTTGACATGCCATATTTCTCACTGATCAAAGGAAGAGAGGGAACAAATTATCGATCCAGAATCAACAACACATCCACCAGTTGGGGGGGAGGTAGATTAACTAACTTTTTAAAATTAGCTAGGAAAACCTTCCTCAAATGACCCAAATTTCCACAGGAGTAACACTTAATATGTAAACATTCATAGTCAATCAACTAAGGCCTGGAACACCTAACAGAAGATGAATTAACAGAGCTTGGGAGAGTGGAGGAAAGATCCATCTCGACACAAATCCAAGCTAAAGAATTCCTCCAAGCTAAGAGGGAAGGGTTGAAAATCGAGATCCACGATCCAAGGGAATTGGCAATAGCCTTTAATGCTACATGATTTATAAATTCAGATGGCAGATTATGGAAACTCAACTAGAGTGGAGTGCTTAGAATTTTTTCTGAATGTGGATTAAAATCAGGGTACCAAGGACGTAAATACAAACTAGAGGAATTAAAAAACCAGGGCCCCCCTTGAAAAATTTCTCCAACAAGGCTTCTGAATGGAATAGGACTTGGAAGAAGCCATTCAAAAGAAAGAAGACTTTGGGTTTCTACTCCTTGCCCTAGAACTAGTAAACCCAATTCAGAATTTTCCTTCTGGAAACCTAGCCACCACAAATTTGCAACAAATTTCCCTTTTAACTCAAACATCCATGAAATCCAGCCTTGAGTTTGAAGGTAGATCAACATGCACCATATCCATGGAAATTTTGAAACAAACCCCCCCACCTTGATTTCCTCCACTTTTGACGGACCTTTAACCTCACACTCAATTAGATTAGAAGGGACATCCTTACCTACTACCAAGGTAGATAAAACAATCCTTTGACAAGCATCGGCTTCCTCAATCAAAATTTTCAAGGCCGAAATCCCTAACAATGAGGTCAGGGATTCGATCACTGCACCAAAGCCAAACTTCAACATCAAAGTAGACACTTCTTCCTTCACTAGATTTTCTAAACCTTTTCTAGCCCATTCCACACCATTTCCGATTCCAAGCAAGATTCTATTTGCACCTGAGGCAAACACCCATGGGCATGGCACATCAACTGAGGCTTCCTTTCTAACAATGGTCATGTTCTCCTGCAAAGATTTTAAATTTTCATGGGCTTCGCAATTTTTCTGCTCCATCGCTCCCCAACCTCGTAACTTTATATTTATAGGGCTATTTTGGTCTAATTTCATAATTAACCCTAAAAAGGCTGACCACAAGAAAGAAAAAGATGTAAAATGGCAAGAAAGAGCCCAAAAAGAGGTAGGAAACCTCTAGAAGGATTGGGGTGCCCTAGTACTGGGGCCCCCAGTTGAGGCTAAAATGACGTCAGATGACGGAATTTTACTGGGCATATGGGTGCAAGATTTTTGTAATGAAGAAATAAAATAAAATAAAGTGGCCAAAGGATGGGGGTTAATTAGTACTTTCTTCCCTCAAAAACCTTCCAAATTGTAGTATGAGACCAGGATAAATAAATGTCTAAAGTGCATGATTTTGTGACTACATTTTTCCCCCACTTTATGTTGGTGAGTAGAAATCTTGGTAACATAAAGTAGATAAAGATGCATACTTGATACCAATGTAGAGTGATGAATAAGGCATGTCGATGGACTAGAAAAAGCGTGGAATGACAAAAAGATGGAAGAGTGTGGAAACTAAGATGAAAAATGCGCAAAGAAAAAGTGACGAGAGTGAACTTTGGGTAAAATGTGTGTGTAGTTATTGCAGTGTACATACATGGTTAGTAAAGCATGTGTGATATCATAGAATGTTGTTGTTGTTTTCGTTGTTGTTGTTGTTACCCCCATTTGACTTCATATTTCTCATATGGTCGAACCTACAAGGAGAAAATGATCAAGTAGTCAAATATGTATGTATGTAAATGTAAAAATGCAATGTAAAGGACACATGTGTATGTAAATGTAAAATATGCAAATGTAAATGAAACATGTGCACCTGATCCATGTCGAGAGAGAGTGTAGAATGATATCTTGTACTACAAGATTTTAGGGTGATCTCATGCCATAGGCCAAAGAAGTGTAGGGAGGAAATGCTATGTGTCCTCCAAAATTTAAATGTTTCCCTGAATGTGTAGATATCTTTGTGTCGACCTGGTTTTTTGGGTGATCCGATGCCACTGACTGAAGTAGTATAGAGAGGCGCACCCATTGTAGCCTCCAAGCATGTAACTATTTCCTAGAATGCTAAGGAAACCATATCCTATAAAATCCATTGTGTATGGGGTTTATAGACTGGTCTAAACCCACTCATTATATGTAACCCACAATGCTAAGGGTGGAAAGTGCACTGGACTGAACCGGTGTAAATGTGTTGTGTTAGTATGTAAAAACCCCCAAATGATGCCCCCCCTTTTGGGGTGTATGCGACATTGGTGATATGAGAAATGTGATCCCAAAAGAGGACCATCCACACGTGCGCTGTAACCCTGGAAAGTTCTTGGTAAAATCCAAGACACCTACAAATAAAAAGGCTAGCCAAAGACAAGTGTAAACATACATGCATGTAGAAAACAATGTATGAGGTAGGAAAACAGTGTGTAAGCTACCAAGCAAAGTAATGTAAATACGCAAGAAGACAAGTAAGCCGCATAAATTGGGCTACAAACGTGGGACATCACTCATGATGTCGCAAGACACATAAGGCCATCATGGCCATAAGCAATAAATAAGTTTTCACACCAAACAAAGGGCAAGGCCCGCAAACAACAACAAATAATAGTATACAATGGAAAAAACAAGTCTGGAAAAAAATATCCCTGTATATCAAATGTTGCACATGAAGCACCCATTAGCATGTTAGAAAGATAACTAGTATTTCAAAAGCATGTATAAGCAAGTAATGTAAAGTTCTAAGTAGAAAATGAAACAATAACACCTGGAAGAGATGAATGTGGATGCCCCCAACGACTAGTGTAGGAAGGGTAGCAGACGAACATCCATGTTATGTGTAAGAGACTTGTATCTATGATTACAACTAGAAGAAGGCATGACCATGCATGTGTGGATGATATAGATAGATGCCATAAAAGTAATCAAACTAACATGTGTAATAAAGTAATCATGAACAAGTAATAGTAAGAAAGAATAAAAGTAACCATAATATGTAGCATGTTGTCGATGTATGGAATGGAATGTAACATGGAGTGGTAGGATCCACGTGCTCCCTGAGTGGATGGAAGTGTATACAGTGAGGTTCATTTTGTTTTCCCCCCTAGCAGTCAAGAATGAACCATAAATGAGAGTGTGCCATCAGGAAATGGTCAAATAATGTGTGCTGGGTCTAGCACGTTGTGATTGAATGTGTATGTGTAAATTGATGATATGCAACCTAGCGACAATGTGTGCATGAACCCTATAGTCGAAGTGTATTTCACAACTAGATGAATGCATAAGTGATTATTTAGCCTAAGCCTATATCACTATAAGATGAATGGATGAGTGATAATTTAACACTAAGTATATATCACTACAAAATGTAAGGAGGGTTTGGTGATATAACCTAAGGTGTAGACCACTAGAAAATGATAGAATAGGTGATGATTTAGCCTAAAGTGTATGACACTATGAGATGAATTATAGGGAGTGGTGATGAAACCTAAGGTGTAGACCACTAGAAAATGAGATAATATGTGACGAATTAGCCTATGTGTATGTCAGTAAGCCAGAAAAGTCACATCGTGAAAGGTCGAATGGTAAACACATAATGAATGTAAGGTCCATTTGATTTTTAAACCCTCAGCAATTGAGTATGGACCGAGGAACTAAAGTGCATCATTGGGTAGTGAATGCAGCGTGTAAAAGACAATGTAGTGTATGTAAGGATGAAAGACGACCATATGATGAGTGGAATGTGTGAGTACACTATGTGTATAATGTATAAATATGTTATGTGTAAAATGCAAATGTAAGATGTGTACGATGAATAGAACGTGTAACTATGTGTGATGTATAGTAATGCCATGTATAGTGTAGAGTGTAGTGTGCCTAAGAGTGTCTAGTATGTAGAATGCAATGTTAGACGGGTAAAATGTGTAAGGTGTAATGCATGGAGTGACATGTAATGTATGTAGATATAATATTAATGTAATGCTATAATCCTATATGATGAAGACTAGTATAATATGTGTGAAAATGTGCAGTGTAATATGCATGGTTTGTAGATAAACAAATAACGTAATTTGTTGGATAAGTAGTGTAGGATGTAAGACGTGTGGACAATGCATAATGACAACTAGCATGATGTATGATGTATAGATGCATGAATGCCAAAAATGTTGTAGACTAAATGTAGAATGCATGGTGTGGGATGAAATGGAACGTGTAATGCATATAGTGAAGTGTGTGGGGTTCATGCGTGGTAAACCCTCAACAGTTAAGTGTGAACCAAAGCACAAGAGTGTGTCATCGGGTAATGATGCTAGAATATATGATGAGTAATGCCTAATAAGAGGATATGAATGTATAAGAATGTAAAATATTATGATGGTGGTGACTATGCTCAGACGAAGTGGGGCGACGTGGAGTGTTATGCTCCCCAAGTGAGTGAGACGAGGGATGATAATGCAAAGAGGAAAGATAATGTTAACTTGATAGGGGGGAGATTGTGTTAGATGTCATGCCTACCCCAATATGTAAGTGATGGAATTCTAGTCAAAAGACACTAAGTGGATCCACGTTAGTAGTTTCCTTAACAAAAGTGATGGGACATTGAGGTGGTAATGTCGTAGACTAAATGTAGAATGCCAAAATGTTGTAGACTAAATGTAGAATTCATGGTGTAGGATGTGTAGTGTGGGATGAAATGGAATGTCTAATGCATATAGTGCAGTGTGTGGGGTTCATATGTAGTAAGCCCTCAACAGTCAAGTGTGAACCAAAGCACAAGAGTGTGTCATCGGGTAATGATTCTAGAATGTATGATGAGTAATGCCTAATTAGAGGATATGAATGTATAAGAATGTCAAATATTATGATGATGGCTATGCTCAGACAAAGTGGGGGGACATGGAGTGTTATGCTCCCCAAGTGAGTAAGATGAGGGATGATAATGCAAAGAGGAAAGATGCGTTAATGTTAACTTGGTGGGGGGGGGGGGGAGATTGTGTTAGATTTCATGCCCCCCCAAGTATGTAAGCAATGGAGTTCTAGTCAAAAGACACTAAGTGGATCCACATGAGTAGTTTCCTTAACAAAATTGATGTGACACTGAGGTGGTAATGTCACAGACAACTTGAGTGGAGGGGTATTTGCTTTAAAAAGATGATTAGAAAATGAAAGTGGAGTAGGATGGCGAGAAATCATGAATGTTGGTAACTTTGGTGGTATTGATGACTCTACCAAAGAAGAAAGGTGAGTGATTTTGAGAGGCGGTTGTGCACCTTGATTTGGTAATGTTGAAAATGTATTAGTATTTATAGGTGGTTACTTAGGTTGTGTTTGTTGTTTCGAAGAAGGCACATAAGAAATGATAATGTGATGCTCATTAAGCGGGGAAGAAGTAACATAAAAAATAGGAGAATCATGTGATGGAACTATAGTATTTGTATGACTAGGAGGAGAATCATTATGCACATGTGAGTGACCATCAATATCAAGCATGTAATGAATAAGATAATTATCTAAAACTTCCTTGAAAAGATTAAAAGGAGGCTCACTAGTATCCATATAGTGTGGTATACCAGTTTTAGATGGGCATACAACAGGATGTTGTGCATTAAATGAGATAAAACCCTAATGCTCAAGATTTTTTGACTCTACGTTGTAAAACATAACAATCATTTTCATTATGTCTATTGATTCTATGATAGTTGCAATATGGATGACCTTGATATTTTGTAAGCTAATAAGGAGGATAACAATGAGTAGGTGGTGAATTGATTAACTGATGACTAAGGAGTTGAGTAAGAATGTCATGTGGCATAGTATTATGCTCAAATAGGAGAGGCTCAGGTAATGACATGTCTTGAGTTTCAACTAGATGACATGCAATGGACATAGATTACAGATAAGGATGTAGAATGAGCACAAACATGGGATTGAGAAACATCCTTAAGCTGTTGAATTTCAGATCTAAGGGATGTAATGGTTGATTCCATAGCCTTAAATTTGTCTTGAAATAAAGCATGTAGAGCTTGAATTGAGTCCAATAGGGGTTAATTAGATTGAGGAACACTAGGACTAGGGTTGTTAGATAAACGATCGAATAGATATACTTATTTTGTGCGGTGACGTATTGTCCTCAAGGTACAAGGTGTCTATGGATTTTTGCAAAGCATCCTGGACAATGCGGATATCTCTTAAGTAAATCAGATAAAGCAACTATGGGAGCCATAATAGATGAAAAATAAGGATCCTAAGTGTGAAAGCAGTCAAGTTCACCAAAATGATTAACTAAAATTAACTAAATAGATGTAGTAAAGGATAGTTAATCTAATCTAGGAGGACATATAAATGAAGAAAATATATGTACTAAGACAACATGTAAATGAGATAAGAAATAAAAATAATGAAAGCAAACTCTCAAATTTGCAAAGAGAAGGAAGAAAGAACTTGGCTGATTCAATGAAGTGGTTGGACTGTGTCATAGAGGAGACTGGAAAAATCAAAAGCAAGGAACGACTATGCAAGAGTGCCGAAAAGGATGGAGTTGGAGGATCTAGATGGACTGGAGTGCCTGGAGGAGGATTGGGGCACCTATGAGCATTCTGGTTGGTAATCTGGGCACCATGGTCTACTTAAAAAATCTGAATCTAATCTTCGTAAGGTTGAAAGGTGATTTGAAGTATTCGTTTCCTATCGCATCAATCCCGTTGTACTGTGCTAGATGTCGTCAATAAATCAAGATGGAAGAAAACCTTGGAAGACCCTAAAACAAACATCAAACCCTAAAAAAGAAAAATTCATATAAGGGCTCGGACTGACCTCAACTACCATAATGGTGGACTTACTAACTGAGCAATGCACTACATCTCAGAACCAATGTAGTTCTATGTGCAAGTGTGTGTGAACATGCCCTAGGTTGCTCTTATGTCAGTCACACTTTGTGAAGCAGCGAGCAATAAATACATGTAGCAAATGTAATAGAATGTTTACATGGAATAGAATAGAATCCCTCCCCCTGTGAAGTGTGATGCAGATATCCTAGCCTTGTGCCTTGATGATGGAGTTATGTGGATTCAAGTGATCCCAAATGCAATAAATGGATGCAAACTCTAGATGGAGTGATAATAGTAAGTGATGCTAGGTCCCTCATTATGGTCTCATAAATTTATATTTATAGGGTTCTCTTGGTCTAATTTCGTAATTAACCCTGAAAAGGCTGACCACCAAGAAAGATAAAGATGTAAAACCAGCTAGAAAGAGCTCAAAAAGAGGCGGGAAATCTCTAGAAGGATTGGGGCGCCCTTAGTGGGACCAGGGTGCCCACGGGTGCCCCAATACTAATCTAGGCACCCCAATTGAGGCTAAAATAATGCAAGATGATAGAAGTTGACTGGGCATATGGGTGTAAAAGATTTTGGTAATGATGAAATAAAATAAAACAAGATGGCCAAAAGATTGGGGTTAATTAGTACTTTCTTCACTTCGAGAACCTTCTTAATAGTATTATGAAACTGAGATAAATAAATGTATAAAGTGCATGATTTTGTGACTACATAGGATGTTAAAGCTTTACACTACATGCTCTTTAACAACCTATTTTCTTCATAGTAGTATTGATCCTTTTCTACCATTGGTAAATATAGCATCTTTACGGTCTTATTCCGCCGCTCCAAGCACTTCGTGCTATTTCTACTCCTTCGTGATTGTCATACATCTCACCCACTCGTGATCTGCTACTCCAAGATCACTAATGCAGAAATTTTCGTTTTTGATCCTCATCACTTCTCACATACGTGGATGTGCAACTTCAATGTAATAGTGATCCTGATGCATTACTATACCAACCTTTACAGTGCCAATATAGATGATTCTAAAGTATTCCTGACCTTAGTTGCAAGATTTGATGCAAATGTATCATAGTTTACTGAGTGATGGAGTTGTGTAATTTGTTCATTTCTTCACCTTGATAACATATGGAGCACATGAGAAAGAAGGGCGATGAGAGGAGTGAGGGTGACAAGGTTTGTAATGGTGCAGGAGAAGGATGAAAATACCCTCCTATGGATGGGGACCACCTCACTGAGTTAGATCTGAAGGGTAATTATGGAAAAAGGAGGATTCACATTGTGACCGAAGAGTGCACATGAAGTGAAAATGTTCCATTTAACAGTCTTCATTACATGAGCTCCTCGTGCTTCTCCACTAACTCTAGGAAAGTTGTAAATATTGGCTTATAACTAACAAATTTTGAAATGGGAGAAGTGCATGATTATAGTCATATTGTTATAAATGAATTTCTATGTCGTATTACCCATTGTTGTAATTTTTCAGTCGTATGTGATCTCCTGGTTATGTCCTAAATATATCACTCATTGGTACGCATAGAAGTCCCTTCAATATCCCTAGAGTCAATCATTTTACCACATGAAGAATATGTAATAACTGTTTATACCCTACGTTAAAATGGCATTTTGTATGATCCACTCTCATCACTATAGATGTGTGATCAAGTCTCATATGCATCTCTAGTCTCCCTAAATCGATCCAATTAATGATGATCTTTTAGACAATGTTTAATTTGATCACATCTTTTCATCACCCAAGTGGATGATCAATCAAGTCTATTTTACCCTAGCATCAACAAGCCTCTCAATTACCCATCACTCCACACCTAAATGCATTCATCTTCTCAACATGGGCACATTCTCATGATACATCTCTTGTATCATCATTACCTGATGACACACTCTTGTGCTATGGATCATACTTGACTATAGAGGGCATCCTATACACATGAACCTCACACATTGCACAGTATAAATTTGACACATTTTTCAGTGTTTTAAAGTGTCACTGTTACACATTCACAACAAATCCTTTACTCATCAAAAATTTTCCTTTTGTACATATGGGTGTACAATTGAATGGACAGTAAAGTGGGATCACATATCTTTAGGCATTAATTAGTCACACTACACATTGCACACATTAGAAACCAATATTCTCTCGGAGCATCTTCTAAACATTGTGACTTTACTTTCCCCTACATCTCTACATGAACCCACTCCTAATTATCTCCAAAGCTCACATCTAAGACTACACATTATCATTTGTGTTCCCTATGGGACACTTTTGTTCCAGGATGGCCTTCAAAGTCACTTGACTGATAATGGTTGTGAATGTTTGAAATTGAACCTAATTAAATCACATACTTCACTGAAATGATTTGCACACATCTATTTAAATTTGCATTGTACGGTGTTATCAATTCCATTATTATGACTAGCAAACATGGTGAAATCATCATTATCCCTATTTGAAATTATCTCAAATTATGGCTCATTCTGTGAGTGATTAAGGATGCATGATCATAGAATTTTCTAGATTTTACCAATATATCCTTATGAAGAAAAACCCAACCACACTTTGATTACTGCAATGTTGCTAATAGACTAGGTATGAACTAATGTAGAATTCCATTATGTGGCATCCACAACATGATGCATAACTTAGTTGCATTAAAAATGTTGTCTTACTGATGATCTTAACACCAATCAATGTGATGTGAGACATGCTACATAGGTCATCTTTTATGTCATTGATCTTGATCATACACACATGCGTGTTAAATTACTTTCTAGTGGTGGGATCACCCCACTACCCTACTCAAGAGGACAATACATGTCTGACACATTTCTTTGGCGTAGAAAAATTTTCCCAGTACCAACTTCTTAGGAATCTAGGGGCATCGACCCTTTTTTCTACACCTTTAACTAAGTTATTGACTCATTTTGTTTCATAAAACATTAGGGATCCCAGATTATTCATGCCTTAAGCATACCTTGTATCCTCCTTACATGCTAACAGGTTCTACATTTGCAACATTTTCTTCCTTGCAGGATTCTAAATGTGATGCCACCATGGTTATCTGTTACAATGCTTAGTCTGGGCTTGTCATTGTGTTGCCATTGTATACGGGATTTGCACTTTGACTAATGTGTGCATCACTTGTATGCTTTTGGCAAACATAACCATGACAAAGATCTTGTAACATCATTGAATTGATAATAAAAATGTTAGTAAACTCCTATATAACCCATCTAAATAAGATCATCTACATTGTGAAATAATGCATCCACACTCGAAGGTCTTTAAATTCCATAAAATCAACTTATTTTTTGTCTTACAATGTTGGGTACATATTTGCTTTGTAACTAACACTTGTCTCCTAGCCGATCATATTCAAAATATTTGAAATTCCATGGTTTGTACCATGGCACACTTCCTCCCCAAGGAGGGCATTAGTTTTAGCATAACAGTAGATCCTCCTTTAGGAATGCAAAATGGAATCAATGGACAGTAGCATGCACCCCAAATGAGTTTTTAATCAGTTTATGGAGCCAAAACTCAGTTAAAAACCCTATATAGCAGGTGGATAAATTAAATCACTGTCGCCATATCAAAAAAAAAACTATACAATGTGAAGGTGTTTGGGAGGAGAATGTGTAGACAAATTTTCAAAAAAATTTTATGACTTGGGAGCAAGATTTATAAAAAGAAATCATCTGGAGCATGTAGACCCGGAAAGTAGTGCATGGACACCCCTGAAACTTTGTGGATGCTTATGACCAGGAGGAAGTTACAAAAAATTACTTGGATGTAACACAATGATACAATCACTTTTCATAGTGGTATGTTTATAGTTTTGCAGATAGTCCTGGGTACATACTATGACAGGCATTGAGCTTCTTTTGCAAGTTGATATTGGGTGCACTTAGAATCAAATTTTGAGAGCTAAAAAAAATGCATTGGTGTTCTAACATTTCATGAGGTGAGTTAAATGTTGGAAGTAAAGAGTACCTAAAATTTTCTCCTTGATAGTGCTTTGAGGAACTTAAATAAGCTTTGAGATCGCCCATACAAAATTGGCCTTTTAAGAAACATTTTACTAGTCGGGAACACTCTATAACACTGTTTTCTAACACTCAAAAATGAGGTGGAAAAGTTACTTTTTCATAAAGTCACATTTAAGAACAACTTAAGTCATGACACACTTGAAACTACACATTTAGGAACTAAAATATATACGTATTATGACTACTTGTATGGTGTTCTTCTCTTTGACAGGTTCGTCCGTATGGGAAGTGGTAGTCAAAATGAACTTGATCAGTGGTACATTGAGAACCAACATCAACAAGGTCAAAGTGCACATGGGAAGTGGATTGACATCAACAACAAGCATATTGGGGAAAGTATACAACATGCATTGTCGTGCTTAGGAATCAAAAGGTGTCATCACTTTTTACACTTTATCAGGGAGGAGGTCTCCACACTCCAAATATTAATAAATGGAAAAAATTCATTGCATTTTTACAATCTACAGCATGTTTATAAGTCATCAATCTACTTGGTTATGAGTTCTGGGATCTCTTAAATAGTTTATGCAAAAAAATTAAGATTTGTCTTAGACAACCAATTCAAAGTGAAAAAGTGTGATTGTGTAGACAAAAAAGTCACGTACTTTGGGTAATCTATTTAGTCCTGACTACATACTACTATTCATATGATTCCTAAGTAATAAAAGTACTAATTAACCCATGTCTTTGGTCATAGTTGCTTTCTTTCTATTTCCACATGTTGGTCTTACACCCTCACTTGCTCAGTCTACCTTTTTATACCTCAACATTTATCATCCTGGACACTAGCGCCCAACTAAGACACCAACGTCATGCGCCCTCATTCCCTGTGGGTGCTCCTGACCTCAATATAATTTGTTCACACTATTTCAGGTCCTTTCTATCCATTTGAGCATCTTATCTTTTTGGTAGTTGGCCTTTTCAAGGTTAATTATGAAATTCAAGCAAGGGAATCATATAAATATAAACTTATGTGATCATAATAAGGGACCAAGCACTAAGAATTAGTTATCACCACCCAAGGTTGCATCCATCAATGTTACACCTAAGAGATCTATTGCATCCATCTAGTGACATCCAAGGGACACAAGGAACTGCATTATTCTACGTACACTTCATAAGAGGGAAGTTCTATTCTATTCCATGCACACATCTATTACATTTCTTTACATCTAGCTACTTTGCTTGCTATCAAGTGGGACACACACAAGAGCCACCTAGGGCACGATTTCGTATACACACACAAAGAAATACATTGAGTTTGAAATGTAGTGCAACGCTCAATCATAAAATAGTTGTTTGACAACTGAGGACAGTTTGACCCCTCATTTTGCATCTTTATTTTTTAGGATTTGATGTCTCTTTGAGGGTTTTATAGGTCATTATTTCATTGCAGGTTTACAACAACCTCGACAAACATTGTGTGACATACTAGCGACCAAAGGTGAAGGATGATGAACACCTTACGACCAGTTAAATATGGTTTCTTGAGCATTTCCATAGATCACTAGTCAGCCCAAAAATAGGTATAGTGGTACCTGCAGACTGCCCCTATCCTCTCTCTGGGTGCACCCTAGTTTAGGTAGATTGTTAGCTCTACATCTACATTTTTTTAGATTCGTTGCAATAGTCTGTGTTGACGTTTTTCAAGTTTTCTGATCATATGATTAGCACTTTGGTATGGTACAGATTTCACTGTGAAGCCAACTAAGGCTTTTCTTATCTCCTCGTTGTAACTTAGGGTTTAAAATTTTATGGCTTAGTTTACTTGGGTTGATTTATGTATTTAATTGATTATTCATTTACTGCTACAATAGCAATCAAATTAAGCATTTATTTTCATAACATTATTCATATTTTGCTTAATCACAATAATTTTTCAAACAAAAGACTATTGTGGCAGGAACTATCTATGGAAGTTTAGGTAAGGAAGGATCATCTATTTATTTTGGGAGGTGATTTTAAAGCCATTTTGTTTGACAGAGAGAAAGTTGGCGGCCTTGGTGAGAAATGTTCAATCTTAACAGGATTTTCATTCTTTTCTTCATAATAATTCTTTAATTGAAATCGATCCAAAGCAAGGATGGTTTACTTGGTCAAATAGGAGGTTGGATTTTAGAAATATTTTAGAGAGATTGAATTATTTCATGGCCATCCCTCTTTAAATGCAAGGAAATTCTCTTTTGGAAATCTTGGTTATCCCATGGTCAGGTTCCGACCATTGTCCCATTCCGCTTTCATCTAACCAGGATGAAGCCCCAAAAAAGTCACCCTTTGAAGTTTAACTTATGTGGCTTAGAGATCCCATCCTTCCTAATTTAATCAATCCTTGTGGTCTTCTTTTAGGATTCGAAGTTCGAAAATGTTTATCCTCTCCTAGAAATTAAAATTTTCTCAAATTTAGAATTTTAAAATGGAATGAGCTTCATTTTAAAAATATCTTCTGAGAGAAGCTTAGGGTGGAAAAACAACTTAAAGTTTTGAATGAATAGGTTTTGTTGAATGGGATGGATCAAGAGGCTTTTCATATGGAGAAAGAATTATTTATTGATCAGGGTGAGTTTCTCTTGTGTGAAGAAATGTATTGGAAGCAAGAGGTTAGGGAAAACTTGCTTAAGGAAGGTGAAAGGAATACCAAATTCTATCAAGATTCAGTAAGAGCTAAAAGGAGCTCAAATTTTATTTCAAGCATTTAGGATTTTTAAAAGTTATTAAGAAAGAGGTTTGTAGACAATCAAAATTTACACTCATCATTATCCTTCATCACTTACATCATCTTCATTATTACATTAATCAAAATCACTATCTCATTCATATATTCCCTATCCTAAGCCTAAAACCCTCCATCATATTTACCTAGTGCAAATATTATCCATAGCTGTAAAATTCATCCTTAACTTCTTTGAATCTACGCTTAACCACCTAAAACCACTTGAAAACCAAAATACGAATAAAACAAATTAGAAACATAACCATCCTACCTCAAATAATAACAGCCCTTCAACATTTACCCAAACTCCAAAAACCAAACAACCTCATTTGGAAGAGGTTTTAACAACTTTACCACTCAAAATCCTGAAAAACCCAGATCTCTGATGATTCTTTTGAATTGTCAGCAATTATTAATATCAATTTTCAGACCTTCTTTGAGGATCTTCAATTTTCAATTTTTGGCCGTAGTTTTTTTTCGTGAGCATCAACATCCTGCGTCCCATTATTCAATACTATCACATCAAAGACATCATCAGACATCATCAAGTATTATCATCAAGCCTTTTCTAGCTCTCTAGAGACCAATTTTCACCGCTCAGGTTGTATATTGCATCACAATATTATCTAATCAATTCAGATCTTCTCTAAAAAAGGTTTGAGGCATATTTTAGCTTCACAACAATCTCGAGGTGCTCATTACATCTTTTTTATCTTCTTTTAGTAAAATTTAGTCTTTTACTCAGTCTAAAGCATCACTTTGTATCATCAAGAACTCATTTTTTATTAAATTGTTAAAATTCCATGAAATTTCTAGTGATTCCCCTAATCACCAGCAATTGGCCTAATTATCAGCTATTCCTATCAAAACTTTACATTTTATCATCTTTTTGTCAACTTTTATCAAATATACTACATTTAACATTGTTCTCTCTAAGCATGGCTCTATGTTAGATGGAAATTCCTAACCATTCACATCTGATTACCAACATTTACAGCCTTCCAATAGTCTATCATCCATTCTTTTGGGATCCATTTTTCTACAACATACTATACAACAATACAACATACTACACTTTTTGCAATCCATTTTTCTGACACTGATCAAGCCATTGAAGATCAATTTGAATTCCTTCACGATATCCAACAAAAGACCTAGCATTTATGATACAACTATTTTGAACATGTCCAGATTGTATCTACCCTCGCTTGGGCTACTTTTGAAGCCACCAAGGACCTTCCCATTCATCTAGAGTTCTAGAGTTTCTCATCTTCTATCGACATATCTACACTTATTATATATCTTCATCTTCATCCATATCACTGTTTTTTCAATCTAATTAATTATCTAAAAGCGAGCTAACATCCTCTAAGGAAGTCCCTTTGGATTCTTGGGATCAACCTTTGCTGAGCAGCTCACCTATCCATTTTTCTAATCGTTTCTATTTAATGTCTTTGAGCATAGGTTACTTTACAGGATAGGAGGGCTTATATTCATCTGGACTTGATCAACTTCAATCAAATGTCAACTTTAGCATCCATCTCTATGGGTATCGATAACCCCCACGTCTTTCGAGGTCAGTTTTGTTTTTATTTATTTCACTTCAATAATTTAAAGTAGAAAGGCAAAAACATTTCTGAACAAAGTCATTTCCTTTTTTCCAATTTATTAGGAGGTGATATTCAGTCCTCCATCCAGGACCAAAATGTAAGTTCTTTGACATATTTGTAGTCTAGTTTCTGAAGAGATAAAATAAAAGGTTGATGGCTCCCTTTACCTTTGATGATGATCAGAGAGCATTGTTTTCTATGGAAAGGAATAAGGCTCTTGGGCTTGATGGTTCTCAAGCTGAATTTTTTCCAAGATTTCATTAAAATTGTGGGTAAAGATGTGTGGGCGGTTGTTGAAGAATCATGTAAATTCAAGATAATTTTTAAAGGCATTCAATTAAATTTTATAAGATTTTTTTCTTGAGAAAGATAATTTTGATTCATTTGATGATTTATGCCCTATCTCTATTTGTAATACCACTTATAAAATAATTTCTAAATGCATTGTTAGGAGGCTTAAATCCCTCCTAGGTTTTTTGATATCTCATGATAAAAGTGGTTTTGTTCCAGGAAGATCCATCTGCTAAAGGTGTTATATTTGTTCATGAATTAATGCATTCATTATCTACCAATTAGGTTTTGGAATGCGTATCAAGCTTGATATAATAAAGGCTTATGATAGGGTGAATTGGACATATTTGTTGATATAATTTTCTCACTCCTGATTCAAATTAGTAGAAAGGAATACATGAAAATAAGAAAATTTAATTATGAGAGGGTTTAAGGCTACCTCTTGATATGATGACAATGGTAAAGATGCGAGCACAAAATATCCTCCTCATGGTGAACTTGATGACTTGCAAAATAAACAGAAACTAAATGTGAAAATGATTAGTAGATAGGATGGTGAGTTGTCTGACAACATGACAACGTCGGTCCCGAGAAGTGATAACTTCCTAGGGATGGATGTCAACCCACTTTGATAAAATATTGATAAAATGAAAATGATGGATGACAGGATGCAATAGATAATTTAAATGAAACAAAAATCTAAGATATGTTGGAAGAGATAAAAAGTAGATCTGATAATAATAAATGATAAACTAAACCAAACCTAGTAGGGTCGACAACGACCCGAGACCGACTGACACCATTGACGAGGAATGTAGCAGAGTAGGTAGATCTAAAGTAGGTTCTAAAAGACTAATCTGAGATGTTCATCTAGTGATGGGCTCTTATAGAAGGCTTGGATCTGATATTGGGATGCTGGAGGGATAAAAATGATGTAAGAAAATTGATAGATTTGATAATAAACTGTTGATTATGGAACAAGTCGATGGTGATTGAGCTAGGTCAATGATGACTGAGCTTAGTCGATAGCGACTGAGGATGAAAAACAAAGTCTAAGCTCCTAAATAGGTGGATTAGAGAGGCAGAGGGATCTGAACACTGAAGAAGTAGCAAGACAATTTACAGATGCAGTAGAGGTCAAAAAGTATGGAAGATGTAACCAAGGTCAACAACGACTGGGTTGGATCTATGGTGATTGTGTCTAATAAAGATGGGATCTAAAGAAATTTAGGTGTGTAGAATAACAAGATTGGAATATTTGAGGAATGGTGGGAATGGAAAATAGGTGACTAAAAGGGTGGATGACATATAATAAGGTGGATGTAGATCGGCTCAACGATGACTGTGTAAAGTCAGCAACGACTGGGAAGGGATCTAGGGTTTGACAAGGCAAAATGGATAGAAAAATGAAAGATAAAGAAGGGTTAATTACGCCTGATGTAAGGGTAGAGCTCCAAGATAACTGGTAAAACCTGCAAGACTGATGCACAATGATGATGAAATGATAAAGGGGCTCCAAACAAGCTCTAACTCTTCAAAATCCTTAAGGGTGGAATGTAAGGTCTCCAAAGTATCTCAAAGGTGATAACAACAGCTCCAAAGAAGATAAATAAACGTAGAAAAACTCCTAAGAAGGCTCTAAATCTCCAAGATTACATCCTCGGGAGAGGGAGGTATGGGTGTATTTATAGGTTCGACAACGATCTACATGGGTTGTTGATGATTACAGAAGACCGTCAATTTAAGTGGTGGAGATTTGCTCAACTTGATATAAGGGGCCCAAAAGGGGGTTAAATTAGGGTTTTTAATTATTAAGGTAGGTTAGGGTTGTTTTGAGAGGATAAAAGGAGGTTGGGGGATAGGAATGTATTAAATGAGGGTAGATGGGAAGCTAGGATGGTAAAAAGGATGTTCAGGGAAGATAAAAGGATGAATGGATGGATTTAGGGATGATTAAGGGTGATTAGGAATGATTAGGGAAGACAAATTATTGATATGATTAAGATGGGGTTAGGATGGAAAAAATAATAATTAGAGGGTATAAATGGGATTTTGGGAGGGAAAGGGGGATTCAGTGGGCTTAGGATGAGATGATGGTGTCCCGAAAGGGACACAAACAACTGCAAAATAGGTTGATTGAAGCATGATGAGATAATATGGGCCAAAAATAGTGAGATGAGTCTAGTGGAATAAATAAAGGTGTGCTAGGAGTAACACATAAGCTAAAAGTGGAAGAAAAGATAATTTGAATGCAGAAAGTGGATGATATGAACTGAAAGATGCGGCATAAGGTTGGGTCAATGGTGACTTGACAGGGTTGATGGTGATTTGGTTGAAGTCGACGACGACTTGGTGGGTAGCCATTGACTGGGTCGACATGCATATATAAGCGACACGGTCAGCTGAGGAAGCTCATTTTTCACCGCGTGATTTTGACGATCGAGAGCGCGGTGAGGTATAAAAGTGTGAGATATTTTTCTACACACAATCTTAAGATGAATCAAATACAAAGAAAGTAAAATCCACAAATCTAAATAATATGATTAAATTTCTTGTGAAATCCTTAATTTACCTAACTCAAATACATTATTGGATTGAATTTGGGGTTAAACTCCCATAAATAAGAACATTAAGAAGATAATGATTTATAAGGAATTACATGCTTCAAAATATTTATTAATGGAGAAAGAGGCTAAAGGGTGAGAAGCCCAAATAGTGGATTACATTCACCATTTACCCCATATTAACAAATGCTTACTTTGCTTGTGTACTAAGTAAATTCCCTACTACATGAGTTAGCTCAAAGGGTGAAGAACTCGTGCTCTTGAAAGAGAGGTCACTCTATCACCCTAATTAATGTTTAATTAAGTTTTTAGGATGATATTACAATAACTAAATTTATAAGTACACTCATATTTATGCTCCATATCATACATAGGCAATATATGACATGAAAAAAATAATAACTAATCCATACATGCAATCTAGAGTGTAAACAAGATGAAAAGAGGCACTTAAATGATTCTAGAAGTTATAGTATATTGATGGTTGATCTGGGTAGGAGCAGAGTCAAGAAATTGGTAAAACCAACTATTGTAGTTTTAGAGCTTTATGTTTTGGGGTTAT
Organism: Taxus chinensis; assembly: GCA_019776745.2. NCBI lineage: Eukaryota > Viridiplantae > Streptophyta > Pinopsida > Cupressales > Taxaceae > Taxus > Taxus chinensis. The sequence continues at coordinate 803,087,336 of CM034146.1, forward strand.
ATCAAAAGGGCATGACCATATGGTATGGTATAGACTAAAATTTACAATCTTGAACATGTATGGAAAACATATATGTAACTAGTGATGTTTGTTGGGTGTCATTGTTTTTAGTTCATTTGGTATATTCAACTTCACACGAAACCCTCGATATAAAACATGGAACTGCAAAAAAAACCCTATCTATCCTGTAGTACACTCAAGCAATCCTTAACTTTAAAAATAAAGATATAAATGCTTGAGTCAAACCAATTTCAATGGTCACTCCATATGTGAATCACTGAGGGCTACACTACATTTTAGACTTAATGTAGTTTTCCCATTACTTTGTGTTGGTGTGTATGAAACTAACCCTTGACCTAGTCTAGCCCTTGTGCCTTAATACCGATAGTTGGCTATGCTACTCCATCCCACTAGAAACCCTAGAGTGCATATGAAAATTTTGTATTTATGCCCTCCTATGTTGTGTATGCAGATGTATCTCTTATTTCCTTAGATTAGTAGATGATAAATATATAGTTGTGTTCCAAATGATAAATGTTTATATTAACTTTGTATATATAATAGTTCTTAACTTGAAGTTCAAACCTTAGTGGTGGGAAAGGCCAACCCAAAAAATAAGAAATGTACCATGAAAATAGTAATAAGTTGACTCAAAAGATAAAAACAAAGGGGCCGTAGACCGTACTCATAGGTTAGGATCGAATGTATAGTCCTAAACCATCTGTATGGTTTCATACCAACACAAGATAGGATAAAAATAAAGATTGACCTGAATAGGGATCTCTATAACTTAACACAAAATCATGATAAAAGAGTTGCATACTAACATAAGGCATGTTAAAGCAAGCAACCAAAAACAAACAAAGAAGGGGACATGCCACTAAGATATGGATTCAAGGTTTATGACTCATGTATATTCAAGTGCAATAAAAATATGATGTAATAATGATTTTGTGCAGATTTTGGTGTCTACATTTCCCCCAATGAATGAATTTTACTATTGTAAAGGAGAAAAAAATTGTACCTGAGAGTAAATTGAAATAAGAGCAATACAAGCATGCCAAGAGAACACAACCATACATGGTGAACAATTGTGAGTCATCAGCTGACCCACACAAGGATAAGAGGAAAATGTGTCATAGGCTTCAATAGAGGGTATCATAGTTGTAGAGAGAAATGGAGATTCATGTGTGGCATGTTTGTAGAGTTAGGGGTGATCAAATCCCCAACAGAGTGTTGTATTTTATAATAATATGGGAATTGGGTGTCTCGACACTAAGGGAAGAGTGTCATAGGGCTTTCTAATCGACCACCACAACGCTTCCCAATAATGAAACCACACCATTGTAAATGGATCTAGGTCTCATATATGTTAAAACCCATTTAAGGTGAAAAGGAATCGGCATCTCATTGCCCCCACCATATTTATATGGGTGTATTGTTGTAATATTGGTGATTTTTTTAGTTTTGAGTACTTGATTATTTTTCCCTCTATTTTTTACCAAATACAATGGTATTTTAAATTTGTGACCATGTATATTCAACACATATTACACTTTTTGTGTTCAAGAATGACTCTTGGGTGATAAAATTGGATAGTTGTGTAAGGATGAGGGAAAAAGGTAGCCTTGCATGACCAACCTTACTTAATTTATGTGTAGTATGTGTAAAGGGGGATGACCTTTCATGACCAATATATTGGATGTTGGTTGGTGATTTGAAAGAGGACATGAAGACGACCATGCATAGTCGGGATATATAGTTATGTAGACACCTAAATCTGGCTACACAGTTTTAATACTAAATTTGTACTAATTATCCTCTCTTCCATCATTTTTCGTTATAATTAGTGATTTCCCGCTAATTAACTAACATTCCCCTCCATTTAGGTCAATTAACAACACTTCATTAATTAACTAGTCTTTCCCCATTACAGATGCCAATTAACAACACTTCATAAGTTATAATCCTCTTCCAATTAATTAACTACTTATTTGTTACTTAGCCTTTTTAATCTCCTATTTTAATCAATAAACCTTCTTATTGGTTAAATCCTACATGTTTCCTTCTAAATCACCTCCAAATAGCTTTCTTAGCTTATCTTGGCTTATTAATTAATCCTAGTTGATTAATTAAATCATCTTCAACTCCCATGAGTTGTTAATCACTAATTAATCCCTTCTAATCATGTTTATCCATTCTAATTCTACTTTATCTTTATCCCACATTCACTAGGTTTCTAGCTTCTCCTAAATTGGAAAGTTATATAAAGAACCTAGTACCCCCCTTCACACCTTACACCACACTTCTGCTAGTGATATTACATGCACGTGATAAGGGAATTTCTACTTAGAATAGCTCATTGATCTTGCATCCATTCTTCTCATACAAGAGTAGTAAAGGAAGATCCAAACATGGCCATTTATCCATTTTGGTGATATTATTTCCTCTACATGGAGATAACATTTATTTGATTGCTCATGAACAAGATAGGTTCATCATAAGGAGTGATCACACATACAAAACACATCCAAATTTCAAAGGGATAGCTTAACATTTAATGTTTTTATGTTGGATGCATTTAGATTAGCTTTCTCTTTAAAGATTTATCATGATGTTTTGTTGAATTAGTTTAGTTATAGGGATTACTTGGTGTTAATTCCTAGTTGTTAACTTAGTTTGGTTCCACATGCATACTTGGTGTTAATTAGGAGATTGAGGTGAACCAAAAGAATAACATGGATTAGAATCATACCACCGACTATGAGATGAAGTTGGGGAAAGGGGTAACCGAACGAGTTCTCTAGCACGAAGAACCAATCGAGGTTTAGTTGTGATGGGCATATTTTGATATGAATGCCTAAACCTAGGTTCCCTATTATTGTAAATGTGAGGAACCATGTGGTCGTTAGTCATGTTTGGCATTGTTGGGTCCAAAGGCCTAGACCTCGATAGTGTGATCAAACTTCATGGTGAAGGAAGTTCCATGTCAATTTGAGTAGTGTAATGAAGGCCAACTAGACATTTTGTAAAAAAATATGGATGTTTGTGTGATTTTCCAAAGGGAATCTAAGGAAAACAAACATCTTGATGACACAATTTTGACAATCCAACAAGGTTTGGACAACAAGTTACAAGTGTAAATGTCAAAATGGTTTATCGCATTTTAGCAACACAATGGTTGTAAAGGAAACTTTTCCTAGATGTGAAGTGTATGATGAAGGATCTTGTCCTTCTTTCTATCATTTGTTTCTTGGCTAGCTTGCACTAGGGGCATGCTCGCTCCTTTCTAGCACCTCATTAGTTTGAGTCCATCATCACGTTGAACCTATCTGTCTTGGCCTTGATCCAGATTATCTTCCTCTTGTATATACATGCAAGATTTTCCCTTGTAAATTCTCACCTCTTGCTGGGGGCATCCTTGCATCTTTGTTTTCATTTACATAGATTTGAGAAAACTCTCAAAAAACCCTAAAAATTAAGAAAATTGAAAAAAAAAATGGTAACATTCAAAACATCCAAAAAAATTGGTAAAAATGTCAAAAAATCCAAAAACAATTGGTAAACAACGGTGTCTCACCATTTGAATCATTCACAAAACACAACATCCTCAAATATTGAAAATTTTCCTACAAAACATATTTTCTTTGGCTCTCACATATGCTTGCGTCACACACATGACATGAGAATCATTTTGATCTTCCTCCATTAACAAAGGTTGGTTAACCTATCTATGTTTGTTTTCCCTTGCACAATTCAGTTGCTTGGGGGTAGTTTCATAGTGCATGATTGTTTTTTCATAGGAATTTTATGTCCTTCATTTATTCACCTTGCATATATCTTTTCTTTGGGGTGCCATTTTTATCCCTTGTTGTTACAACATGAAAATTGGGAATAAGTACGGCTTGATAACAAAAATATTGGTGCAACTGTCTTAAATGTTGTTTGTTTGAGTATGTGTGATTATATTGCTTGTTTATCTGTTAGGCTAGCTAGTTAACTTTCTCGTATTACATTGCATTATGTATGTTACTTTGATTTAGTCCTAAGCATTGTTTTACTTATCTCATGGATTTTCCTTGTCATTATGTATGTTGCGTGGATTCTTACATAGCAATGAACAAATGTTGGTAATTTATATTTTCATGTTATGTTACACTTTTTTTATTTCAATAAATTCCGATAATGTAGATCTAGGGGTAAAATGATACAACAACGTTTCTTATTGAAGGATTGGATGCAAAAATTGGGCTTTTCCCATATTCTCCATTTTGTAATTTCTTTTCAACATCTATCATTCTATTTATCCACTACTCCCGCCCTTTTTCTTCCAAATCACTTGGGGCAATAAACAACCATGTTCTGTCCCTATCCTTCAATTCCTTCTAAATAAGAAAAGGTTTCACGCCCATTCTATCCTATTTCTTCTTATCCATTTTGATCGTCGATTGAATTCTTTTATGACCCCATCAACACTCGAGGGGGCATCCTTCATCCTAATACTTTTTTTATTCTACTTCTTAAAAATTTATCTATTTATGTAATTGTCTACTATATTTGAAGAGCACCAGTTACATTACTTCACACTCAAACAGGGGCAAATGTAGACACCTAATATTCCACTTTTGCAATATTATTGCCAAACACACACAAATCACTCTCATTCTTTGCCACCATTCCGTTATAATTAGTGATTTTTGCTAGTTAACTAACATTTTCTTACCACTTTCGCCAATTAACAACACATTGTTGATTACCTAACCTCTTTTGCATTCAGGATTCCACATTACGACGACTTCATAAGTAAAAATCCTCTTCAAAATAGGGAATTAGTGTTTATTAGCTAATTAAGCCTATTTTGCTCATGTTTTGATCAATATACCCTATTATTGACTCAAAAACCTCTTTCAAATCCACTAGAACTCTACCCCACTTCTCTCCTAAAACATCTCCAGCATAGCTTCAAAATCTTATCCTAGCCTCCTAATTAACCCTACGTGGTTGATTAAGATCATCTTCACACTCCTAATCACTTGGTAATTCACTAATTGTGATTAGAAAATATCTAATCATGATTATAAAATATAAATCTTATTTGTACTTTTAGTCCCACATGCACAAAGTTTGTAAGTTTTTCTCAAATTATAAATCTATAAGTAAAGAACCTAAGTTCTACCTTCCAACTTTACACCTTTACATGCTTTGATATTACACATGCTCATGATAAGAGCCATTATCTATTTATAGCCAAGCTCATTAATCCTTGCCTCATCAAAGTCTCTGACATGGACAAGAGTTAGTAGATGGAATATTCAAACATGACCATGTAAGTCATTTGGAGAGGCCATTTCCACCTTATGGAGATAGCAACCATACCAATTTGATTTCCCTCTTAGATCTATCAAAAGGTCTTTGTCACAGTCATAAAGCAATTCAATATATTAGCAGGCATGACTTAGCATTTAAGTTTTTGAATGTATGGATTCATGTTAGATTAACATTCTCATTAAGATTTTATCATTAGTGTTACACTCCTAGACTTGGAGACTTGAGTTATAGGTGGACTACTTGGTGTTATCCTTCCTTAATTAGTCATTTATTTTCTTTGTAGATTTTAGGGTCCCAATTTTCAGTTTATCAAAAGGAATTATATGAAGTGTTTATGTAAAAATGGGTTTTGAGGATAAATGTGTATTGAATTGCAATTTACATTGAAAGAGTCACAAGGATCAAACAATTAGAACACGTGTCCCATGATAGAGAGACACTGAACAACATATAAGTGAATTGATTTATTTTGATCAATTTAGATTTGAAATGAACTTAGATTACACCTAGGATAATTATGGACATCATAAGCCTCTCAATTGTTCATGTGTGATAAGTAGAAATATGTAAATATTAGTAACCTTTCCATTCCTAACTTAAGAGAGAGTAAATGTGGATTTATCTTAAGTCATTAGATATTTTAAAAAAATTGGAGTTACACATTTTCATGGTCATGATTAGGAGGGTATGTTACATGAATCCACACCTTTTCAAAGTGATTCATTTAGGTACATTGTTAGAAAACGGATCCAACCATTTAACTGATGATTATTAGTTTTAATTCCTGCATGGACAAGTTCCTAAACTCATTCATGTTATTTGTTAACTGAGACATACTTCTCAAAAGATTTCCCTACGCTCTTGTCCGACTTAGGGTTACCTATTTAGTTCATGTTTTGGCATCAAAAAATAATTTTATACTGCCACCCACTTGGAAATTCTGGAACCACAGACTTGCGTAGGTTTATTTTCATAATGCACTTCTTGCACAGGGCGATGGTCCAACCCCATGCGTTATCACAAAAATAATCTTACATGTTTTGGATTTTTATGAATTTATAATACTACTTTCTAGGGTGCATTTATGAACCAAATTGCCTAAATAATAAACTAAACTATATCATAGTTTTCCTTAAAATGATTTCTATTTTTAAATTCAGATGTCAATTAGTTATCCATTGTGGCTAGCTAAATATCTTAGCACTTCACTAGGAGATAATTTATGTATTAAGTTTTGCAATTTGTACAAGAGACTTAAGAGTCCTATCTTTACATTTGTGTAATTGGACAATGGAAATAATTATATCAATTTATGAGTATCTGTGTGATTAATATTGCATAACACTAAACGATTAACGTGCACAAATTAGATGAGGCTAGCAAAATATCCAATTCACTAGGAGATAATTATGGAATCCAGTTTTGAATTTGCAACAAGATTCTTAAGAATCTAGCTTTTCATTTGTGCAATAGGACAATGGAAACAATTATATCTAATTTACCTGTGCATTGTGTAATTCCTTGGACTTCATAACACATAAGACAATTAACGTGCACAAACTAGATGATTAAAATCTATATAGAAATATATTACCTTTTATAGAAAATTGAATTGATTAATTATTTGAAATAATAAAATCCTATACAATTATCATTGTCTATAGTCATATCAAATAAATGAAATATATAGTTGCCCAACTATTTTGAATCAAGTAATTATATAGTTCCAAGAGGGTCTTGAGATACATTCATAATAGGTGAATGGACACATCTTCTCCCTCATTTATATAATTAAAATAAATAATGATATATTATGATGCACCACAACACATGAATTTATGCTCTCTAATTATTTCAATAATCATTTTTATTGATTAACTTCTATTTTACTTAATTAATTCATTAATCTATTATAATAATAATAATTTGATTATTCAACTTATTAGTTATATTTGTAATAAAATTTAAATTATCATCATATTTCAAGTTCTATTAATTTAGAATATATAAAAAATTATTGTTATTTTAAATATAAATTTAATATATCTAGAATGAAATCCAAATTTTATCCATATTCTGAATCCAATTTATTTAGAAGATATTAAAACTTTTCTTATTTTAAAATTAATTAGGACGACATAATTCAAATCATACAAAATATTCTTAAAATGATATGTATGATTGATACCAAGCAAAAACAATTATATGGTCTAGAAATTCCTCATAGGGCCTCTCCGAGAAGGATATATCTTGAAAAAGTATAAAAGATAATATATTAAGTCAAAATATGTTCTATGTAAGCTATATGCAAACACCTATTTGAACTAGGGAAATCAAATATATGTGAAAGAAATTAAATAGAATTTTTTAAATAAAATCCAAACATTTTCCAATTAAAATCCAAACATTTTCCCTCAAAAGTAAGATCTAACTAGTGAGGGTTACAAGTGGGAAATTTTTTCATGAAAAAGTATATAAGATGATATATTAAGTCAAAATATGTTCTATGTAAGCTATATGCAAACACCTATTTCAACTAGGGAAATCAAATATATGTGAAAGAAATTAAATAGAACTTTTTAATTAAAATCCAAACATTTTCCCTCAAAAGTAAGATCTAACTAGTGAGGGTTACAAGTGGGAAATTTTTTCATGAAACATCTTGATGATGTAATTGAATTAATTAAATATAAAATAAAAATTTAACAATAAATCAACCTTAATTAATTTTTTAAAATTAAAATACATTAAGAAGAGGAAATGAATTGACATATTTTGAAATAGTCTTTGAAATTTTTACTATATAAACTTTGTCCATTCTAAAAAGTTTTCTTAATTTTTTGAAACTAAAATAAAGTTAGTTCCAATTAAAAGAGACTATTGAATGCATGCACATTCATTCTAACATGTATATTTATATCAATTATGATCACTATCTAATCTGTAACTTCTCTAAACAACGTATTTTGGAGGCTTATGAAATATATCCGTCCTCAATCTCTATATATTTATAACCATCGAAATCAGATATACTAATTTTTTTCCTTTTGCAAATGGTTAAAGAGAGGCACTCCTAGGATTCAATCATTAAAAGACTAAATAATTTTCATTATGTGCAAATTTTTCTTAATTACAATCCTTGGTTTACTTCAATGCTCACATTCTAAATGCCACTTTCCTAGTAGGCATATATTCTAAATTTAACCTTAAATAATTCTCATTAAAAGACTAAATAATTTTAAATATATATGCTGGATTTTTTTATCTAAATTATTTTTTAATATAACTGTAAATTAATAGTTAATAGCTTAATAATTTTATCTTACATTGTATGTGAGAATAAATTTCAAGTTGGAGGGTCAAATATCAAAAAACTATTGGTAATTTTTATAGTGTGTATTTATTCTTACATGATAATAAAATACCTTAAAAAGTTAAATTTTGATAGTTTTTACAATGGGTATTTATTTTATGGTATTATCTTAAACAACAAAATTTCACACACGCACCCGCACGCCTCCTCCTCCACCTCCTCACCAACGATCTTCAATGGTGGAATATTATGAAATGGGTACATATTATGAGTACTTAAAGGAACCACTTGACTTCAACATATGTGGTGTCATGCTTCCACTCCCATTTCCCGATCTTCTAAAGTTTAAGGGATAAGGATACCCGAATTATCATATCAAGGCCTACGCTACTGCTATCAAGGAATTACTTCCTTGGGATGTTGTGGTGGCTAATATCTTTACGAATACTCTCAAGGGAATCACATTGGATTGGTATTACCATATTCCATAAAATTCTATACCTTCCTTTAAACAACTTGTTTCCAAGTTCATGAAAGCATTTGACATGAAAAAATTGTTGCATACAAGGATTAAGGAGTTCCTGCATATTAGATAAGAGAAAAATGAATCTTCTGCCTATTTCATCTAGAGATGGTGCCGAGTTCTCTATTCCTCTGTAAGTGTGCCCAACATGGATTGGATGGAACTTTGTGATCTTTTCCTTCACTCGCTCAATCGAGAGACTAGGGAGGAAGTCCAAAATTTTCCTTTCTGTAGTTATGAGGAAGTATTGAAAGGTGCGCTTCATATTGAGCAAGCCACTATTGACAGTGGGCGTAAGATCTATGGTCCCCATGGGAAATTAGTATCCCCAAATCAAAATAATTATCAAAACAATACGGCCAACAACCAAGGACCTAAGAATGCAAACCGTAATCATGGTGCTTCCACAAATAGTGATACTGATCAAGAAAAAATTGTTGGTGTTACAAACAATTGTAACACTAACAATAAAAATAATTCAAGTAATCAAAGATCCCCTAACAATGTATCTTATGTCAACACAATTAATGTAAACCGACCCCTGTAAAAAAAAAATCAAACCCAAGGCCCAAACCAATATCAAAACTCTGGCCAAGGGGTAGTGAATTATGGTTATAACAACCAATTTAAAAAGTACAACTGAGGTTATAATAAACAACAACAAGATACATATCAAATTACAAGATATTACGACCCTAACCTATACTGTGGTTTCCATAAGGTTTGAGGTCATGATGATATGACTTGCCATGATTGCAACAATTTTATGCAAAGACTTCCTAAAAACCAAAGGCAGCTCTTTGTAGACATGTTCCTAGTAAATCCTAAAATGAACCCTCAGCCTAGTCATATCAAACATGTCACGCCTCAAAATGCAAACCCTAAACATCTTGGGGATTCCCAAGTGAATCCTCAAAATATAAACAAGGGCATTCATATAGGGAATAATGACCATATAGCCTCAACTTCTGAGAAGGAAATATCTGGTAGGGGTTGCTCCTAACCTTGGTTCAAATGATAATACAAAAATCTTGGGATTAGTCGATCTAGAGGTCGAGCAAGAAATTAATGAAACAACTTGGATAAAGGAGTATGTTTCAAATCCCCTACCAGATATTTCCTTCTCGTATGATGATATTCCTACAATCTCAAAACCAGTAGGATCCTATGATTTGATATTGGATTTGAACAAGACCTTTTCTCACATCTCGTTCCTAGATTTGCTGAAGAATTCACTTGTCATCATTTTGCATTGCTTAATGCACTAGGTATTGGTCATCTGATCCATGTTATGCCTCCTCCCAGTGCTCAAATAAATCATATTGACTTTGACATACATCCTCTGGGATAGAGTGATAGGGATAGTGTGTTTTTTTTTATATAGACAAGATGTCATCTGACACTGAAATTTCCCAAAGAGGTGATCTTGCCTTATATTTATAGGTTTGGGTTTATAACAATTGCATTAAGAGAGCCATGATTGATGACAGAGATGATGTAAAAATAGTTATCTTCTCCTTCTTGAATAAGTTAGGGTATGGAGAGACTAATTTCTCCTCTACAAGAAACACGTTGAGAGGGTATGACAGTCTCAAAGAAACCTCGATTGGAGCCATAGTTATTCCAGTCACACTTGGTCTGAAAACCATTTTGACGGAATTTTACATCATCGATAGGGAAATAAGTTATAACATGATCCTTGGGAGACCTTGGATTCATTGAATGAAGGTTGTCCTTTCTACGTTATTCCAAGAAATTAGATTCCTCAATTTGGAAAAGGTCTTCATCGCTCAAGGGGATCCTAAGCCCTTTGATATACACTTAGAAAACCTCAAGAATAAGAAAGGGGTCCATATGAAGTATGAACTTCCTACGAATCAATTGAAAAAACTTACTCCATCACAAGAGTTAGTCGTTATCACCCCGGGAATTCCGAAGATTGAAGTTGTTGACCCAAAAACATTTGAGTTGGTGAAAATAGATAAGGGTATATCAATATTTTGGAAACAGTGTCCACTAAAACCACAACAAAAATTATGAAACTCTTAGAAAGTGACGATATGATCTTCCTCCCATTTGAACCACAGGGGATGGGTAGTCTTCCCAGTTTATCATCTCTTCCCTCTGATGAATTAGGTCTAGGTGTCAACATGATAGAATTAACAAACGAAGAAAGGAAATTTGAGATTGAAATGATTCCCATCAAAACCATCTCTAAGGGTTGTTCTATTTCAAACCCCAGTTTCAACCCATGTGCATATGAAACTAAGCTTTCCATATTCATCAGGAAAAGCCTCATCATTCAGCAAGGGTCACAAGTAAACATGACGCTCTACATAGGAAATAAGGTTGAGTAGTGTATAGACATGCTCACCCACACACCATGTCTCAAGAATGTGACAAAGGGGTTCACAAACACCTCTTTCAATCAAATAAGTTTAATGATTAGACATATACACTTCCATGAAAATGTTGTAATTTTAAACCCAGAATGGTAGGCCCTTGTCAAGAGAACAGAAAGTTTGAGGATCATGGTTCTCCATTGTGTACTTTTAGGGGTGAAGAATTTAATATTCATCAACTCTCTTCACCTTATCCATCATGACATGTAGTTTCACCTGTATTTCAACTTGTATATTACTGTATCCATGTTGCATTTTCATTTTCTAGCTCATTTCATAAAGTTTGTAATCAAGGGGCTTATTATTACAACAATTCCTTAAAACTTCTGAAAATATTGGCAAAACATTCAAATCATATCTCCTCAAATTTTTGTAATGTCATCAATTGTTTTGGAATCATTTAATCAATTCAAAAAACATAAGACAAAGCTTTGACAATAACCATATAAAGGCCTGCATACTTGGTTCTACTCATAGTTTTCTTTAAGATTAGGTGTCTTTTCATATAGTTTGTTCTAGAAGCTTCATGGTGTCACATCTATCCCATATACACCTCTTTGGAAATAAGAACATTCTACACATTTTACCTAGATATATGTGTCAAATACAAATCAACAAAAAAAATTATTTACACACTTGTTTGCCCCATCAACCTTCAGTTTTGAGCCCACGTCTCTTACTAGTGAAGTGAGATTGGGAAAGGAGAGAAGTGCCCTTACTCACCTATGCCTTTTCCTTAGTGATGATCCCTTTCTTACTACCGGTAGCATGGGGAAAGGTGTAGGGGGTATTTACAAACAAATTAGAAAGTTAAAAGCAATTCATTCAATAAAGGAAGATAAAGTCATAAAACCAAAGCAAAGTGAGTTAGATGTTCAAATTCCAAGAGTGTTTAAGACCTTAAACCTGATTTTATCAACCAAGTTTCCATCTACAGATCTAAGTCTATATAAACTTGAAATAAATTCAAATTTTAAACTATGTAGCAAACTTGAGTAGAATGAGGTCATAGGTTCTCAATTTGGTTTTTCCAAATCCTTTTGTTTCTCTCATCATTACCATTCAGCAAATTTCTATAACTTGTGCCCCTTCTGGCTCTTGGTGTTGAGCCCTCACATCTTACTGGTTGCTTGGAGTTAGGAATGAGGAAAGTTCATTCACTTATCATATCACTCTTTCACCACGTTTTTCCAAAACAATATGAAGTACCAAAAATTTCTTAGAGAAACTAAAGTTCAACATTACAATGTGATTGCATTATCATATATTAGCATTAAAATAAATAAAAGGAAAATATATCATTATGTTAGAATTCATATCTACTGCATACATTCTGAAAAGCATATAAAATTGGAAATTCTAAACATCTAAGAGTACACATGTGAATCAAATCAGATACAAGAATTACTGAACCAAAAATAAGATTATGTATATATCATAATAAATTGAGTTTGTGTACAATGCCATCATGCGCTAGACATGGTAAAAATGCTCGCAATGAGCCTAAAATATAAAAAAATCATATAATGCCCAACAAAATGGCAACAAAGCAATAAAAGGCCCAATGTCCTATCAATCCCTATGGGATCCCTCGGATGGTGCGCAACTGCGTCCAGGACTCCTACTATGGCTATGACGATAAGAACGAACTAAGTGGTGGGAGTGCTCGTGGTGATGACCACTGGCCATGGTCTTGTTGTGAGAGCAAATCCAATTCATCAATCAGTTGGCTGCCTCATACCCAAGAAACTAAGTGTGAAGAGAGGTCATCACCTACGATGCCCTCCAAATGGGTACACACACATCAATGCGTCTGTCAGCCGCTAGTGGCTAGCCTGAATCCTCCGTCAGCTCATCTTGGGTCTTCCCTGAGGAGATCAGAAAGGTGTCCATGCACACTCGTCGAATAAGCTCTCGCCACTCATGTGTAGTTGCTGCAAGCAAAAAATAAAGAAGAAACAACAAGTTAGAAAATTACAAAAACAAAACATAAAGAAATACCAACTAACATTTCCAACTAACAAAGTCAAGATAAGGGTATCAACATACTCAGATCTCTAGGCATCTAAGTAGGGTTAGTGGATGTTTTTGTTGTTGTTGGTGGCCATGGGACCTCCTCAAAGCTAGAGGCGAGACATTGTCCTATCACAGACTCATCATCTCCCTCTCCATCTCGAGGAAGTGGTCCCTTCGAGATCAAGGTCTCTCTCTCCACACTCACCTCCTCCCACTCAATCTCAACATATCTTAAATGTCATGTCACTTAGGGTCACTCTCCTCTACCTCCATGTGAGTTGCCCCACCAACCTCACCACCTAACCCCTCATCAGCTGTCTCCTCTCCAACTAACTCCTCCTCGGTCTCATCTCTTGTGTGCTCCTCAGATTTGAAGTCTACATGAATGGGCTCATCCTCCTCTCCACTGTGAGTGGGAGCGGTCTCAAGCTAGAGTAGGGGTGCTTGACAGACACCAGCTGCCTGTCAGGCACAAGCCACCCACTTAACTGTAATGAGCACCCATGGAGTAGCCACTGTCCAACCAGGATATCCTCTAGGGACCTTCTGGGCCTCCTGAATTGTCTTATACATAGGTGCCACATGAGGAAAAATGTCAATGTAGGGAAGGCCAAATTGTTGAGGAACCCGATCAAATGGGTGGAGCTTGACCCTCCTTGACCTATCAGTTAACTGACCAGTAGTGGAGCAAGCTACCATTGTGTTCACCTCCTACCCCCATAACCCCGTCATATCTTAATAGGGTGTGGCAACCATGTCCATTGTAGTCAAAGAAGCCACTGGATGATGTGGCATCCAAAGAACAAACAATGTTGTCCACCTAGCTGTTCAGAAAACCCCAAGTCTTACACTAGTATTCCCCTCCCATAAGGGGTAATGCACTCGTATGCCCAGCTCATGACTAGCATGGGATGGCTCAATGATTGTTCCTTTAGCCTAACAACCCTGTATAGATCATGGTCGGTGGTCCCAAGGATGTATGTTCCCTAAGCATAGATGTGGCCATGTCCCCCAATCTGTGTGATAATGGGAGCCCGACAATAAAGAAGAGTGTCACCTCCCTTGTCCTCGATCAACCATGAGGCCAAAATACTCATGATAGCTCTGCAAATGATGGGAATAGGAGCATTGGAAATAGATCAAACCTTTATTCCCTTCTTTGAACCAAATGATATAATGACATCCCCATGTAAGTGGCCCACTAAGTCATCTCAAATCTAGATCTTGTTGTCTTTAGGGTCAACCTCCTCCTAAGTATTGGAAGCCCAAGAATACATTACACATCCTCCAGGGTGATAGTCCACTCACCCCTGGCACTTGGCAACTGGAAAGTGTTCTGGTATGCATCCCAGTAGGAAAATAAGTCACACAATATGTGACTCGTAGGAGTAACATGAGGTACATGTGCAATCCTCCATATCCCTACTCTCTGGAGGATATCTATATCATCCCGAGTCAGTTGGTCCAAAATCTCCAGGAGCCAATCACACTCCCTCTCACGACTCCAACAGATGTATTACTCCATTTTCTGCATCTACCAAAACATAGAAAAAGAGTAAGTTAGTAATGTATTTCGAGAAGTAAGCTCAACAAAAACATGACAAAACATCAAAAATTTAAAAAATTTAAAAAAATCAAGATAACAAGTATTTTGGTCATTCTGTTCAGAACCGCCGCCATGTGCAGGGCGGTGGTCCCTTGATCGCCACCCCGCTTTGGGCGGTGGTCCTAGACCAATTTGCCAAACGGGTTTAAACCCAAGAAAACACCCAAAAACAAAAAAAAAGACCATTTTAGATGAAATGAAAGATTTCCCTATGGGCACCCCCTAGAGACTCATTTAAAACAAGAAATTTCAAAAAATGACCCCTCCTAGGTAAACTTTTCAACATTTTTACATTTTAAGTTTAAAAACACAAAAGTGAGGAAAACCAACCTTAGGCTATGTGGGTCGATCTTCCGATTGTGGAGGCATGATCATGGTATCACAACGAAATTTTTGACTATTCTCTCGATGAAAATGGTCATCCTAGGTCCAAAGCTTAAAAATCACCAAACCGATATGCGAAAATGAATTGAAAAATGAATTTGTTTTGATATATATATGTTGTTTTGACCTCATTTTGAGCATATGTGTTCGCAGCGCTGGAGCGTTGGCGCAGGTATATTTCTATATCTCCACACAAATTGTAAGTTCTCTAGTCGTTTTAATTTAGTGTTTATTTTTCAATGTTTTATCTATATGCACTTGAGTCTTCTTTGTGTTTTACAGGTAGTGGGAGTTTGGACGACAACATTTCGACACATGGTCGTGTCAGGTATAGCTTCTAACTCCCCATTTTGGGAATGCCATCCTTAGACCGTACGTTTTATGCCTTTTTCATGGCTAAGACGCTTCTTCGAGGGAGGCAATATGTACACACCCAAAATTACATGTACTACATTGTCGAAAAACAGTTACAAAAGTCCCCAATGATGATTTATGTCCTTTCAAAAGATGTTCGAGCTCCTAAACCCATTCACAGTGTATATTTGTAGCCTAAACATCCTTACTTAGCTTTTCCATGCTTTTTTTCCAGCTTCCCACTTCATTTTGTGTATGTTTTGGCCTTTAGTGCCAGGACTGCCACCCTGCGTAGGGCGGCGGTCCTGAGTGCTTTTTCTAAAATCTGTCATGCGTGTTTTTGACATGTGATGCTTCATTTAACTCAACTTTTAGGATGCGCTTGTGAACCAAATTTCCTAAAAATAGTCTTGATTGTTTATTTTTCCTTCCCTCTTCTACTTTTAAATAGATTTAATTAGTTTGAACTGCCTCTTCTTGCGTTGTGCATGAAGGTACATCCCAACCAATTCCTATATATTCCATGCTTATATTCAAGCAAAAGGCCTAAGAATTTTTTGTATCTTGCATAATATTACGGCCACAATCCTACTGGAAATTGCATAGCTAAGCTCTGTTCACATGTGTTATCCCTCTTCCACTTGCATTGCAACCAGACTGCCTTCAAGTTGCCATTGCTCAAGCACCTTCTCATGTTGCTGCCTTTGCATTCCCAATTCCTTGGACTCGTATGCACACACAGAGAAGGAAAGGATAAATTGAGGGGACAAGTCATCACACAACTGGATTTACCTCTATTTTGTGAATTCCAGGTTGGATTTGTTGTTTGATTTCCCTCATTCCTGTAATTTATCATTGTTATATCATATCAAATAGAGTAGAAATCAATTTCCTTTCATTTGTAAGTAATTAGTTAACTTCCAAGAGGGTTTAAATCTTTCATAACAGCCCCGGTGATGAATCCTCTTCTTCCCATCCCTATGGATATGAAGGAGAGAATATTTGTAGGAGGTTGTCTACACATCATAGATCATTTGAAAAAGTTCTTATTTTAAGTCAATTTAGTTTCAAAACACTCAGCACAGGTGAGTAACCACACCAGGTTATCTCGCTTGTTTAGTTTTAGTGTAGAAATATTTTAATTATTTAGAATATAAGCAAATTGTTGTTTGTGATTGTAATATTTCAGTTTTTGTGATTTGTTTAGATTAGTTTCCCTTTCAGTAGTAACATAGATTGTTAGTTCCATCTTAGTTAATTTGGACACTGTAAACTAGTTTAACATTTAGTGATAAGATATGTGCATATAATAAATGAATAATTTTCATAATATAACACAACACAAGAGATATGGGAGGCTAAGATGCCCAAATATTCAATATATGCAGAATGATACCCTTAAGGTAGGGAAACACCATACAAGACTCCTTAAGCAAGGAGTAACTCTAGAATATCCCAAGATGGGAATCGACTCGTGGGGGACACCTCCAATATACCTATACCAAGTAGAAGAATCAACTCCTCTCTCGTCACATGATACTCACCTCCCTTATATAGACATACATTAGTATTAATAGACGGGTAACACCTAATCCCAATGTAGGCCGACTCATTACCCAATATAACTAATGCCTATGTGATTAACTAAGGGGATGTGTGCCACATGTCAGCATCTCCACCAACCCATATACATTATAATATCATATCCCAAGGTACATAGCATTGCCTCCCTCTTTGACATGTTTTGTCCCCGAAACATAAGAAGAAGCCATATAATGAGTGTGCTTTAAATTATTTCACACTTGTCTCCATGCTCGATCATCTAGCACAACATAAGAGATATGGGGGGCCAAGATGCCCAAATATTCAATATATGTAGAATAATACCCTTAAGGTAGGGAAACACCATACAATACTCCTTAAGGAGTAACTCCACAATATCTCAAGATGGGAATCCACTTTGAGGGGGACACCTCCAATATACCTATAACAAGTAGAAGAATCAACTCCTCTCTCATCACATGATAATCACCTACCTTATATAGACATACATTACTCTTAATAGATGGGTAACACCTAATCCCAATGTAGGCCGACTCATTACCCTATATAACTAATTCCTATGTGATTAACTAAGGGGATGTGTGCCACATGTTGGCATCTCCATCAACCCATATAAGTTATAATATCATATCCCAATGTACATAGCATTTAGATTCAGTTAGACAAACTATAGGAAATTTATGCCACCCATTCATAGCCTCTAAATTTCCCCTTTGCCAACTCAACTACCGGCAGATAACACTACCAGATCTTAGTCACTAATCCCCCTGTAGTTAGCCACACACATTCAACATCAGCTACTCTGACATGACCTCGGGGGGTCGAATGTGGTTGAAGGTTGTATGTCAATTTTCATCCATACAGTAGGGTACATAACACCCTAGGTAATTTGTTTCTATATATAATAAAGTGAAAAAGTAAAAAATAATTTTCATTATTTTATTATGATTGAGTGTGATAGGAACTTTGAGATAGCAAAAAATGCCACGAGTGAGTGATTCAATGCAATTTTGATTTGTGAGAGTTGGTGATACAATTCAAGTACAAATGAACGAAGAGTTAGTAAGTGTATAGTTTTTCACATTTTTTGAAACTCAACATAATGGTCCCATTTTGACTTTAAGGAAGTACCATATATAATTATATGGTACCGACCATAAACCATATGGTTTTGACTAATAACCATATGGTCCAGACTTGAGATAAATAATGAGTAACAAAATGTCAGGATATGTTGAGATGAATATAGTTTGGACATATTTCTTAGAATTGTTTGTTGTATGGTGATATTCATGCCATTGATGGGGACTAATACAATGTGTTTTGTGTGTATGCTTGCAAAGAGATATCCACACATGAGAGTTCCATGGAGGGTGTTATATGATGAAATTTTTTGCATTGGGTCTAAATGATGCAAGTTGGGACATTTTGGATAGACCAAGTTTATGACTTGTGGCTAGATTGGGAGAATTGTCCCCAAATATGTATTTGATCACAAAATTGTGAGAGTCATGGAATGCACATATGTGCATATTTTGGATCCTAATATGGAGATGACAATGACTTTGGAGGATATGTAACATATTTTATAGTTATTGATTGTTAGTGAGAGGTTACAGGTAATGCTCCTAGACATGCCCTACCATATGAGATAGGCACAAAGATTTTAAGCAGGAAGCAGGGATATTGGAGAGCCCACTATTAGCTTGAGTGTTATAACAACTTATAGTGTTCCACGATTGCAAAAAATTAATTGTGTATTATTTGCCTCATTCATAGCAGTGAATGGTAGAAAAATGTTGATATCATACAGGATGTGGCATATATTTTAGGCCATAGAGGAACATAATACATGATATACATGGGGCCATTGTGTGTTAGCTCACTTATATAGGGATCTTTATCGGTTCATATTGGAGAACCATTGTGGTGGTGTAACTGTTGTGGAATTAATACATGTACATGGGCCTATGAGCACATTGTTTTTGTGTAGTAGATAGGTGGGTCTGTCATCACCAATCCGGCACTATGATAATTCTCCACCGGGAACTCTTCGTGCTATGATTATTTACTAATGCACAACTTTTAGTTTGGTGGATGTAATCTGGAAACACAACAACAAACATAACACAAGAATACCATAGACTATGATACAAAGGAATGATGACAAATCTAAAATATAAGTGTAAATTATAATATCAACATGAAATTGTTACAATCTCACCCATGAGGTACTTCAAGTGTTACTTCACAATTACACCTCTTAATGGCTTCTTTAACACACTTACTCATACAATATTCTCACTACTTCCTTCTATGCTAAATGAGGGGGGTGGCCTCTTTATTTATAGAACTTTCAGGCTTATCCACCTTATCTCCGAGATAGGATAAGAAATCTACTCTGACGAATCATATTCCATACCTTAACTCTTACCTTTACATGTAAGCTTATCTTTTAAGATAAGATAAACCTTATCATTTCACATGGGTTCCACCTTTTTAAACTTTTTACAAATAAAATACACAAAATATTTATGACATCACTCCTTGTCCTTATTACTAATATAATATTTCTAATTCCTAATCATGTAGACACTACTTCTCTACTTACCCTAACTTTGACATTTTAACATTACCGAACCACTTACAACAAATATTTACTTTTTACCATAACATTCCTATTATACGTTGACTGTTACCGTACTATACATTATTGGCATCATCATACCGGCAGCACCATTATCTTCTATCAGACGCTACTACTAATTATACTTAACAACATCCTATTCCTAATACATACATTAATGAAATAGAAATTACGGAGGAAAATTTTAGTGTCGACAGGCCACACCTAGATTAGGCCCATCCAGAGATTGTAGTGGTGAGGTGAGCCTTGTCAAGGCAACTAGGGTTTGATATGATGACTTATATGTCCATGTTGGATAGTTTGAGACGACTACAAATTGTTTGGAGGCCATATAGGGACTTCGTAGGGTGGCTAGAGGATACCATAGAGATGCAACAAATTTGATGCGCCATATGGCTAGAGGATCTATTTCCCCAACATGGGGAGTTGTTTCAGTATGAGCGTGTGACACAAAATTTTGGTATTATGTAGGAGGTGCCTACAACACCATATACATGGAGGAGGTCTATGTATGTAGCCTATATAAAGGGGGTACAACCAGGGCCAACCCCAAATGAGATATTTGGTTATACTCGGTGATTAAGATGATGCAGGCTACATGGAAACATACACAAATATGTGGGTAGAGACTATATGGGTACTATTATTTCCTACAGTAGTTGGTTATCCATGAGGTGATGTTAAACCTTGAGGAGGTGTTTTTATAGTCACTATCTCATGCACTTATTATGTATAGCCTCTAAATATGTAATTTACATACATGATTCCTAAGTAAGAGAATTACTCATTAACAACCCTTTACTTTGATTTGACGTTACTTTTATGCTCTTCATATTTATTGTTTGTTGTTTTTCATACAACCTACATCCTAGCCTACTTTGATTTCATTATTTATCATTTTGGGTAGCTTGTACAAAATGACCCATTAGGGACAGGAGTTCCCAGGTGTTGTTATTCCTCTAGGTGATTTTGTACTTTTCTCTCTTTTGCCAATTTTTTGGATGTTACTTCTTTTTTGTCTTATGTTATCACCCTTAATTGACTTTTATCTTATTAATGAAGAACCTTGAACAAAGGAATCATATATATGCATAGCTTATTTACCCTCACTAGTGGGCAAACATGCAAGAGGCATATACACCAATAAGGAGCTATTGTTTTCTATCTACTACATCAAGGACTATTTTTTTGACTACATACTTCACTGCATGAGAGGATTTATTCTAAATTCCATGCCACACGTTTTGCATTGGGATAAAGTAGTTGTATCTCATTATTTTTTGTGTCACTTGTAATTGGGCAACCTAGCTCATGGGACACAATTTCAATCACATGCCATGAGAACTACATGGAGTTTGAAATGTGGTACAATGCTTGACAAAAGATCACATTGGGGTGATTCTCAGGGTTAGTTCGACTCTCTCATATGTATTTTTTATTTAGTATAATGTGTGCTTGAATCTTATACAGGTAGCTAAGGTTTCTTTTGCATGTACAAGTACAACTGAGTACAATTGTAGCGAACCTAATGTGACCTAAAACGAACAAGAAGCAATAAGAAGTGACACATAAAGAACCAGGACCAAAGCTATTCCACATACGTCAATGCCTAAAGATGAAACTAGTGCATGGTTGGCCCTATTCTATTCCAAGCAGTTTTGTCCCTATGATCGTCACTTTCCAAAATCAGAAACAAAGCTCGAACAATCCAGAATTAGCCTTTCTAGATCAGTCACCAGCCTATAATCAGTTCAAACCTACAAAGGCAAGTTGAGGAATTCTATAAACCCTATCTATCACTATTTCTTATATTTCTATAAACAAATCTTTTTTAATACTATTATATTTATGTGATCAGTAATGTCCTTACATATATTTAAATTGTGTTAAATTATTTGGTTAACCCGATCTCTTGCATGTCCATTACCGGTAGTGGCTGCTTTGAATCCCCAACCTATATAGAGCTCACCTCACCCACTTTTCATCATTATTCTACCATGGTTGACTCCATCAATGACAATTTTCTTAGCAATTCTAAGCAAACCCCTCTCCATGACATAAAAGTATCTCACAACGAACATTTATATGATAAAGATATCAATGTCTATCAAGCCCAATTGGATGCCCTTACCAATTTTTGCTCTGCAATGCGTGATAATCTGACCCATGTTTTACATATCCTAGATGTTTTATTGGCTACCCAACATTCCCATGTTAATGTTACCCATAATAGTATGATTCGTACCTTGGCACTCTCTACAACTACAACTTTTTCTATCCCACTTTCTTCTTCTCCTTTCAATATTGGAGTATCCACCATTCATATGTCTATTCCTATCCCTTCTACTCGTTATTCTTCTCCTCTTACTTCACACATTCATTCTAATTATTCTTCAGGCACCTATGCTTTAGAATCTTTTTATCGTGATTTACAAGCTCAAATTCATCAGCTGTAACAAGCTACTTCTTCTTCCTCCACATCCCTTGATTCTTCACTTCTTATTCATATTCCTATTGCACCTGAAGTGTCTTCTTATCATTTCCCCGTCAATTGTTTTTAACCAAAAATTTCCTGATTTAATGGCCATGGAGACCATCAAAAGCACCTTAGATCCTTTCATGTTGCTTGCTTAGACTATGGATGCGATAACATCCTTTTGAACAAGTTGTTTCATAGGATCTTACAAGATTATGCTTTGTGATGGTCCTATGAATTTACCTTACATTTTCTTAAATCATTTACTAGTTTCACTTTTTTTTATCTCATTTTTCTATGAATATTGAAACAAAATATCTTATGCACAAATGGATAAAATTAAGCAAGGATCTAATGAACATCTTAGTGACTACTTATTGCATTAGAAGATCAATATTTCTAAAATGAACAATGTATTAGCTAAATATGATTTGTAAGATCTATTTATTAAAATTCTTTTACCTCCTTTGCAATATTGTGTGCTTTTTGATTCCTATCATTCCTTTGACCATTTATGCCACACCTTGAAGACTCGTGAGACTAAGCTACTTTCTTAGGGAAACCTCAAATATGGTTCTAATACTTTTGAGTATTCCTCTTCTAAATTTCCAAGTGAGGTTTCCTTTAAACTCAAGTCTAATGATGTTAATCTTACTGTCAATGTTGTTTCTCAACCTCCTAAGTTGCAGCTCCACTCGGTGTATATTTACTCGATTAACTTATCCTCCATTATGTTATTGCCCAACTCATTGAAAGAAATTTAATTTCCCTTCCATCTCATCTTGATTATGATTCTAATAGGCCCCATGGAAAGAGTTTTGATGAGCATGCACATTGTGATTACCATAAATACAATGGTTATTCTATTGACAATTGTTTCAATTTTCACCATTTGATTCAATATCTCATTAACAGTAATGATATACAGTTACTTGAATCCACTACTTCCATTTCCAAATCTACCAATGACAATGACAAGTTAAAAATATTCAATGACCCATTACCTAAGCATGGCAAGTTGATCCTTGAGTAATCTTCCAATCAAACCTACCACACAGTGCCTCCTCTTGCTTCTTCGGATCATCCCCTTGGATTCCTTATCAATGTTACTGATCTCCCATAACTTGTGATCACTTTCACTGATGTTGATTTTCATGCCTCATTCTCCTCCCATAGATTACATATTTATGCTTCTTTTTGGCCCCATGTCATCAATAATGTTATAGTATATCTTGCATTTAAGCACAATGCATGGTCATTGTATTTCTTGTAGTTAATTAGCTCCCCTTTTATCTCAGATGACATGTATATCTCATACTTCTCACGGCCCTATCCATTACTATTATACCTCTTACTATTTCTATGTCATTTACTATTGGATCTATTGTTATGCATTGTGACATGCTCTTAGGACTCCCTTGGCTCTAGGCCACCAAATTCATGCCTTCTATTGTTCACTTATGCCTTATGTTCATCAATGAGAGCCATCTTATTACTGTTTAAGGCATTTCACCATGGACACCTATGTCCTTGGCTCTTTCAACCATCCCATTCAGCTGCTCCCACTCCTAGTGCATCTTCTCCTATTCATGATGGCTCCTTAGCCTTGACATCTCTTATGGTATCTAGAGCCATTTCTCCTCATGTAGTACCTTTTACACATCCACCTCAGTTTCCTTCACACATGGCTCCTACTCATAGACATTATCACATTTGTATATCTCGTAGCCCACCTCATAAGGGTAGCTCTTCACATAGATCATATGCTTCACATGCTTCATCTAGACATATTTCACGATCTCTTTCTCCACATGCTCGGTTTAGACCTATTATGTATACTTGGGATCATGCACTCTCTCGTGACCATCAAGTCCTAGATCATGTTCACATGCATGGTTATTTTACATCAAATGATTATGGGCCCTTTCCTAGTACTCTTATTGCATAGATCTTTTTAGCATTCACACTTGGGGAATCCTAATTCCCCCACACCACTTGATGACAAACTCTTGTTTCTAGTTCATACTCGACTATTGAGGGCATATTTACCTACATAAACCTAACTTTTCACACACAGTTGGGAGCATCCTTATTCCTCCCTTTTATTTGTTCTCTTTCACATATTTACAATTAAAAATCTAAAAACTTGTTATCTTAGATCTTGATTGGATGTACTCTTACTTCGTTATAATATTATATGTTACACCTTTGCTTATCATGTTCATTCAGTTCATAATATGTTTTTTTTTCATTTTTCATACGCACATGCGTGTTCACATGATATCTTGAGGTGCATGTGGGTCACTTATAGGTTATTACGTGATATATTATGCCTATCCATGTCCATTACGACTCCCATAGAGGCTCCTAAGGGCATCTACCTTTTCCCACTTTCTATTAAGTTCTATCATTGTAATATTTCACATTTTCATTCATATATTACATCATGGAATACTATTTATCTTTCCTAACACGTTAACGGGTGCTTCATGTGTAGCATTTGTCTTGTAGGACTCCTTCCAATCAATGTTGTCTTATTTGTTTTCCATTATTTGCAGATGATGCCCTATGTTTGCTTGTTTCCTTACTTGCACATGCCTTGACGACTTCGATTATCTTGTGACATATTGAGTGGTGTCCCATGTATATAATCATTTCCTCATTGTGTCCTTATTTATTATTTTCCTATATATGCTTTTACTAATTGTTATTTTCGTGTGCATTGCTTGCTTATCACTAACACTTGTAGGCTAGCCTTTTCTAATTGATTTTCTTGTGTCATGGTAACTACCATGTGTAAACCATATTCCCCTTATAGGAATTACCATCTCAGATGTGCATATCAATTTTCAGCCTTCCTTGTTTGGGCTTTTTTCTCTTTTATTCATCTCATGCACCCCAACCGAGTGGAGGAAAACATCAGGTGAACCTTTTCACCCTCCCAACAGTTAAAAAATCACAATCAGCAGGAGAAGAACAATCATTAGTTATAGAATAGCGCCAAAAATAGACTTGGTCAAAATTCATGGCCTCGATTAAACCACCCAGTAAAGGGGGGTCATGTCCTTAGGGCACAAACAATTACAATATAGTTTTAGCAGTTACACAGTTACAATATTCTATAGTATCAACATTTGCACAGTCATATTTAATTTACAATCAGTTACTAACATGAACTAAATAAGGAAATAACTACTTACTCATGAACCAAAGTAAGAACCAAAGCTAGAAAAAATAAGGAAGTGGCACTTGGGGCATATGTAGGACATCGATATGCCTAGAACAATGTGTCACCCAAGGAAACTTACAAATTAGGTTTATGATCATCTACAGTGGCACTTATCCGTGGGGAAGCATTAATGATTAGAGGGAAAGACCTATGAGCTCTCTCACTAGACTTTCCCTTAGCAGCAACATGATGCCTAAATATAAATTTTAGCATTAGGTTGTTCAAATCCCTAGTTTGGCAACATGAAGCCCAAATCCTTCGTATTATTCTAACCAACTCCTAAACAACAAGTCTATAACCAGGAATAAATTTCTACCCCCTTTCTCTTTCAACATTTCAGGTGTACTCTAACCCCTTGGTTTAGCTTTTTCCAATACACATTTCTAATTTCACATGTTTTTCAAGTTAAAGTTCAATTACATTTACCTAGAGCATTGACTACAATTTTTTTCGTTCATGGTTCCTATCATATCCCAACAAAGGCAAAACAAACAAGCAACCATGAAGTACATCTCAAACATGATCTGACAAAGACAATATTACAAGGAACTACACGCACACATCATTATCACTCCATACACACAAATGTCACAACTAGGATCTTTATCCTTCCCTTCCCTTATAATTCCATGGTACACATTTTGCATTATTCCATTTGGCACACTACAACACTTATTTAACATGTTACTGGCACAATCCTCTTCGACCCCCCAAGGTATGCTTTTCTGTAATACTTTATGTTATTGAATCCTTATTCCCCAACATAAAGTTGGGGTAAATGTAGTGACTAGATCACGTAATTACTATGTACATCTAACCTCTAAATATGTCATTTATATGCATGATTCATATGTAAGAGAATTACTCATTAACAACCATTTACTTTGCTTTGACATTGCTTTTATCCTCCTCATCTTTATTGTTTGTTGTTTTGCATACCAACCGATATCCTAGCCTACTATGATTTCATTTTTTTATCATTTTAGGCACCCTCTATAGAACTACCCATTAGGGACATGAGCGCTCGATTGTTGTTGTCCCTCTGGGTGCTTCTATCCTTTTTTCTCTCTTTTTCAAATTTTTCAGATGTTACTTCTTTCTTGTCTTATGTTATCACCCTTAGTCGGGTTTTATCTTTTTAATGATAAACCTTGAGCAAAGGAATCATATATATGCATGGATTATTTAACCTCATTGAGAGGTAATCATTCAAGAGGCATACACATCTACAAAGGGCTAATATTTTATATCTACTACATCAAGGACCACATTTTGGAATGAATACTTCTTTGCATATGAGGGTTTATTCTGAATTCCATACCAAACATATTGCATTCGAACAAAGTAGTTATATCCCGCTATTATTTGTGCCACTAGCACTAGGGAATCCTAGCTCAAGGTACACAATTTCAATCACACACCATAAGAATTACATGGAGTCTGAAATATAGTGCAACACTCAACAACAAGATCACATTAGGGTGACCTTCGAGGTCGGTCTGACTCTATGATATGCATTTTTATTCAATATAATGTGTGCTTGAGTCTTGTGTATGTAGTTAGGGTTTCCATTGCAGGTACAAGCACAACTAAGTAGAATTGTAGCAAACCTGACGTGACCTATAGTGAACAAAAAATGACAAGAAACAACACAAAAAGAACCAAGTGACAAGGGTCGTCAATCCTCAACATTAATAATGCCAATCCAGGACTAGTGTCCGAAGGCTATTTGTAAAAGGAAAAAAGATATATTTGGCAATGGTCCCTTCTATAAAAAATTCACACTTGCATGAATAAAAAAGTACTTGCAGGAATTAGAAACACACTTTGCATGAAAATAAATTCACACTTGCATGAAATTAAAACACATGTGCATAAATTGAAAACACACTCGCATGAAAAGAAAACACACTTGCATGAAAGGAAATTGTTGAATTGAAAAGAAATGATAAACACATAATACACTAACAAGGTCGTAACAAATTGTACACCAAAAGAAAATCGTACAAAGAAAAAACAAGAAAAGTATAATTACATAATAGAAAAATAAACATACATATACAAGTCCCTCTTCGTTGGAATGAGTGGCCAACTCATTCATAATAAGAGGATTTTAATCCACATTATTTACAAATGGATGGAACGAAACTTCATAATGAAATAATTAGAAAAAAATGGAGATTACATTCTTTGGTGTGGGAGGTTGCATTTGTATTTCCATGCTTCCAACCTATTATCAGCTAATTTTGACTTCACCAAATTAATAAACATGATTTTTTTTAAATAAATAAATAAAAGTGTTCTTTCACGTGATTTATTACCCTCATCGTGATCATCTCATTCTCATCGTCATTTTGGTTTTCGTTTCATCCATTTTGAATAGACCCTTTCTGGCTACGACGTAAACTGTGTTTTAATTATTTAATTAATATTTACCTTGTTATTTAATAAAATTAAATTTATTAAATTTTAAGGTTTTTAATTAATAAATATTAATTTAATATTCATGAAATTTATTCGACAAACTTGGAACAACTTTTCTTTTTTTTAATTTTCGTAACTCCATGAGCACTTGTCGAGGACAATTATTTTTCCACTTCCAATTGTCATGGACAATTTCAATTTTGCTTCTATCATCCAAAAATTGGGAAGGAGACAATTACAAGAGGTTACAGAATCTGGAGAAATTGGGAAGAAGGAAAAACAAGGAAATATTGTAGACTTCCAGAACCAAAAGAAGGAAAAGCTCGTTCTACAGGCACTCCTCGACTTTCACACGGAAACATGGCATGGGCATTAGCTAGAGGCAAACAACCTTGAGAGCTCCAGGTAGTTGTCTCCACTTCAAAATTACACAGTTAGAAGATGTCATCTCTCTCCATTCACTTTGGATCCTTCATGCTCAGTGTAGAGTGTCTGATCTGTATGAGATGCTAAATTCCACTCAAGTTCAAATATTTCGAAAAGAGAATTGGGTTTTAAAGGTTTAATCTTCTCTACACTCTGTATATTTTTATTTAAGCTATTTATTTTGTTGTATTGTGTCAGATTGAGCACACATACTAAATACCAACCAACGTTGGAATGAAGAAGGAAGTGGAGGCCCCATTCATTACCCAAGGAAGTGAGATCCACGTGGGTGAAAGCTTGAAAAGAGGCAAATACCAGCAAGAAGTCTATTTTTGAGATCCACGCATTGCCTGAAGGGAGAAGATCAACATGCAGAGGGTAAAATAAATCTCCCCACACTCAAGGAAATAGCAAAAACCATTCTACACACCTAGTTTTTTGAAAGGGGAGCAAAGGTTAGTAAAGAAAACATTTTTTTCCATGTGATAAGCAAGCAATATTCACAAGCCATCATGAAGTCAAATTAAGAAGCCACGCATGCATATGAGGAATTAATTTAAAGTCAAAAATTCCCATTCACTTCCAAAGAAGTTGAGATCAACGTGGGTAAAGGCTATTAAAAGCCACACATTTCCTTAAGTCTGCACACAATGTCTTGCTCAAAGAGGCCACGCAAGGGTGAAGGAAATCCCACACATTTTATTAAATGCCAAGCATATATAGGCCCACGACCTAGTTTTAGAGAGTTGTCCAGTTAAAGAAGAGCCCACACACATGCAACAAAAGGTAAAGTTCAACGCAAAAGCCCACACATTGGGCAAAATACCAGGCTCATGCAGCCCACACATGAAGAAATAAATAATAATATGAAGTTTCTTTTGAGTTCCACGTTGCCCAAGAAGAAGGATTTAAAACACATGTACACGCACTCAAGTGATCGAAAACGCATTGTTGGAAATAATAAAAATGGTCTAAAATTGTAGTATTTTTAACCTGGGTGGTGATTTGAGCTTAGTATCAATATTTTTATTTGTATTATCATTTTGAATTCGGCACCGCTTATTTTTAAAATAATAATAAAAAAAGGGAGCCATATTTGTCTTACAGAAACGGTGGTTTGGAGACTTAGTTCCGACACTTTCCCAGTGTATGCTTTCCATTTTAAAATTCATAATGGGTGAACGCTCTACTAAATCAGCGCTAAAATACGCATATCAAGGATTAGTTCCAACATCGTCCTTAAATTTAGTGTATGGTAATATCTTAGATACCGATATGGGTCACGTGGATATGGTTCAATTCTGTGATAGGGTAAGGCGAGAAGGAAAGACTGTTTTTTCGAACAAGCTCTATCGTTGTGGCTTGCCTCAAGCAGCAACATTTCCAGTTGCCATACAATGCCCCAAATTTGTCCTAGCTTGTGTTGAACATTATGATCATGAGTGTTAAGGAGTTTTTAATGATAGAAATGAACCTTTTCTACTCAATTCTCCAGATCATATGTTTGTTAAGAGTGTCACTTCATGAAGAAAATGTTGACATCACACAAGAATCGACACACAACAATTCTGGGATGATAACCATTTGAGATGGTCAAAGATGGTTAGTAAAAATTGGTTAGTCAAACCAAAAACTCACACTTCAAGAATCCCCAAAGAGTTGTTTCGGGTAGAGTTTCGTGAAGAAATATGAGATATGATTACTCTCCTCAGTAGGGTTTTTGGTCTCCCTTTCACTAAGAATTTTCATCCTTGGATGTACAAGTTCATTTGTATCATTCTTGATGCAAAGATGTTCATTTATTGGGCAAGTATCGATAACAAGACTCTCCATAACCAATTGATTAAGGTAAGAATGATAGGTCATTTTTACATGACCTCATATTTGATCTATGTTGTAGCAAGAAGGAGGATATTTTCAAGGCTAACAACTAGAGGTATGATGGGTCCTGACAAGAATATTGTTTTTCACTTTTACACGCAGCTGGAGTCCAAGAATGGTTCTCACCATTTCCAGAGGGTAAATGATGCTTTCCTTTTCTATATGATCCAGTCACTAAGGAGAAACCTAGAGGAAATATTTTCAGAAGATGCCAAGGCAATGATAAAACAATGGGGAACTTGGTATATCTAGTTTCCCTCTTACTCCTATATACGAGTTGATGGATTTGTGGGAGCTTCTTACAAACTTCCTAAGTATGTTAGTGACAAATTGACATTGATGGAACTTTCACGCCAGCTTTTCAAAATCCATTGCCTACTGTGGATAAACGTAAAGGAGGTGTTCATTTCTCGATCTAGATTGGGGAATACAAATGTGCAAGTTCCTACAACACAAAACTTATGGAAAGAAAATTTTCCCTCATGACTATACATTCTTTCACAAGTAGGGCTCAATTTGATATTAAAGGATCCATAGAAAAATCCCTAGAAGCAATATATAGTGTTGGGAATTTAGGACTACGGAATAGTGCTAAGATTAAATAACAAACAAATCATGCACATAGGATCTTAACAATTCCCCAGAATCTACAGTAGTGGAAGTATAAACTAGAATAATCCAATCAAGACAAAATACACACACATAACACAGCATGTACTGTGGTTCACCCAATGCGAGCTACATCCACCAAAGATAGAGATATCATATATATAATACAACAAGAGTACAAACCAACTCTTCAATACAAGAGTACAATGCATCTCTCCAAGAGTATCTCCTCTCCTCAGGCTAGATCTCTAAACAGATCTCCATGAGTGCACTACAACTGTGCCTCCAAACACCACCAATAGATCTCACATAACTAGGAACTACTGCATCTCTAAACTGCTACCAAGTTCTCTGTGACTCTGTAACAAGACCTCTCATATGGGTCTACCATATGTGCAACTATGAATGTGCACCAATAAGTAAGTATGTCTATCCATCACTACATGCATAACCTGTGCAAACATGAAGACAACATCCTCTACAATATCTAGATCTACATGGATCAACAATACAATATGATCTCATGGATCTACAATACAAGACTAGATCTACATAGATCTATAATACATCATAAATCCATGGATCTACAATACAAGATCTCACCAACATGTGGATCTACAAGAAGAAACTCTATGTTCTTTGCATATTATGCAAGCCATTACAATGAGACAATAACTATACAAAGAAAATACAGTATAAGATGTTACTCTCTTCTCACCATTTAGATGTACCTGTTATTTCCTTCTGTCCAGCTCCTCTCCATGGAGACTCTATCTTCACGTAGCCTATTCTTTCTTTCTCTTCTTCTTCTTCTTTCCCTTCATCCTCTCAACATAGGAGAATCAAGGATCTAATTCAATCCTTCTCTCAATTCTCTTTCTAAACCCTGGCTTTTATGCTTATATAGGTGTATATAAATTTAGGGCACTTAGCCATGCAATTACAATCAATAAATCTATTTTAATGCTAAAAATAGATCTAATTCCCGAGAGTTAATTAAAACATCATCACACAAGTAACCGATGCCGGTTAGCCTTAACCACGATCGGTTCCTACTTGCTCTGACCGATGTCAGTCCTACCTGACTGATGTCAATTCTTGGTGACCAATGCTGGTTCCACCTTAACCGATGACAATTTCTATATTTCCCAGCAACTTTGTAATGCATGCTATCTGTGAAGCTATTTTTCTCCACAACCTAACATATAGGCATAAGGAAAACATAGAAGACTATTGGGAAAAATGTGCAGATGACAAGGAGGTAGGATGACAACAATTTTCTCATCTCACACTGGCTAAGATAACAAATTACAAATTGAGGGACCTTTATTTGACCCTTACTGATAATGGAATTGATCTTATGGATCCTGCCTATGATCAGATAGTTTTCACTCCACTCCCTGGTATTGATTGGAGTAAAGGATATGAAACTTCTCTATATGTCATGAATCAACCTATGTTGAAAGGACTATGATGTGGTATGAGAATCAAATAGCCGCCCATTTCAGGCACATATGTTTGAGATACATAAACTACCAATGAGGGGTGGACTTACACAGAAAAAGGTGGTGCAAACTTCTTCACACCAGTCTCCATCAACATCATCACATACATCTTAGAGGAAAATTTAGTGGTTACCCAAACCTGTCTCTAATAAAGAAGCAGTGTCTCAAGGGTCAGTAAAAAGTGTGCATCTTCAGGAAGGAAAAGAACGTGTTTTAGGTATTTCTACCCCAAACTCATCTGTTCACATCACTAAGAATTTCGATAGGCCCATTAAGGATCCAAGTCATCAATGTTATACACCAGAGTCCAAGGAAATCCCAGTGGTACATATATCTAATTCTTCCAAGCATCTAAGTGATAAGGGTATATCATAAGAACATGAGGATAATAAAGAATGTGTTGTAAATGCTACTTCACCAAGAATTGAGGCCACATAACAACTACCTACTAGTTTTAGTCATGAGAAAGGAAAAGAGGATATTTGTTCCAGTTCTCGACTTTTTTGTGTCAAGTTAATGAATGAAACACCGGCCTGGGTTGATTCTGAAGTCAAAAGTAAGAAGAGATTGGTCAAAGTGGTCAACATTGATTTGGAATCTCTTTTTGCCCTTTCCAACAAAGTTGTGCCCAAAAATCCTAAGGTCTTCTCTAGAGTAGCAATTGATGATAGTGGAGATAAATTTGTAGAGATTGTAGTTCTAAGTACGGAAAAAGGATCATGGGGACATGACAGTCACTACCTATGAAGTATCCAAAATAGCCCTTAGAAAAACCACTTTTGAAAGTGATGGTGTTATAGCAAAGGATTCAATGAACAATGTGCTTAAAATGTTAGAGAGATACAAATCTCAAATTTCCCAACTCAAAGAAGAAAAGAATTAGTTGATCTCATACGTTCAACATTTGATCAACCCAATTGCATCTTCTTTTCCTAATCTAGAGATGGTGGCCATCCCAGATCAAGAAATTCTCAATCAATCAAAGGATGTGATCACTTTAGGGCGCACTCTAAGGTCATGGGTTTCCGAGATAGAAAGTGGTGGGTTGAGAACAATTGTTGAGGTGATAAAAATATATGAGAATATTTATGCCTAACTTGATTTGGTGTTTCCATTCAAGGAATGCCTCATTATAGAATTAATCACATTAGAGCAGAATTTTCCAAGTCTTCAGGATCTTTCCCGCATGGAATCTACATTCTTAGCCTCAGAGGGAATACTTGAGTTTGATCATCACATGACTCAAATTCTATGGCTAAATCATGCTAAGTCCAGGAAAATGATTCTGGAAGACTTAGTAATTTAGTTTGACAGTTTGTGTAATGAAGTTTATATCGCACTCTCTTCTATTCAAGTCTTCATTAAATAGATTCCTTGTACCTTCATCAATGAACACAGCTAAAGGAATTTAGTACAATATCTGGTGGAGCAGTTTACAAAATTGATACATGAAATGTATACTCATGTTGATGTTTTTTCCACTTCTTCTATGGATCAATGTTTCAGGATCAAACACCTTTGTGAAGAGATCCAATCTAAAGTTGCAGACCTACATACCATACCAAGTAAGATTCTCAAAATGTAGGTACTTTGTAAGGCTAGTCTTCTTCTGAGTTTTTTCCAGAGGAAGAGAAGATGCACCGGACATTTCAGAAGATCAAATCTTTTAAATTGGTGAAGAATCAAGATCCTTGTTTCACCAAAAACATGGTAGGGTGATTTCCCACATTTTCTAATGGGTGGGAGAGTCCATTTCTCATATGATTGAGATAGGCAGGCCCCATTTCAATAGATAAGGAACTGGTTTTTGTCATATGTTTTAAAAGTGGCATTTTAAAATGATGTTATTATTAAACTCACTTTTGGAAAACTTTGCATAACTTAAGTGATTTCTATTTTTAGTTGTTTTTAATAAAGTTGGTTGAAAAATTCAAAATCACTTAAGACACCCTATTTAATATTCATGTAAAACCCTACCTACTTTGTAACCAACTTTTGGGTTATAAAAGGAAGTTAGGGGCTCATTTGTAAGGGTGACTTTGAGAGAGGAGAAGAAAATATTGTTTTGTGCAAGCTTTGTTTCAAGAAAGAAACTTTGTGTTCTTTTGTGAAGACATTTTGGAGTTAATGAAATATGAACTTTGTGTCCCATTCATTATCTCTTGTAACATTTGATGTTCTTATGTTCATTAGAGGTTAGATGTTTAAATATTTCATGCAAATATTATATTTGATCTTATTGTTAATGTTATTAATTTGTTGTTCTTGTTCACAATGATCAAGCTCTGACATTTACTTGCTCATGTGTGTTCCCTTTTACTCATTCTTGTTTAACTAACTCAAACTCCATTTTATTTGTGTTATTTATTCATCATTCTTCTTTGTGTAATATTCAACTCTGATTTTACTTAACTCTTGCATGTTCCTTTCATTCATTCCTTTCCATTCATTTCCTTCATTCCATTCCATCTCCCTCATTCACTTTTCTTTCCAGTGATGTTCCAAAACACTCCCCACATACAATTTTGAATGTACAGATGTAAACACAGTTTTGGTTTTCAATAAAGGCAACCTCACCTTCATTGAGGAAGGACTTTGTTCCCATACTGTTGCATGTCATTTTCATGTGTGAAAGTCCAAATGCTAACAGTTTTTGGTGACTCTACTGGGGATTCTAGAATCATTAACCAGTGCTTGGTTAAATATTTATAACTATCCCCTCTACACAAGCTCCAGCTCTTTAACCAAATCGTGTGCCCAAAAAATATATTCAAGGAGACATTGTTGTTAGTCTTTGGATAGTAGCTTGGTAAAATTGAGAAATCTTGCAGTAATTTATGGGTGTTGATAGAGTCATTGACAAATAAATCTACATTGAAGACCTTAGAAGAAGAGCACCCACACTTGTGGCCAGAAGACCTCCTGGACATGTGTTGATCGTTGTTCACCGACGTGGCCTTCTTCCACCAAGGAAATAATCTATATGACTATTACAGGTAACTCACCTATCTTGTAGCCAAATCTCCTTTTTGCAGATACTCAAGAAGATATATCATCAGATTTGAGGTAAGCTATTTGAGAAAAGCGCATGAGCAACTATCATTTTCATCGCATCCCATCAATACTAGATAACAAAGAAGATTAAGCAACGAGAGTTGTTAGAGTCATTTAGGCACAAAGAGCTCAAGAAAGAGAGTAAAGAGAAAAGGCAAGAGTTGATCAGAACATGTCAGTGATCCTTTCACAATAAAGATTTCAAACTGGCAGGAAAGAGGTTTACACGAGGAGAAAAATATAAAGGTCAATCAGATCCCATTTTTGAATTTCAAGGAAAGTTTAGTTTCAAGTTATCTCCTCTAAGGAGGAACATGCCCCGTAGATCTGTAAGCCTTGCATTAAGTCTTAAAAGAGAAATCAAGGAAGGAATCACTACAATTCAAACACTTGTTCTTGCTCACGTTGTTTTGCCTTTGCATACCACCTTTGCCAAGATGGTAGTTAACGTATCATGGGAAAATACCATAGGCCCATTGGCCTTACCAGCTCGACATGACCTCCCAGGAGGATCGAGGAAGATTCTTCCTACATTCAATGGAGATGGGAAGACTTCACCTGATGACCACATTTCCACCTTCTTTGCTGCATGTGCAATTTTGTCAATGGAATATGAAGATGTTGTTGTTCACCTCTTCATTGAAACATTGCATGATGTTTCCACAAATTGGTTTCATCGTCTCCTGAATGGATGCATTACAAACTGGAATGATATGAAAACTAAGTTTGAAGACCGAATCAAGACGAAAGAAGATGAACATGCCCTTATTGCCCAACTATCTCAAGTGAAGAAAGAGCCAACAGAACCCATAAGGAACTTCATGGCGAATTTCAACAAAATGGTGAACAAATTTCCTACCAGAATTCACCCAAAGCCTGATGGACAAAAATGTTTCTTAATTAATGGACAATAACTAGAAGTGTGTTATTAGCTTAGAAGAGCTAAAGTGGTTACTTTGGAACTTTCTCAATACTTGGCAATAGAAATTGAGGATGAATTAATCATGGTGGGAAAATTAAAGAAAACTTCCCTCAAGGG
Organism: Taxus chinensis; assembly: GCA_019776745.2. Taxonomy (NCBI): domain Eukaryota; kingdom Viridiplantae; phylum Streptophyta; class Pinopsida; order Cupressales; family Taxaceae; genus Taxus; species Taxus chinensis. The sequence goes on from CM034146.1 coordinate 803,124,115, forward strand.
AAAGAGTCAAGAAACCCCCAATGCTTCTGAGACCATACTCACTAAGTTGGCTAATGATGTGCTAGCTTTGAAAAAGAAATTTGCTCAAAGTAGTAAACCTACTCCTTACAAAGACATCCCAAGAAAAGGCTACATTCCCAACAAAGCCAAAATTACAGGCGCTTCGACAAGGCTTTCTATTGAAGCAGCTCCCACAACTAACTCAAAAATTGACATCGTTAAAGAAAGCAATGATGAAGTTAAGGTTGACAAAGAAGAGCCAAACTTTGGGACATCTGAACTTGAAGTCGAAGAACCTGAAGGAGAAAGTAATAATCATTTCTTTGAGTACCATTAAGAAGAAGACGACGAATATGAAGAAATTATAGAAGATATGAATACTTAATCCTTCGTTGCCTTCACAAGCTCTCAAAAGAAGGAGCATAGTACAACTAAGGTGGAAGATAAAAAGAGCTCCATGGAAGTTCCTAAAGAATCTAAGACTAAGGAAACTTCCAAAGAATCCAAGAAAATCGAGATTCCTAAAGAGTCCAAGGCGACTGAGGTTTCCAAGGTCAAAACTATCTTAAAGAAAGGAGGGCCTTTGTCAAGTCAATCAGTTGATAAATCAACTACGAAGAAAGTTTCTTCTTCCACATCAGTATCAACCAAACCCGAAGCAAAGGTCAAAAGTGTGCCATCATCAAGTTCGAAAGAACTAGTATCTGAGACATCAAGTATGATCATTTTTCTCAAATTTGATATTATTGATCATGTCAATGAAACAAAAATTTCCATGTCACAGACAGAGTACTTGAAGTCCAATAAGGACCAACTCGAGAAATTGGTCCAGTTTATCAAAGGTGACTTTACTATTCATTATTCTACAAGAATTCTGAAAGCTCCCAAAGACGAGAAGACTCAAAATATTGTGATGGCCACTACACCTTTGAATGAAAATATTGAATCTTTCTTTGTGTCCTTTCTGATCAACACATGCAAATTAAGTAATTGTATTATAGATTCTGGAGCCTCGGACAATGTGATGCCTAAAAAAGTAGCACATGCTCTTGGGTTGACTTATACAAGAACATTTAGATCTTGTTACTCAATGGAGACAAGACAAGTTCCTCTGATTGGGCAGATTAAAGACACTAAAATGGTTTTAGCTCAATTTCCTCAAAAGTGAGTCAAGGTAACCATTCTAGTTGCCAACATTCCTGCTTCATAAGGCATGTTGTTGAGTAGGAAATTTTTTAAAGATCTAGGTGGTAAGATTTAAATGGATTGGTCTCATGTTATGATCCCTATCAGTGGAGAAATGAAGAAGGTGATGTCGAAGACTCAGGAAAAAGTCACGGTAATGAAAACGGATCATCCCCGCTCACAGGTCTTGTTTCAAAACTCAAGTATGGATAATTATATGATGACTACAGAGATTTATGCACCTGAGGTCACTTGCCAAGACTCCAATGAGATCTGGACTCTTGAGTTTGATGGAATTTGTTGCTCAACAGGTTCTGGCGCAGGAGTGGTGCTTATATCTCCAAATGGTAAAATGTTTCCTTTTTCCTACAAACTCCAATTTTCAAAAACTAACACTACAGAATACGAAGAATTAATCCTTGGCCTCCAACTTGCAGAAGAGAAAGGGATCAAAATATTGAAATTCTTTGGAGATGCAGAGTTGATCGTAAAACAAGTAAAAAATCAGTTTCAGGTAAAGAATGATCATTTGAGACACTACAAAAATAAAGTGTGGGACACGATAGAAACCTTCGATGTTTTTTCCATAGGATTTTTCCCTCGTGAAAAGAATGACAAAGCAGACTCCCTAGTAGTCTCAGCTTCATTGATGATCCCTCATTCAGAGTTTGATCAAGACAAATACACCATTGAAATGGTTTTTAGGCCAAGTGTTCCTGATAATGCAGAAAATTGGCAAGTATTCAATGATGATCAACAAATTATTACCTTCTTAGACAAGAGAGATAATTTTGAGCAGTTTTACTTTGAAGGAAGTGATTCTACATTTCGTGAATCTACGACCTTGCCCATTCAAGAAGGATTTGAGAACTAAAAATCCTGGTGATGGCATCATTCAACTCAAAGGAAATAAAATTCCAAAAGGATTGGTTTCACTTGAAGAAATTTTTGATAAACATGATAGGTTTATTAAAGAGAAAGAGTAGGCAAGACCTATAAATTCTGCTGACTATGAGCAAGTTAACATTGGTACCAAGGAAAAACCTCACCTAGTCAACATCGATAAGTCTTGCTCACTTGAGGAGCGCAAGAAATTTGTAAGCCTCCTTACCAAATATTCTGACGTCTTGGCTTACTCATACGAAGACTTGGAGTCTTTCCAACCTAGGGAAATAGAGCATGTCATACCCTTAAAACCTAATGTAAATCCATTCAAGCATAAGCAAAGGTAGTATAATCCCAAGATATCAGGGATAATATTCCATGAGGTTCAAAAGATGTTAGATGCATGAATAGTTTGTAAGGAAATTACTTGTGTAATTTAGATTAAGAGCAATAGTAGAGCACCAAATAACACAATATTTCAGAATAATGATCTCAATATGCAATTAGAATAGCTTCACCACTTCGAGGGGGCAACCTCTAAACCATATAACAAGACTCAAATGCTCAAATGATAATGAAATACTACCTATAATCCCCTATATATACTATTCATATGCTATGGCCATCACCAAGGCTAACCTATTAAGCATGAGAAAGTATAAATGATAGAATAAAATGATATGGTAAGCCACAAGTCGGCTACTCATATCCTAATACAAGCAATAGGTTAAGGGTGTAGCATGCCCTTCCCCTTCAAACCAATGTTGTCCTCAACATTGAATAATCCTGGATGTTGCTGCAGAAAACCTTCATCCTCCCAGGTGGCGTCTTCTATGCTCAAATTCTTCCACTTGATTAGATATTCCTTAATGTCTCTAGTTCTCAGCCTCTTAGTACGTGTTTACAGAATCTTCTCTGGCTCCAAAATGATTCTTCCTTCCTCGTCAAGTTCTGGTAACTCTGTCTGGGCTTCAAATTTCTGTCCAATAACCTTCTTCAGGCATGAAACATGGAATACTGGGTGTATGTGTGAAGATGTAGGCAACTCTAGTTTATAAGCAACACTACCAATTTTCTATAGAACCTGATAAGGGCCATAATATTTAGGAGCAAGTTTGTTTTCCTTTTTCTATTGCTTTAGGGAAATTTGTTTGTAAGGTTGGAGACGTACAAAAACCTAGTCCCCAATTTCAAAATGTCTTTCACTACGGTGTTGATCTGCTTGTTGTTTCATCTTGTTTGTGATAATGCTAAATTCTCCTTCAAACTAGCCAAAACCTGTTGTTGATGTTGAATGTGTTCCTCGACATCTCTGACCTTAGTTTACACCCTCAAGGAGGAAGTGATAGAAGGTGGATGGTAACCATATAATGCTAAAAATGGGGTCATTTGAGAAGAGGTATGAAAAGATGTGTTATACCACCATTCTGCCAGTGGTAGCCATTTAATCCACCTTTCTTGCTTATCTGATACAAAACAACGTAAATACCCCTCTAAGCATTTGTTGACCACTTCTGTTTGCCCATCAGTTTGAGGATGATAAGATGAACTGTGAGCTAGCTAAGTACCCAAACATGAAAATAATTCCGTCCAAAAATTACTTGTGAAAATAGGATCACGATCACTCACAATTATCTTTGGGGTTCCATGTAGCCTTTGAACTATCTCCAAAAAAATAGTTGCAACTGTACTGGCTACAAATGGATGTGATAGGGCACAAAAATGGGCATATTTTGTGAGCCTATCCATAATCACGAAAATAACATTCTTACCCTCTGAACAAAGCAATCCGGTGATGAAATCCATGAAGACCTCCTCCCATCTCTAGCTAGGAATTGGTAAGGGTTGCAACAGACCTATTGTCTTAATTGTTTCCCCTTTGTTCTGTTGGCACACTAAACACTCTGATACAAACTTTTTTACATCCCCCTTGAGTCCTTCCCAAAAGAATTCTCTTTTTATTCTATGATATGTCTTCAAAAACCCAGAGTGTCCTCCAACAGGTGAGGCATGTAGCTCTGCAAGAATCTTATGCTTCAACTTAGAATCTTTACTCAAGTATAACCTATCCTTGTACCATAGGGCATTACCTTTCCACTCAAATTTGTTAGATGTCATAGATCCTTGCTTGATATTCTGTATTAGAGATTGTGTATCCTTATCTTGATTCCATTCCAATCTTGCTTCCTCCACCCAATCGACCGTCAACATGGACATTCCACATAGTAAGGCATCTACGGATGTATCCCTTCTAAACAACGCATCAGCTACTACATTTTCTTTACCCTTTTTGTATATGATTTCAAAATCATAACCCAACATTTTTGTTACCCACTTTTTTTGTTCCTCAGATGATAACCTTTGCTCCAAAAAGTATTTGAGACTATCGTGATCAGTTTTTACCTTGAAGTGTCTACCCATGAGATATGGCCTCCATTGCTCGACTACATGAAGAATAGCCATCATTTCTTTCTCATAGATAGGTTTGAGTAGATCTTTTCCTTTGAATTGATGACTCTCAAATGCAATTGGTCTTCCTTCCTGCATTAGAACTGCTCCCAATCCTGATCCTGAAGCGTCACATTCAACAATGAAGGTTTTTGAGAAGTTGGGAGTAGCCAAAACTGGGGTGCTACACATGGCTTCCTTTAGTTGCTCAAAGGATTTAGTGGCTACGTTTGTCTAATGGAAGGCATCCTTCTTTAGCAATGCATTGAATGGGGTTGATATTCTACCATATCCCCGCACAAATCTTCTGTAGTACCCTGTTAGTCCTAGGAACCCACGCAAATTTTTGAGATTTTTGGGTCTTGGCCATTCCACCATAGCTTTGATCTTTTGAGGATCAACTTTGACGCCTTCATGGGATACAATATGACCCAAATACTCTACCTCTTGTACACCAAAATAACGTTTGGATGGCTTTGCATATAGAGTATGTTTCTGCAAAATTTCCAACACGTTATTTACATGTTATAAGTGTTCTTCCCATGTCTTACTGTAAATCAATATGTCATCAAAGAAAACTAATACAAATTTCCTTTAAAAAGGCCTAAAAATAATGTTCATCAAGCTTTGAAAGGTTGAGGGCGCATTTGTAAGACCAAAAGGCATTACCAAAAACTCATAATGGCCCTCATGAGTCCTAAAATCCGTTTTATGAACATCTTCCTCTTTTATCCTAATTTGATGGTACCCCGAACGAAGATCTAATTTTGTGAAATAAACAGCACCATGCAATTCATCAAGTAAATCATCAATTACTGGAATAGGAAACTTATCTTTGATGGTGTACTTGTTGAGTTCTCGGTAATCTGGACACATCCTCCATGTTTCATCCTTTTTACGTACCATGACCACTGGTGAAGAATATGCACTCTGGTATGCCTGATGATACCTGCCTTCAACATTTCCTCCACCATTTTCTCGATCTCACTTTTCTGGGAATATGGGTATCTGTATGGTCTGATGTTAGGTGTTTGGCTCCCTGGAATCAACTGAATGGCATGATCATGATCCCTAACTGGTGGTAGTCCCTTTAGAATTGCATCAAAAACAAATGAGTGAGCATCCACAATCTTCTGAAGATCGGGTGGCATTGAAGACTCTATATTTTGTACTTTTATGGAAAATAGCTTTGCTATAAATCCATCCACTCCTTTTCTAAGAACCTTCTACATCTGATGAGAGCTAATAATCTATGGAGACTTAGCTACCATCCTATTCAATTGTATTTTCCTTCCATCTGAATGAAATCGCATGAACAATGCTTGGAAATTCATCTCAATAGTACCTAACGTTGTGAGCCATTGGACCCCCAAAACAATATCTACCCCTCCCATAGAAATAGCAAACATAGGTGAGTCTAACATGTAGTCTCCCATGGAAAGCTTGATACTATGGCATTTTCCTGTGCACTTGAGTGTCCCACCATCCGCAATCATAACTTGCATTTCTGGAGCTGGGTAAATAAAACAGTTGAGGCGGGTAGCTAACTTACTATTTATGAAGTTATGAGTACTCCCCGAGTCAATTAACACCGTCGCCTTCTATTTTTTGAGATAGCCAATAACCTTGAGTGTTTGAGGAGTACTAATACCTGACAATGTATGGCAAGAAATTATAGGTTGGTGATCCTCTACTTCATATTCTACTGGTTCCTCAGCCTCTCCTATAATTTCAGCTTCCTCATCATCCTCATTACCTCCATCAATATAGAACAACTTCTTCTCAGCACATTTATGTCCTGGTCCATATTTTCTATCACAGTTAAAACATAATCCTTTTGCTCTCTTTTCTTCCATTTGTTGAGGAGTCAGTCTAATTGGCCTAGCAAATGAAGGGGAAGAGATACTACGGTCTCTGGTGTTAATGAAAGGTGGCCTCCTACTACAAAGAATTTTTTCCTCTGCATGACATGCCATGATAATAGAATTAGACAGCTTGATTGGATTAAACATCCATACCTCATGCTCGATGTGGTCCTTAAGACCCCCAAGAAACAAGTCATTCAGATTCTCTTCTGGAATATTCTCTACCCTTAAGGATAGGTTTTGGAATTGATGCACATAATCTTTGACTGATCCAGTTTGCCGTAACTTTGCTAATTAACTAAAGTAGTTCTATGAAACACTGGAACTATAGTGCAATTGCAACTCCTCGGTAAAAACTATCCAAGTGACACCTAGACCATTCTTCTGCCTCTGAGCACATAACCAACGATACCAAATAAATTAGTCAGGTTCAAGATATAGGGATGCCAATGTCACATTTTGTCCTCATGGTGTTTGATGTAACTCAAAGAAGTTCTCCATTTAATTTATCCAATTCAGGGGATCCTTACCATCAAATTTGCGCATATCCACTTTCGGCATCATGTCCGTGGTTGCGAATAAGTTTGATTCTGATGGGACTGGAAAAGTGATCCCATATGGTTACTTTGTCCATGATTTTGAACTGAAGGTCCTCCTTGGTTGATATGGGCTGGATTCGGGCCATATTGGTTACCCTTTACATGTTGCATGATATCATCCAACCGATGATTGATTTGGGCTATGTCTCCTTTAGAAGCCATCTCAAACTGTACAATTCGTAACTCATACTCAAGTTGGCAAACCTTATGATCAACTGAGGTAAACCCTAGTGCTAAGGAATATGTATTTACCCCTTCTAACTCCATATCTTCAATCACTACCCCCTCTTTATCTGGAGTTTTACCTGGAGTTACCAGATTCTTTTTTGCTCTTGTGGAAGGCCCCGCTATGATGTCAATTCTTAGGGTTTAGGTTTTCGATACAATTTCAGCCGAACAAGAAAAACACAGAGAAGATACTAATACTATTTTTTTGAGAGCTTTCCGAAATTGTAAAGAACTTAAAAATTTTCCACAATTTGCACCCTAGGAAATGATTTTATGAAAAAACACTAAATTTGTAATAACTTTTGCAAAATAAATCAAAAAAGTCTGAAATTTTTAGGGAACCTTACTTGAAATTCTTCATAACTCTGGTAAAAATATCTCCCACCAATTTGCTATGGTTCGTAATATGTGGTGGAAACAAAAAATTAGGGTTTTTACCCTAATTTCGGCCCAAATCGCAGCTCTGATACCACTTGTAAGGAAATTACTTTTATAATTCAGATTAAGAGAAATATTAGAGCACCAAATAACACAATATTTTGAAGTAATTATCTCAATATGCAATTAGAATAGCTTCGCCACTTCAAGGTGGCAACCTCCAAACCATATAACAAGACTCAAATGCTCAAATGATAATGAAATACTACCTATAATCCCCTATATATATTATTCATATGCTATGGCCATCACCAAGGATGACCTATTAAGCATGAGAAAGTATAAATGATATAATAAAATGATATGGTAATCCACAAGTCGGCTACTCATATCCTAAAACAAGCAATAGGTTAAGGGCGTAGCATAGTTTTTTTTCCTATTCGACATTCAACCTAGATAGTCACTATTATTCCAGTTTGCAAGAAAAATGGGGAAATAAGGATTTGCATGGATTTTCGCAATCTTAATCAATCTTCCTTTAAGGATAACTACCCACTGCTGGTCATGGACCATATTCTGCAGGCAATAACTGGATCGTAAACACTATCCATACTAGAGGGTTTCTCTGGATATAATCAGATTGAAGTGGCTAGAGAATACCAACATAAAACAACCTTCACTACCCCCTGGGACATGTTCACATATAGCAAAATGTATTTTGGTTTTATCAATGCCAACATAAATTTTCAAAGGGCTATGGATATGGCATTCATAGATTATAAAGACAAGGTCATCGTGATATACCTAGATGACTTGACAGTGTTCTCAAAGAAGCGAGAAGATCACCAAAGAGATTTGGAGAAAATATTGAAAAGGTGTAGACTTCATAAGATCTCCCTGAATCTAAAGAAGTCCGTGTTTGGAGTTATGAAAGGGAAACTCTTAGGTCATATTGTTTCTAAAGAAGGAACTAAGATCAATCCTGAGCGGTTTCAAGCTATCAAGAATCTTTCCTTGCGACAAGTAAGCCTGGAGTGCACTCATTCTTTGGGAAGGTGAAATTTTTGAGAAGGTTCGTGCTAGATTTTTCCAAGCTGACCAAAGAAATTGTTGATATGATGAAAGGAAAATAATCCTTCAAATGGTCAAAGGAAGGTAGAGATGCATTTGAACAAATCAAGGATGTTATTGCAAATGCTCCTACATTGGTGTGTCCCGATTTTAAAAAGGATTTCATAATCTATTGCTATGCTTCGCCACACACGATCTCTGCCATCTTGACTCTACATAATCAAGAAGGAATCAAATCTCATATTGCATTCATGAGTTCTGGATTCAAGAAACATTAACTTAATTACACTTCCCTTGAGAGTCATGCATATGTGGTGGTGAGAGCCTTGAAACATTTCAGATACTACATATTGAATTCTCACACCAAAGTCTTAGTTCCAGACACTGCAGTTAAATCAATGTTGACACAACAGGAACCCAGATCTAAAAGAGGTAACTGGGTCTCTGAGATCCAAGAATATGATTTGGATATCAAGCCTACCAAGTTAGTTCAAGGAAGAGGACTTTGCCAACTCATCGCAGAGAATGAGCCACGAGATGACTCTGAAGAAGAACCAGTTGAAGAAAGTTTACCACTGGTAGTTTTTGTCAGTACCACAGATGAATGGTATTCGGATTTAGCCTAATTTCTCACATATAGTGAATGCACTGAGAATATGACAGCTAAGGAAAAGAGAGCTATCTAATTAAGAGTTTTTAGGTATGTCATTTGGGCCAACACTTTGTTTAAGAAAGGAATTGATGGCATCTTCCTCAGATGTGTCGATAAAGAACAACAACCTAGGTTGTTAGAAGCCTTTCATAATCATATTTGTGGAGGTCATTTCTCTGGACCAGTGATAACTCATAAAATTTTGCGAGTACGTTATTAATGGCCCACTATGTTTTTTGATGCTCAAAAATGGGTAGCCAAATGCAAATCTTATCAGTTGTTTTTTGGAAGACCTAAATTGACAGCTTTACCTTTAAAACCAATTTTCATTGAAAAAACCTTTCAACAATGGGTTTTAGATTTCATCAGGGTCTTGAATCTTGATTCTAATGTTGGTCATAACTACTTTACAAAGTGGGTAGAAGCTATACTGTTGAAACAAACATCTACTGCGGTAATTTATGACTTCATCAAATAGAATATATTGATTTGTTATGAAATTCCACAAAAGATCATAACAAACAATGTCACCACGTTTTCTTTTACAGAGATAATAGGTTTTTGTTATGGATATGGGATATCTTTATCTCATTTGTCAGATTACTACTCTCAGAGAAACAGTCAAGCAGAATCCAACAACAAAAACATCATTACTATAGTGCGTAAGTTAGTCGAAGAAAATTAAAGAACTTGGCACAAAAAGTTATATGATGCATTGTGGGTTGACTGCATAACTCCCAAAAGAGCAATTGGAATGTCTCCATTCCAACTCTTATATGGAACCAATGCTCAAATTCCCATCACTTTGGAGTTACCAACATTACGATTAGCTGAAGCAGTTAATGATGAATGCTTCGCCAATGCATTGGATAAAAGGATCATGTTCCTAAGCAATCTTTAAGAGTAGAGAAGTCAAGTGGAAAATAGGATCGAGGAACACCAATCAAAAGTAAAGAATTTTTTCGACAGAAAAACTAAGGAGAGACAATTTCAAATCAATGACTTAGTTATTCTTTGGGACAAGAGACGTGAACCGAAAGGAAAGCACAAGAAGTTTGATTCACTGTGGTTGGGCCCTTTCAAAATCAGGAATTTATGTGGAGATATCACCTATTACTTGGCGTATCTTGATAGAACTCATTTTCCTTTGCCCTACAATGGGCAATATCTCAAGCACTATCAAAATTGAAAATTGGTTGTCCCATGTATGTGCGTAGGTAATTAGGATTTTAGTTTGTTTATGTTTCATGTTTTTCGGTTTCCTCTCTTTTGTCATCCCCTTTTTGTGCATCATTGTCTTTGAGATAATGTTCATTAAAATTTCTCTGGATCCGTTGTTGAGTCCATGAAGTCCTTGTCCCTAATTAGAGCCAGTTGTTGTCAACTAATTTTGACTTCGCAAAATTAATAAACTTGAAAATTTTAATTGTTTTAAAAGTGTTCTTTCACGTGATTTATTACCCTCATCGTGATCGTCTCATTCTCATGGTCATTTTGGTTTTTGTTTCATCCATTTTGAATGGGCTCTTCTCCTGTTACGACGTAAACTGTGTTTTAATTATTTGATTAATATTTACCTTGTTATTTAATAAAATTAAATTTATTAAATTTTAAGGTTTTAAATTAATAAATATTAATTTAATACTCATGAAAGTTGTTTGACAAACTTGGAAGAACTTTTCTTTTTTTTTAATTGTCGTAACTGCTATGAGCAATTGTCGGGGGCAATTATTTTTCCGCTTCCAATTGTCTTGGACAATTTCAATTTTGCTTATATCATCCAGAAATTGGGAAGGAGACGGCTATAAGAGGTTGAAAAAATGAGAGAAATTGGGAAGAAGGAGAAATAAGGAAACATTGCAGACATCCAGAGCTAGAACAAGGAAAAACTCATTTTACAGGCACTCCTCAACTTTCACACAAAAACCTGACACGGGCATTAGCTAGAGCAAGGCAACCTTGAGAGCTCTAGCTAGTTGCCTCTATTTTAGAATCAGACGGTTACAAGAGGTCATCTCTCTCCATTCGCTCTGGATCCTTCATGCTCTGTGTAGAGTGTCTGATCCGTATGACATGCTAAATTCCGCTCAAGTTCAAATATTTAAATAAGAGACTCAAGTTTAAGAGGTTTTATCTTCTTTGCACTCTGTATATTTTTATTTAAGCTATTTTTTTTTTGTATTGTGTCAAATTGAGCACACATACTAAAAACCAGCCAACATTAGAATTAAGAAGGAAGTGGAGGCCCCATTCACTACCCAAGGAAGTGAGATCCACGTGGGTGAAATCTTGGAGAGAGGAAAATACCAACAAGAAGTTTGTTTTTTAGATCCACGCATAGCCTGAAGGGAGAAGATCAACATGCAAAGGGTAAAATAAATCTGCCAACACACAAGGAAATAAACAAAACTATTCTACATACCTAGTTGTTTGAAAGGGGAGCAAATGTCAATTAAGAAAATAGATTTTTCCACGTGACAAGCAAGCAATATTCACAAGCCATCGTGAAGTCAAAGTAAGAAGCCACACATGCATAGGAGGAATTAATTTAAAGTCAAAAATTCCCATTCGCTTCCAAAGAAGTTGAGATCGACATGGGTAAAGGCTATAAAAAGCCACACATTTCTTGAAGTCTGCACACAATGTCTTGCTCAAAGAGGCCACGCCAAGGGTGAAGGAAATCCCACACATTTTATTAAATGCCAAGCATATATAGGCCCACGTCTTGGTTTTAGAGAGTTCTCCATTGAAAGAAGAGCCCACACACATGCAACAAAAGGTGAAGTTCAACGCAAAAGCCCACGCATTGGGCAAAATACCAGGCTCATGCAACCCACGCAGATAGAAAATAATAATAAAATAATAATAAGAAGTTTCTTTTGAGATCCACGTAGCTCATGCGAGAAATTTTCTGAGATCCACGTTGCCCAAGAAGAAGGATTTAAAATGCATGCACACGCACTCAAGTGATGGAAAACGCATTGCCGGGATAATAAAAATGATCTAAAATTGTAGTATTTTAAGCCGGGTGGTGATTTGAGCTTAGTCTCAATATTTTATTTGTATTATCATTTTGAATTCGACACCACTTATTTTATAATAAAATAATTTAAAAAAAGGGAGTCATATTTTTCTTGCAGAAATGGTGGTCCAGAGACATAGACTCGACACTTTCCTAGTGTATGCTTTCTTTTTTATTTTCGTTTTAAAATTCATAATGGGTGAACGCTCTAATAAATAAACGCTAAAATATGCATATCAAGTATTAGTTCCAACATCATCCTTAAATTCAACGTATGATAATATTTTAGATACCGATATGGGTCACGTGGATATGGTCCAATTTTGTGACAAGGTAAGGCGGGAAGGAAAGACTTTTTTTCAAAAAGGCTCTATCGTTGCGGCTTACCTCAAGCAGAAGCATTTCCAGTTGCCATAAAATGCCCCGAATTTGTCCTAGCTTGTGCTGAACATTATGATCCTAAGCATCGATGAGTTTTTAATGACAAAAATGAACCTTTTCTACTCAATTCTCCATATCATATGGAATATTTCTTAAGAGTGCTACTTCATGAAGAAAATGCTGACATCACGCAAGAATCAACACAACAATTTTGGGATGAAAACCCTTTAAGATGGTCGAAAATGGTTACTAAAAAATTGGTTGGTCGAACAAAAAACTCACACTTAAGGAATTCCCAAAGAGTTGTTTCGGGTAGAGTTTCATGAAGAAATATGAGATATGATTACTCTCCTCAACATGGTTTTTGGTCTCCCTTTCGCTAAGAATTTTCATCCTTGGATGTACAAGTTCATTTGTATCATTCTTGATGTAAAGATGTTCATTGATTAAGTATCGTTAACAATACTCTCCATAAGAAATTGATTGAAGTAAGAATGACAGGTCATTTTTACATGACCTCATATTTGATCTATGTTGTAGTAAGAAGGATGATATTTTCAGGGCTAACAACTAGAGGTACGATGGGTCCTAACAGAATAGTGTTTTTAACTTTTACCCACATCTAGAGTTCAAGAACGGTTCTCACCATTTCCGGAGGGTAAACGATGCTTTCCTTTTCTATATAATTTGGTCACTAGCGAGAAACCTAGAGGAAATATTTTCGGAAGATGTCAAGGCAGTGATAAAACAATGGGGGGAATTGGTATATCCAATTTCCCTTACTCATATATACGAGTTGATGGATTTATGGGAGCGCCTTACAAACTTCCTAAATATGTTAGTGACAAATTGGCATTGATGGAACTTTCACTTCATATTTTCAAAATATTTTGCCTACTAGTGGATAAACTTAAAGGAGGTGTTCATTTCCTTATTCAAATTGGGGAATACAAATGTCCGAATTCCCGTTGTGTAGAACTTATGGAAAGAGAATTTTCCCTCATGATTATGCATTCTTTCACAAGTAGGGCTCAATTATATATTAAAGGATCCATGGAAAAATCCCTAGGAGCAAGATATAGGCACAATGCAAACATAGAAGAATATTGGGCATAATGTGCGGATGATGTGGAGGTAAGATGACGACAATTTTCTCGTCTCACACTAGCTCATATAGAAAATTATGGATCGGGGGACCCTCCTTTGACCCTTGTTGATAATGGAATTGATCTTATGGATCATGCCTATGATCAGATAGTTTTCACTCCACTCCCTGGTATTTATTAGAGTAAAGGAGATGAAACTTCTCTATATGTCATGAATTAACCTATGTTGAAAAGGACTATGATGTGGTATGAGAATCATATAGCCAATCATCTCCCATTTCAAGCACATATGTCTAAGATACATAAACTTTCAATGAGGGGAGGACCTACATAGAAAAAGGTGGTGCAAACTTCTTCACACAAGTCTCCACCAACATCATCACACGCATCTCAGAGGCAAAGTCAATGGTTACCCAAACTTGTCTCTAATAAAGAAGCAGTGTCTCAAGCATCGGTAAAAAGTGTGCATCTTTAGGAAGGAAAAGAACATGTTTTAGGTATTTCTACCCCAAAATCATCTGTTCACATCATTAAGAGTTCCAATAGGCCCACTAAGGATCCAAGTCATCAATGTTATACACCAGAGTCCAAGAAAATCCCAGTGGTACATATATCTAATTCTTTCGAGCATCCAGGTGATAAGGGTATTTCACAAGAACATGAGGATAATAAAGAATGTGTTGTAGATGTTACTTCGCCAAGAATTGAGGCCACATAACAACTGCCTACTGGTTTTAGTCATAAGAAAGGCAAAGAGGATATTTATTCCAGTTCTTGACTTTTTTGTGTCAAATAAATGAATGAAACATTGACTTGGGTTGATTCTGAAATCAAAAAGAGGAAGAGATTGGTCAAAGTGGTCAACATTGATTTGAAATCTCTTTCTTCCCTTTCTAACGAAGTTGTACCCAAAAGTCCTATGGTCTTCTCCAAAGTAGTAATTGATGATAACAAAGATAAATTTGCAGAGATTGTAGCTCCAAATACTGAAAAGGATCGTGGGCACATGATAGCCACTGACTATGAAATATCCAAAATAGCCCTTATAAAGATAACTTTTGAAAGTGATGTTGTTATGGCAAAGGATTCAATGAATAATGTGCTTAAAAGGTTGGAGAGATACAAATCTCAAATTTCCCAACTCAATGAAGAAAATATTTAGTTGATCTCATATGTTCAACATTTGATCATCCCAATTGCATCTTATTTTCCTATTCCATAGATGGTCGCCATCCCAAATCAAGAAATTCTCAATCAATCAAAGTATGTGATCACTCTAGGGCACACTATAAGGTCTTGAGTTTCTTAGATAGAAAGTGGTGGGTTGAGCACAATTGTTGAGGTGATAAAAAAATCTGAGAATATTTATGCCTACCTTGATTCAGTGTTTCCATTCAAGGAATGCCTCATTACAGAATTAATCACATTGGAGTAGATTTTTCCAAGTCTTCAAGATCTTGCCCGCATGTAATCTACATTCTTAGCCTCAGAGTGAATACTTGAGTTTGATCATCGCATGACATAAATTCTATGGCTAGATCATGCTAAGTCCAGGCAAATGATTCTGGAAGACTTAGTAATTCAATTTGAAAGTTTGTGCAATGAAGCTTAACCGCGCTCTCTTCCATTCAAGTCTTCATCGAAGAGAGTCCTTGTACCTTTGTCAATGAACACAGCCAAAGGAATTTAGTACAAAATCTGGTAGAGCAGTTTAAAATATTGATACATGAACTGTATACTCTTATTGATGTTTTTTCCACTTCTTCTATGGATCAATGTTTTAGGATCAAACACCTTTGTGAAGAGATCCAATCTAAATTTGTAGACTTGCATACCTTACCAGGTAATATTCTTGAAATGTAGGTACTTTGTGAGGTTAGTCTTCTTCTGAGTTATTTTTCGGAGGAAGAGAAGATGCACCGGACATTGCAAAAGGTCAAATATTTTGAATTGACAAAGAATCAGGATCCTTGTTTCGTCAACAACATGGTAGGGTGATTTATGATATTTTATAATGGGTGGGAGAGTCTATTTCTCATATGATTGAGATAGGAAGACCCCATTTCAATAGATAAGGCAATGGTTTTTGTCGTATGTTTTAAAAGTGGTATTTTAAAATGATGTTATTATTGAACTCACTTTTGGAAAACTTTGGATAACTTAAGTGATTTCTATTCTTAGTTGCTTTTAATAAAGTTGGTTGAAAAAGTCAAAGTCACTTAAGACAACCTATTTAATGTTCATGTAAAACCCTAACTACTTTGTAACCAACTTTTGGGTTATAAGAGGAAGTTAGGGGCTCATTTGTAAAGGTGAATTTGACAGAGGAAAAGAAAATATTGTTTTGTATAAGTTTAGTTTTAGGAAAGAAACTTTGCGTTCTTTTGTGAAGACATTTTGGAGTTAATGAAATATGAACTTTGTGGGCCATTCATTCTCTCTTGTAGCATTTTATGTTTTTATGTTCATTAGATGTTATATATTTAAATCGTGCATGAAAATATTACCTTTGATCTTATTGTCAACGCTATTAATTTATTGTTCTTATTCACAATGATCAAGCTCTGATATTTACTTGCTCATGCGTGTTCCCTTTTACTCATTCTTGTTTAGCTAACTCAAACTCCGTTTTATTTGTGTTAATTATTCATCGTTCTTCTTCATGCAATATTATGTTCTACTTTTACCTAACTCTTGCATGTTCCTTCCATTCATTCCTTTCCAATCCTTTCCTTCATTCCATTCCATCTCCCTCATTCACTTTTCTTTCCATTGATGTTCCAAAACAACCCCCACATACAATTTTGAATGTACAAATGTAAATACATTTTTGGTTTTCAATAAAGGCAGCCTCACCTTCATTGAGGAGGGACTTTGTTCCCATACCGTTGTATGTCATTTGCATACATGCAAATCCATATGCTAACATAACCAACTCCTTATTTTAATACATACATCTTTATCAACTAAGATTTTAATCTATCTAAAAAGCATCAATCTCCACAAAATATAGAGAGAGCTTATCTAACTCTAAGTAACAATCTGACTCTCTTATTTTACTTTTTAGAATCACAATGAATATTGATTCTTCTTTATTTTAAAAATAACAAAAAACTTATGGAAATTTCTATTTTTAGAATGAATTCCCAAAATAGATAACAATGCTTCTCAAACCACCTATGGAGTTATGTTTTCCTTTGTAACTCTAGTAGTTGTCCCCGGAGCTCTAATATCCAACTCCCAAACTATGATGTTCAACTCTATAGCTATATTGGTACACTCTGAAGTCATTAGGTAGACTTCGAAGCCATATTGGTAGACTTCGAAGCAAGAATCTTAGACTTAGAAGCAAATTTGTTAGACTATGAACCAAACTTACTAGACTTTGAAACAAACTTGTTAGACTCTGAAGCAAACTTGTTAGACTTTGAAGCCATACTAAAACTCATTCTTCACAAATGATGATAGTTGTAGAAAATTGGGATGAGTTTTTTTTTTCAAAACATTGTTATAACCAAAAACCTCTCTCATATTTTCTCGTCGACCTTCTGTTCTCTAATTATGCAACTTTTGGTGTTGACTTGATACACTTTTTCTCGGACTTCCACATAGTAAAAGTCAAATTTATTCCAAATGGTAAAAGCTATAAAAAACCAAAAGTATTTTTTTGTGCAAATCATTGTTATGAGTAAAAACATCTCTCAAAATATCCATTTGACTTTTCTGGTTTAAGTTATGCAAGACTCCATAGCTAGACCTGCAGACTCCGAAGTAAAAGTCAAATTTATTTCAAATGGTAAAAGTTGTAGAAAAACGGAAGGAGATTTTTGTTAAAATAATTATTATGACCAAAAACCTCTCTCAAAATATCTATTTGAATTTTATAGAGTAAGTTATATAGACTCTGAAGTGAATAAGTTAAACTCCAAAGCAAACAGGTTAGACTCTGAAACTAAGTGATCAAACTTCGAAGCTATAGTAAAATGGCTAAGCTTTTGCATATGAACTCGGATCAAGACGTTTTTTTAACTTGCATAATTTTTCAAGAGGAATTTGAATTTGCAATTAGATTTGGGTTTGGGTATATTCTTAATAACTATTTTTCACTTTTCCCAAACATGTACTAAGGAGCCGCTCATATAAATGTTGAACATTTTTGTAGCTAGTGAAAGAACCTCAGGAGCTAATGAAGTGCTGCTATAACAATCTTCGGAACTGATATGATAGATTTTGAAGATCCTCCAAGGATGGTTGTAGCTAGTGTTTAGTGCTTAAAATACCTTATTCAATAATGATAACAAAGTATAGATTGCATATGCACAAATTGACATCTTTTTCTCTATAATTATTAGAAATAGCTAACAGAAAGATAATAATGAATTCTAAAAAAATTATGATATATAATCTCTATTTTATCTTAAATATACCATAAGTTCATAAATTACATTTAGATCCAATTTATGTAAGGAAAATGAGTGTCAAATATTTTATGAATGGGCTATTTCTTTGGGCTCATCACCGGGACCGAAGCTATTTTGTAGACACCAACACCCAAAATAGACACTACCACTTGAGCAACCATGTTCCATTCTAGGTTGTTTCGTCTCTGTGATCATCACTTTTCACAATCAGAAACAAATCTCGAATAGTCTAGAGTTATCCTTTCTATATCATTCACCAGCCCAGAATTAGTTATGACTTATGGAGGCAAGTTGAGTCATTCTACAAACCCTATCTATTACTCTTGCTTGTATTTCTATAACTAGATATTGTTTGAATATTGCTATATTTATATGATTAGTATTTTCCTTAAATAGATTTAAATCTTTGTTAAACCGGGTGTAGGGATACCTCCACCCACATGTGGGGGAGCTAACATAGGGAGAGTTACCCACAATGTAAATGTCACAACAATAGTACTTTTGTAACGTAAGTATTATGTGATGTATGATCTTTTGATTATGTGATAGATAAATGTTGATCATTTCATGAGATGTTTATATAATTACTTTGGTAATTGCATGTGATACTTATTGGACCACCATTGTGGATACATCCATCTGAACATTATTTGTGAACATTATTTCATAATGTTTTAAAGGATGTGGTGACTAGAGGTATTCTTGAGCGAGTGGATAATATAGCGGGTGAGCATGTGTACTTGTTTGATCTAGTTGTCATGGAAGAAGCCACATGTGTAGTGTTGTAGAGTGAGTGGAATGAGAACCGAACAGAATGAGCTTAGTATTTTGATGCCCATCACGAGGCTAAGTTGGTGTAGGATGTGTTGGTGAGATTGGTAGAGTTGTAATCTCAATATGCACAAGTGTTGGTAGAGAATGCCACCTCATGCAAGCAATTGAATTAGTATCAAAAGAGGTCCTGATCGAGAGGTTGTGGTGATACCGGAGAGGATTTGAGTTCTTAAGCTTTGATTTTTATTGAGAGCAATGAGAATGATGAGTGAGTAGACAAAGGGGGTGTCCTTGACATATTTTATAGATGTTTTGGTGGACCCCCACCCACACACACATTAATTTTGGATTAATGATAAACATTGTGGTTGACATGTCGATTGTATATTATATAATGTATTTGATGATATGTATAGATGCATGCGACGATTATATGTGATTAAGTTTCGATGTGGATGTATATGTGTTTATGGTATGTGGTGTCCATTAGATGATGTATGTCTAGTTAATATTTGGCAGGTAAGATATATGAAAGCTATAATAAACATGATTATAATATTTTTGAGATAATTTACATTATATATATGGGAAATTGGTTATGCATTCAGTGACAGGCCTGTAACGAGGAGAAAGCATAATGTGCAATATGTGTAACCTCTCCATAAGATCTCATGAGTGTATAGGGAGAGGAAATCTATTATTTGGAAAATAAGGAAAGGTGATCCTCATATATGCCATAAGGGACTTAGTGAAAAGGGTAGCAAGGAGAAGAGATGTGGATAAAGAGGGTAAGTAAAACATAAGTGTGGATAAGTGTGAGCAATCACTCTAGAAATAGAAAGTGTGATTGGTGTAAATCAAACACGAAGTTTGAGATTAATTGGACGTGGTGTCGATGGTGTCATTGAAGTTGTACGAGTCACATGTGGAAATTTAGGTACAAACTTATGCTCAATTGCCAACCATTTGTATGTAGTTTATTGCAGCTCCTAGGAAGGAATAACTTCATTATGAGAGTCATCACTTGATGTATCGGTAGAATAATGCTTAGTGATAGTGACACTTGTGGTTGGGAAATGTCTCGAAGGAGGTGAGGTAAATATGTCGGAATGGTGTCTCACAAAATCTATAATGCCTTTATCCTCAGGGAACTTGAGTCTTTGATCTAATGCATAACAATCATTGTCATGATGTCCATTAATACAATGAAAAAATATAAAAAGGTCTTCCCTTTTCCTTTTGGATCCAATGTGGAGGATGATGATCATCAGAGGGCAACCACATTAACTCCTAATCAATTAGTAGAAGTATGATGTCATGTGGCCTATCAATAGATTTGTTAAAATAGACCAATGTATGCTTAGGCCTAGGATTGTTTTTTTGGATAACTCTTAGTTTAAGTGTGGGATTATAAAAAGTGTTTCCATGATGCATAACCTTGAGTATCATTAGGTATCAATTTTATGGTACATCATAATCATGCATAATATAAGCAATAGTAATGCTCTCATCGGGAAGCTTATGTTGATGTGGGATTGTAAGCACTCGTTTTAGATCAATATCATGTAGACAAAGCTTGGTAAATAAATCACATGTGTCATATAGTAATTGTTCCTTAAGAGGCCATATGAAACCTTGACAAAGGATATATTGCTTTTCTAGATCAACCATTTGATGTAATAACAAGTACATGATTGATTTGAAATGTAATGTGTAGTTAGATACACACTCAGTCTCACATTGATGTAAAGACGGTAAGAGTGCATATGTACATATAGGGCCTTTATTGCAATTAAAGTGAGGTAGGAAAGCATCTTTAAGTTCTAAAAAAGTGCTTAGGGACCCACTAGGAAGGTGAGTAAACTAATACATGGCCTCTTCAGTGAGACTCTTAGGGAAGGCTTTGAACAACAATTGATCATTGTTATGTGAAGTCATAAGTTCTCTAAAATGCTTAAAATGTAAATAAGGATATGTGGTACTATCAAATAATTAGAATGAAGGCATGACAAAATTTCTAGGGAACGGTGATCAAAATATTTTATGTTGAATGAGATTGTCATAAATAGTATTGGAATCAATGCTAACATAGTAAGTGTTACTCTCTAGAGTTAAAGTATGGACTTTACGTTGCAAATCTTTGACTGCATGCATAAGAGAAAGAACATATTGAAGAGGTAAGACATAAATAACTAGAGGCCCATTCAAGGGCTCGACCTTACCATTAATAGTGGCCATAGAAACATTATTTCATCTAAAGGCAATGTCGGGCAAGGTGTCATTAGGTGGAATTTGGGGCTCTAAAGGCTAGATGACATATTAGGATTCTACATGAGTACAACTATTATATACAATCTTAACATTCACACTAGGAGAGGGAAATGGATGATGTGTATCAAATGTAACTAAATAAGAAACAACATGTTCACTTTTTCTAAGATAAATAGAAACAATTTCATCATTATGCACATTATCATCTACGAGGAGTGGAGGAGAAGTTATAATAGAATCCAAGAATTTATTTTCAATAAGAGAAGTAGAAACACAAGTTGTATCAACCATAGTATGCATAATATGAATGGGCTAATTTGTATCATCGTCCCATTCAAGAAATATTATTGGTGCAAGTAAGATCATTTATTTCACATTCAATGTGAAGAGTAGAAACACAATTAGAATCATGTATATGTGAAGTAGAAATATTACAATCAAATGCATTAGTTTTACATTCGAGCGGAGTATGAGAGACATAATTGTTTTCATCGATATCATGTGTAAGGGGAGTAGGGTCATTATGGACATCATTACTAGGGCACTCACTATGAATAGATTTTAACTCATCACCAAACCCATAAAGGTTGTCATTGATCTATGTAAGAATATAAGGAATACCCTCTTCGTGCAAGTTAGAAAAACTCTCATCATCACCATAATATATAGGATTTGTAACTATAAGAATGACCTCTATTATTGAAGGGGAAGGAAGGTGTTTGCCATCACTATCCCAACCATCAACATTATTCTCACAACTAGGATCACTATTACGTGTCATAGTAGGAGGGGCACATATAAATGTCATTTCCTTAGTTATGACTTTGGATTCTTCAAGGGTAGTGTTGTCACCAAATCACTGCACCCTCTGAATGGCTAGAATGTGAATAGGACGCTCGGTGTGATTGGGACACATGGGATCACCTCTCAAGTTGTGGGACTTGGGCTAAAGGTGAGCCTCTGGAGAAGGTCAGCTTCCTCTTCCCAAACTAAGTGTTATACTACTCCTAGTGCAATAAAATGGTTATCTAGACCTATGCTAACATTTTCATGGATTTTCGGGAAAGATATTTGTAGAAATGAAACTATATTAGGGATGGTGATGCACCAAATAAAGGGTGTTTCCAAACTCAGGAAGGGTTAGTTTGAACAAGACGTGTGTACCACAAGTCAACTTCACCTACTGTAACATAGAGAGGGTAACGAAATACCACAGACTAGGAAGCATGTGTTTCCTTTGTTAAACTTGATCAGATAAAACAATCTATCAATATTCTAGTGAACAATGATGAACTTGAGAAGGGTGAATAAGCACCACAACTCAATTACATGCAATAATCCACTGCTTGATAAGCACATAACTCCAAGAACCTACAACAAAAACATGGACTTGCACAGTGTACTTGCAAGCATCAGAAAAGATAGAAAAAAGTATAGAAGGATGAAAGGACCGAAATTAGTCACAAAACACGCACTTTTAGTACTTCAACAACGTGTACAATGCATCATACATTTAGAAGAGGAAGTATTTTTCATTACAGCCTTGGAAAGGAGGCTTGAAATTTCCCTCAACATATAAAGACAACTTGCAAAAGAGAGAGGACTCTTGCATAACACACACTTGTATCAGAAGTCTAACTTGTCCAACCTGTCTAACCTATTGGAACCCCTTGGAATGAGCTTCCAACTTACATTTATAGAAGAAATTGAGTGAGGGGAGAGGAGTCATAAATTCCCTTCCTAAGTTGAAGGCACATGATGTATTTATTACAGTTGGTTGATACCACTTTGAGAAGCTTCCATCATGTGCCATTAATGCTCTGTTGACCTAATCTTCTCAATTAATAAAAATAATATTTAAATAAAATATTTTAATAATAATGATAAATATTATTAATAAAATATTAAAATAAAAATATTAATTTAATTACTATTTTTGGTGGCCCCCCCTGTTGACCAGTTTGTGCTAAGGGGGGGAATCATGAGGAAAAGGCCAAAAAAGAGCCCAACTTCGGGTCGTTGGCTCATCGATTCAACTCACAAAGTTGGGCGATGAGCTCCTCCATTGACGCACTGACCAACCTGCTCGATTTCCAAAACGAGCTCACCTCGGATGAGATCCTCCACCGCTCAATGTAACCAAGCTTATTGTGTAACCGCACCCGAGGTCCTTTTACTGAACTAAGCCACCCAAGACCAACTGGAAGCTTATAGAAAGTGGGCCCATAGATGTCAACCTTAGCACTACAAGCAAACTCATTAACCCCTAAGACCCAAAATGGGGAAAATACTCCAAAACGATCATGAATTTTCCCATAATGCCAAGATGTACCTTAAACACAAGCTTTTTCCTATAATGTCCCCAAAATGTTTCATGAAGGGTTTTTTTCGGTTCTAGGGTCTGATTGACCCATGTTGTCCAATTTTTTCCATGAGTACAAAAATATATAACATGTAGGGGAGAAAGAGTCTTATATGTTGGACCAAAGGATGATGGTTTGTCTCATAATAACAAGAGGATCAACATCTTGATCATATTCTATGTGCTACATCATCCTCAACTACATATGAAGAAGAAGACATGTCTTTTTTATACACAAAAGTGGTATTGGACCTAATTAAAGGGATGATAACCACTATGCTTCCATAAGGCATTGATGCAAACCATAACGAGATAAAGAATTTGGGTGATGATAAAATAACCACACCACACCCCCCTAAGGAAATCTTAAGGGTGCAGAAAGCAACATGCCTAGTAAAAAAGGAACTAGCAAGATCCTAGATTAGGTGAAGGATTCGATGAAAATTGGGTTCACCAAAATTTATCACCTTAATTCATTTTTAATTAGGTTTTTAGTATGATACTACAATAACTAAATCTATAAGTTCACTCATATTTATGTTACATATCATATATATGCAATATATGACACTTTAAACATAAAAACTAATCCATACATGCAATCTAGAGTGTAAACAAGATGAAAAGATGCACTTAGTTGATTCTAGAAGTTGTCAGAGTATTTCCCATGGATGATTTAGGGAGGAGAGCAAAGTCAGGAAACTGGTAAAAACCAACTGTTATAGTTTTAGAGATTTATGTTAAAGGCCTTCTACAAAGGGATAGGTCCATATGGTATGATATAGACCAAATTGTATGGTCTTGAACCTATTGCGAAAAAGGATATGTAACTAGTGGCATTTCTTGTTTATCATTATTTATTTTTCTTTGGTATATTAAACTTTGTACCAAACCATAAATATCACACCTGGACCTGTTAAAACAAACCCTAACTACCCTATAATAAACTCAAGAAATCATTAGCTCTAAAAATAAATATGCAAATGCTTGATTCGAACTAACCTCGGACGGTCCATGACGTATATGAATAATCAAGTATTACACTAAATTTTAGAGTCAATGTAGTTCTCTTGGTGTTTTTGTTGATGTATATGCAACTAACCCTTGACCTAGTTTAGCCTTTGCATGTCAAAAATTGATAGTGGACTATGCTACTTCATCCCACTAGAAGCCCTTTAGTTATATATGAAAAAATCATATTTATGCCTTCTTGTGTTGTGTATGCAGTATGTAGATGTATCTCTTGCTTACTTAGCTTAATAGATGGTCGAGAGATAAGTGCATGTCAGATGATAAATGCTTCTATTCGCCTTGTATATATAAGAGTTCTTAACTTGAATTTTAAACCTTAATGATAGGAAAGGATGACCTAGAACATAATAAAGGTACCATCAAAAAGTAATAAGGTGACACAAAAGATAAAAATAAGATAAAAACAAATGGGTCTGAGACTGTACAACTAGGTCAGGACCATACATATGGTTCTGACCCATTTGTACGGTTTTGTACCAACACAAGATGAGACTAAAATAAAGAGTGACATGACAAGGGATCCATGTAACTTGACACAAAATCATGATATAAGAGTGGCATAATGACACAAGACCCATCAAAGCAATCAACAAAATAGAAACAAAGAAGGTGGTTATACCACTAAGATCTAGATTCAAGGTTCAAGACTCGTGTATATGCAAGTGTAATAAAAGCATGATGTAATAATGATTTTGTTTATATTTTGGTGTCTGCAGTCACAATTGTGAGTCATATAGGGGGTAGCATATGTATTCCCACATATTTGAAGCATAGTTAGGTGCCTTCTTGCATACTAGGAGTAAGAGGTAGTCACATATGTTATAAGTTGCCTACAGACCCCAAAACACATTGTTTGGCATCATAGAATAAAAAAGTAATTATTAATGTTGATATTTTTAGTAATTAAGGTATCGAGATATGGGTTCAACCCCCTCATCAGTTATCTAAAGAAAGACCTAGTGACCTGGCACACCAAATCACACTTTTAGCAGGGTGAGTCCACCTCACTAATCCTCGAGTAATGAGTCGATGCCCCACTTAATTTGTTGCATTTTAATCAGGATTGAACCCATGAATTAGTTCTCACCAAAACAATGACATACCATTAAGGCCATCCCTAAGGGTTATTATTATTATTATTGATGAGGACCGGAAATAGGGAGGTAGTCTATGAGTATTTTATTAATAATGAAATAAGCGTATTACATCCAGAATACATAGGAATGAGAAGGATGGAATATTTATAGATATTGCATAGCCAAATATAGACAAATAAGATGATGCAAACTATGCAACAATAACCTCGCATATTCATAATAAAACAACAATAAAGGTTATAACAATATAACAAAAAAAACCAAATATTAAAAAAGTCACCAAAGTAATTAATACAGAATGTCAGTAATAATATAGTTGCTTACAATAAATTTTAAATTACTAAGGTTAAACTAAGTTTTACCTAACATTCCCCCCCCTTAATTTTCCCATTTCCTCAAGGGATGAGGAGAGGAACTGTCTCAACAACTCGAGATGTTATAACCTTTATTTGTGCATGACCCTTTGCTACTAGTCTTGTTTTGTACTTGTCTATGGTCCCCATTTGCTTTGTACTTTGTTTTGAATATCCATCTGCAATGAATGGGTTTCTTCCCATGTGGAAGATCGACAAGATGCCAAGTGTTATTTTTCATCACTGATTCGATACTCAGCATCCATGGCATCTTTCCAAGATTTCGACTAGCAGGGATTCTTAGGACATTAGACGGCTCAACAAATTCAACAACTCTACTCATTAAAGCAAAGTTTACCTCTTCTTGAGCTTTATTGCAAGTTTGTGGTCCAATGGTGGATGTATCCGGTGGAGCATCCAATTTTGCATCTCGGATCATATTTGTATACCACTTGGGCATACATATGTACTATTCCTATGGGTTGTGGTCCTATTTGATCATCACCATCGTCCCCATCATCACAGTCATCATCAGTGGAAACATATGCTTCTGTTTTCACAACATGTGTGCTATCTACATCAGGTGAGTCTGGAGAAGGAGTCTCAGCTTCCTTCTTCTCATAGAACTCAACATCTCTGCTGATGTAGACCTTTTCTTAGTCTTCAGATCTGCATGCATGTAAAAGTAGGCTAAGTTAATAATTAGAAACTAAGACCAAGTAGTTACTATAACTAAGCTAATTCAACATAAACATCATATAAAGCTATGTAAGGGAAAAATCTAATCAATGCATCCAAATTAAACTTGAAACACTAAGACATCCCTAGTAAATTTTTATGGAATTTCTAGATTGTAGTTGTTCCTTTTGGTTGAACCGATCGTGACTACGGTGTGATCAAAGGAAGGCTATCTCCATGAAGAGAAAAGGATCTCACCAATATGGCTTAATGTCCATGTTTGGTTCTTCCTTTTACTATTCTTCGAAAATAGAGGATAGAATGGATGTTAGATCAATAAGCTTTTCAATTAGAAAATGCTCTTATCAAGTGCAAATGTCTTAGAGGTGCAAGGACAATGTAAGATTGGAAGGGAGGTACTTGGTTCTTTTATATAGCTTTCTAGTTTGGGAGAAGCTTGCAACCTACAGAATGTGGGGATGGAGGTAAAAGTAGAATCATAAAGGGATAAGTATGATTAGAAGAGATTAATAAAAGATTAGCAACTCAAGGGAGTTGGGGGTGATTTAATTAATCAACTAGGATTAATTAATAGACCAAGTTAGCTTATAAATGCCAAGAGATGATTTAGAAGGAAATTAGTAGAATTTGAAGGGTTTGAAAGGGGGGATTTATCTAATAAGAAGGTTTATTAGTTAAATACAAGATTGAAAGGCTTAACTAATTAATAATAGTTAATTAATTAATTAAAAGAGGATTATGACTAACGAAGCGATGTTAATTGGCATCCAAGATAAAATATGAGACTAGTTAATTAATGAAGTGTCATTAATTGACCGAGACGAAGGTGAATCTTAGCAAATTAGCAGGAAAACCACTAATTATAACGAAAATGACGAGAAAGAGGATAATTAATGCAATTTTAATATTAAAACCGCATAGTCAAATTTACGTGTCTACACCCATTGCTGGAAAATTCAATATAGATATCTATGATTGTTGTCATCCCATGGATCATTTTCAGCTATTATGTCTGTTGTAATTCCGCATATTTCTCTAGATATGAATATTCAAAGTTTGCAGTTATTTAGCCTAGAAAAATAATTAAATTAAATCGGACCTGAGTTTTTATCTGATTTTAAGTGGAATTTCTAACTGCTAAAATGTTTTGCAAGTATTCCCCGCAGTTATTTAGCTTGCTATAAGGGTTTGATAGGTAAAATCCCTTTTCTATAATTTTCCGCATAAGGGTTTTGGGCAAATCCAAATCTGCAGTGTTTTTTTATAAAAAGGGATATTACATGTTATAAGATAAATTTGTGAATGTAAATAAACATGACTCTCTATGAACACTATTGAGTGGCCGTGATGATGTAGTACTTAATGCTTGAACATGAATATTATGATGTTTTCTCTCAAACCCTTTCTACTTGAATGGGATGATGCTAGTGTGGAAGAAACAAAGAAACAAATTCTCCATCTCTTCTTTGCCTCTAACCTTAGATATTTGAATGATTATGAAACTTGTGTGAAGATATGATATTCTCTCTCTTTCTCCCTCTCCCTCTCCCTTCTCCGGACAAAAATAATTCTTATATCTACTTGGTAGGGTGAAGCCCATGCTTGCATCTAGGCTGACCCTTGATATTGTAGGTTTGCAAGATGCTAAGAGCAAAGAGTGCAAATAAATGAATTCCCACCAAGATCAATATCTATAATTGAACTCATTTGTATTTTGTTTCCACAAAAGGAAGAATGAAATTTGTTGCTTGTATGAACTCGAGAATGTGAATTGTGCTTGGTTGAATAGCCTTGTTTTAGAATAATAATTAGCATTTGTAGTAATCGGAAAAAAAATGTTTGAATTGAATTGTAACATTGAAACACATGTGTATTGGCATTTAGCTATTTTTCTTTATAAACTTTATGTACATGTTCTAATTTCAGCTTAAATCTTAAATCATAAACTGTATTCCTTATCCTTATGGAAAGTAACTTGTTTGTATTCTTGTAGAATTAACCTGTTACATTGTAATAAGGGACATGCTTGCATCTAGCCTCGGGTTAAGAGCGCACCTCCCTACCCTTGCCCTTGAAGCTTAAGTGAAACCTGAATGTTATGTCTTCTTTCAGCCTCATGAGTTGTTGAATACGTTGTTACTTTTCCTTCGGATTGTCTCTAACCGATGTGGCCTCACCTTTTGATTATGTTGAAATAGTTACTACTCCTTAGTTATGACTATAGTTATCTTGGAACCTTGGAAATGGTCATTAAGGAACACTAATATATCCGGGAATGAATGAAATCGTGAGATTTCCATGTATAGAAAACCCAGCTGCAATAGTAATAAATGGTTTCATCGCCGTATGGAAGGGTCGTTTTTTAATAAGAGAATCCATAGAGGATTAATTGTATGCCCTTTGTGTTATTCCACCTTGTGATATATGTTTCTCTAATGCCCAGCATAGTCTTGCTGTTTGATGATGTAGTACATCACTAGAAAGGAATCTTGGAGCTAGGTTATGGGCTTTTATGATTCATGAACATTGTTGAAGAACTCTTGGCTAGATTGTCATGCTTTTATAGGGAAGTGCCCCGTGCATGAATGGCTTGGTTCTTCTTTGGTTGATTGAAAACATCGTAATCTAACAGAGTAAAATAATCGGTACCTCTCAGAAAGAAATGTGTTGAAGCTTAGTAGCTGGTACGAGGGTACCTAATAAAATATGTAAGGGTAGGGGTAAAACTTATAGAACTCAGCAAGTGTAAACCCTTGAACGTCATCAGACACTGGTTTAACCCTAGTTAACCTCCATTATGGTTGTGTATTGAACCTACCCCTTAGTACATAATAGTAACAAATGGTGTGTAACTTTGTATGCATTGTTTCTCTACTGCAAATTAGCTAGTGAAGTGTTTTTTTTTTTTAAATAAGAAAAATTGTAACGGTTTCATATAAGAATTTGGATTGAAAATTTTGGAGCATTACACCCAAGCAAATTAAAATAAATTGAAAGACTAAAAATGACTAAATCCATTCAATTTTCGGCTAGGTGAGCTGATTATTCTTGAGTCAAGAAACTCGAAGTACCTTAAGGCACTAGTTGGGACACCCCATTAGAACACCCCATCAATTCCATGACAACAAAACATGCCAAGAGGTTTATGTAAGCAACAAAAAATGGTTGTATTCCATTAAAAGACCAAGGAATTCAAAAGCAAATGTCAGGTCATTTACTAAAGCAATTTTCAAAATATGGGATAAAGTAATCAAAAACAAAGAAATCCCTAAAGCTTTCTAGAAATAAGGAATCACAGTGTAATTGTTTATAATTTTAAATGAATAATTATCTGTATGTATCTCTTTCATTGGCATTCGTGAAGGAATAAAAGTATTCCCAAATTTTCTTGGCATTCATGAAGGAATAAAAGTAATTCCAGATTTTCTTGGCATTCGTGAAGGAATAAAAGTAATTCCAAATTACAGTTTTCTACCCCAAGAGGGTTTCTCAACATAAAATATGTGTCTTTCACGTGGAAATTCCAGCTACGCTCTATCCTATGAGAGATATTACTCAAGGTATAAAGAGATTGGCAATAGGTAAAGCACAAGACATAGATAGGCTACAAGCAGAGTACCTAAAGTGGGTTTGAAGGTTCTCAGTCCACACATCAAAAATATATTTAAAGGGATCATTCAAGAAGGTTTCTTGACTATTTGGACAAACAACATCATCATTCTTCTCTATAACAGCAGTGATATCAACAATCCGTCAAACTATCGCACCATTATGGTCAATCCTCTACTCAGAAAAACTCTTAGGAAGCATGGTAAAGTGCAAACTTAGCAGTTGGACAGAAAAATAGGAGAAAAGAGCGAAAGGACAGACAAACTTTAGACCGAAACATTCCACTATCAACCATTGTATCACCCTTAAGCTTTTGGTTGAGAAAGTATGGGATATTCAAGGAGCAGAAGCTTTTTGTTGGTTTGTAGACTTCAAAAAAAACGTTTGACATTTGTCCTGGGAGGTAAACTTTGGTGCAGGATGGAGGAACTTGGGGTCCCATGAGTATAGAGTGGTAGTACATAGACTTATGAGTAGATCAAAGCTAAAATCAGAACAGAAGGAATGTCCAAATGCTTTGAAAGTGACACTGGGGTCAAACAAGGATGTTCGTTATCCCCCACTTTGTTTGAGTTATACATTGACAAGCTTGAAGAATGGTTAAATAAAACTGAGGGAGGAGGTATACAGTTAGCAAGTTACATGGTAAAGTTACTCCTATATGCTGACGATCTTATCTTAATTTCAAAAACAACCCAAGGATTGAGGGAACAACTAAAATCCCTAGAACTCTTTTGCCAAGAAGTCGGGATGCAAGTGAACACTAGCAAAACAAAAATCATGATTTTCTCCTTGAAAAGGAAAGAGAGACAAATTAACTTTCTTTTTGAGGGGAGCCCTTTCGAAATAGTCACTGAATACAAATATCTTGGGATTGACTTTCTCCACAAGCTTAGTTGGGAGACTTGTAAATCAAAAAGGATACAAAGATGTTGGAAAGCATGTTATCTACTTCAAAACAGGTGCAGGAAAGCTGAACTTTGGGACTGGAAAACTAAGAAAACCCTTTTTGGATTGTTGGTCACTCTGGTTGTTCTCTATGGCTGCGAGGTTTGGGGAAGTAGCATGTCAAATCATGGGTGGAGAGAGATAGAAAGAATCCAGAAACATCTAATCATAAGCACTCTCAAATTCAAATCAATTGTTCCTTATGAGATCCTATTGGGTGAAGCAGGTACTTCCTCGTTAGAAGCTTCGGCAATATCTCAGATGATAAGCTATTTAAAAAAATTGAAAGCACGGACAATCTTCGCTGGCCCAAAATGGTTGTGGACGATACTCTGGAGCACAGAAAGAAAAAATGGATGAAAAATAATAATAAATGGATGAACAAATGGGGCATCAACTTGCAAGAGTGTCCTAACAACACCAGGGAAATACAAAATTATGTGATAGAAAAGTTCAAGACTGCCATGTAGATGGGACAGATTGGTCGAAATAAAGCACATTATATCAGAGAATTCAATCCCATTGTGGAACATGATGAAAAATATTATCTAGGGGTAGATATCAAGGGTAAAGGAAGGATTCTAGTGGCACAGTTAAGGACCAGATCACACCATCTTCGATGTGAAACTGGTAGATGGACTATCCCAAAGGAGGATTGGGAAAGGAGAATTTGTCTTTTCTGCAGCAAAGGGGCCGTTGAGACAAAATGGCATTTCGTCATGGAGTGTTCGGCATATGATGATATTCGTATCTAGTATGAAAACAATCTGAAGGTGGACAGACTAAAGGAACTCTTCGAAGGAACAAAGCTTCAAGTGACCACGGGTTTCATTCTCAAGATTCACAGCCGAAGAGTTGATATTGAAAGGAATCTGAAATCAGATTAAAAAATCTCAGTTCTGTGGTCCCATAAACTCTTCAGTCTCGTGGGCATCATTAAAATATTTCATTCATTCATTCATCCACTATCCCACATACAATGTAAAACGAAAGACTTAATACTAAATTTCAATGGCTTACCTAGCCAAATTCGACTTTAATGTTGCTTGTGAAGCCACGTGGCAGGAGGATAAGGAGGCAGTTAGTGGTTTTAGGGCTTCCGTTGAACTCAAATTTGCCACTTATTTGTTGTTTTTCTCTGCCTTTTGTTTATGTTCACCCTGTATGACGCTCTGCAATGTGTAGGAAACCTCTGTATATGTTTTGCGTTGGCTCCTAACTCACCCAATGCAATATCTGATTCAACAATGGCTCCGTCTCGGCATAGGGTAGGTGTGTCGCAGAGTGCTTTGTCTAGGGGCATGCGAGCTCAGTGGTGGATGAGAGGTATGCTCGCCCCAATGCATAATGCAAAGGGCTCAGTCTAAATGTAAACATGAGCTCAGTGATGTCAACCAACTCGTTAATGTTTCACCTCGCCCGATCAACGCGCCAATGCAAAGATTTGCAAAATAATGTAACTCTACAGAGCTCGTTGATCCTATGCAACTTGATCAACTCACCGAAGAAGTTGATGGAGCACTCAGTTCCTTCAAACTTAACAAAGACCCCTCCAAGTCTAGCAGAGACAACCAAATACAACAGGCTGCTAGTTTTAGCAACAGCTAAATACACCTCTAAATTTAGACGGAAAACCCCTAGTTGGGGAAATGATTTTTTATTTTCTTTTATTTTCTTTTGAATCAATTTACCTGGCAAGGCACTAGTGCAATTTTTTTTTTACTTTATAGATACTTGAAACAGGAAATGGTGGTTGTGGGGATACTTTTTGCTTGCAGAGGCTCCTCAAATCCTTGCTATGAAACCAAATGCTAAGAACTGGAAAAAAGGAGCCAACCTATGAGTATTTTTATTAATAATGAAATAAGAAAATTACATCTGGAATACATATGCAATATTTATAAATATTGCACAACCACATACAAACAAAAAGGATGTTGCAGCAACTATGCAAGAATAACCTCGCAAACCTCAAAACCAAATAATAAAAATCACCAAAGTAACTAATAAACAAACTAAGTAATAATATAGTTTACCTACAGTAACTTCTAAATTACCAAGGTAAACTAAGTTTTACTTAACGATTATTACCAAAAATACATGAAAAATATCATCTTTTGATATTTTTGGTAATAATATCATCTTTTATTTTTCGTTGGCTAATTTTTTTTTACCACAACTATGAATTGATTCTTCTATAAAGGGATCAAATTTTTGAGTACCCTTAAATGATCTCCTCATATAGAGAGGGAGTCCACTCCTCTCGAGGAGAGGGGTTCTATCTACCATTTGTGGGATCAAACTTAGGACCTAAATATAAAAAATAAAGCCCTGTAACTAGTTGAACTACCAAAGCAACTTAATCCTTAGGATCATCTTGAAATGAATTCAACACACAAATAAAATCCCATAAAAATTAATAGCCTATCTTATTAGTCCATTTTTTTATTGATTAAACAAAATATTGTATGATTTAAATTTATTGACCCACTAATGACAATATACTTTTCCATTTCCAATTTACTTTGGTACCTCAACCCTCTTAAGGATTTTAAAGTTGTAGAAATAATTCCAAGATACACTAAAGATAACAAGTTGGGATATAAAGCATGTATTTAAAAGAAATTGTTGGGGATTTTTTTTATTTTAGAGTTAGAAGTCAAAGCACGCAAATTCAAAAGAGAAGATGAAAAATAAAAAACAAGTGAACTTGATCGACTAACCAAATTATAAACTTATAGACCTTAACTAGAACCATCCACATGGTCATGAAAATGATTAGAACCATCCATACATCCGTAACACCATCCCTTTTTGGACCAACATCCAAATTTTGAATACATCCATACATTTACATATAGATGTGAGTAAGCTAGATTACAATGAAAATTTAAGAAATTAATTACAAGCCATTGTTCATCAAAGCGATAACATTTTAAAAAACCAAGATCCCTCTAACTTTTTCTATATCTAATTCTATATTTTTTTTGGTATTGTCTACTATATTTACATGTTTTATAATGCTTAATTTGAGGTATGTGTATTATTATGCATGCAATTAACAAAAACATGTGAGGAAAATGTCATTAAGCTAATGACTATTTATGAAGGTCTTCTTAAGACGACTTAAACACATATAAAGTAAAATCCACAAATTTTAATAATATAATTGAATTGCTTGTGAAATATTTCAATTACTTGAATACATGATTGGATTGGATTTGGGTTAAACCCATATTGGTAAGAATGGTGAGAAGAGAGTAATATACGAGGAATTGCGTGTTTCAAAAGATTTATTAATGGCAAAAGAGGCTAAAGAGTGAGAATCCCAAATCGGTGGATACGTTCACCATTTCTCCCCTATAAACAAATGCTCACTTAACTTGTGTGGCAAGTAGATTACCTACTATAAAAAATATATGGAAAATATGTTGTTAAGCTACTAACTACTCATTAAGATCATTTTTTATTTTCTGCTATTTAAACATGTTTTTACCATAGATATGAATCGATTATGCTCTAAAGGGATCAAAACTTTCAGTACCCCTAAACGAGTTCTTAATGGAGAGAGGGAGTCCACTCCTCTTATAGAGGGGTTCCATCAATCCATTAGAGGATCAAACTTAGGATCTAAATGTAAAAAATAAAACCCATAATTGGTTGAAATGCTAGGAACAACTTACTCTTTAAGATTATCTTAAAATGACTTAAACACACAAATAAAATCCCATTGAAATTAATAATATAATTATCTTATTAATCCATATTCTGATTGATTAAACATGATATTGTGTGATTCAAACCTATTGACCCGAGAATGACAATATATTGTTTCATAACCAATTTAGCCTGATGCGACACCCCTATTATATTTTTTAAAAATTTCAAAGTTGTAGAAACTATTCCAAAATACATTATAAACACCAAATAGAAATATAAGAAATAATTGTTGGGAATTTTTTATTTTTGAGATTATTAAGCCACGAGGATAGGGAAAAGAGGATTATGGTTTACTTAAAATGACATTAAATGTGAACACTCATCCAATTTCAAAAAAAATCATTATGAACATGGAGATGCTATAACTCTGCTAAGGTTCAGGTCTTAGTTCCTCCCATGCTTGATGTTGTATGTACTAGTTTAATGTCACGCTGCCATTTCCTTGGGATTTTGGAAGGTTTTTTGCTTTGCATGCATAGTTATTTCGTTGAGTGGGCTATTTACTTAGCCCTTTGGGTGGTGTTAAGCTTATATCAATGGCTTCCATTTCACCACTTCCATCTGTTGATGCAGGTTTGGTCTTCTTGAATCAGTGTTGAAGTGTTGGAGCTCAAACAGTTAAGTTTGGAGACTTCAGGAGCATTCTACAGTCGTTTGTTAAGACATGGCTGTGAAGTCACTGTGCCATTGCTACGACGTTGCTGTTAACATGCTATCAATGTCGGGACTATTTTTCCAGCCGTGGGAAGTTGAAAGATCACGACTTTCAAACTTCTAGGGTCGGCTTTAGGGCTTCTTAGAAGGATTGTAATCCTATAAATAGAGGTGTTAGGGTATCTTAAAGATATCTTGAGTGTTCAAGAGGTCTTGAGTCTTAGAGATCAAGAGGTGATCAAGAGTGATCAAGGTTATGCAATTGGGTGTCAATTGTGCTTTAGATGTGGTTTAGCATCTTTGGAATTCTGTTGTGAGTTCATAATTGAGAGAAGACTGTGAGAGTTGTTTTACTCTTGTTGATAATAAAATTTGAGCAAGTTCTTGGTGGACGTAGCCCACATTGGGTGAACCATGTTAAATCTTGTCTTGTCTTCTTTTGTGCATTATTTATTTATGTTGTTATATTTCTGCAAGTATAATTTTGCTATATAGTTTCCTACTGTTGTGGTTTGAGGAATTGTTTCCACATATTTTTTCTCTAATTCCTAACAATTGGTATCAGAGCTTTGGTGGTTTTTTGCTGAAGTTGTAAATCACAGGGAAAGTTTAGCTTGAGTGGGAGCTATGATGGATGAGGGCAGATCAAGGGTTGAGAAGTTCAATGGGCATAACTTTGGTTTGTGGAAGATGCAAATGGAGGATTACTTATATCAGAAGGACATCCATGTTCCTTTGGCTGGAAAAGCAAAGAAACCTACAGCCATGTCGGATGAGGATTGGGAGTTGCTGGATAGAAAGGTGCTCGGGGAAATTTAGTTTATGCCTTGCATCTTTGGTTGCTTTCAACATATCGCAGGAGAAGACCACAGAAGGTCTCATGAGTGCATTGGGGAAGTTATATGAAAAACCCTCTGCCTCTAATAAAATATTTTTGATGAAAAAGTTATTTAATATGAAGATGTCTGAGAATGGTTCTATTGCTGATCATTTGAATGAATTTAATATGGTTGTGAGTATGTTAAACTCATTAAAAATTGAATTTGATGATGAGGTCAGGGATTTGTTGATTTTGTGCTCCTTACCAGATAGCTGGGATAGCTTGGTTATGGTTATAAGTAATTCAGTCTCTAATAACTCAAAGCTGAAGTTTGAGGATGTAATAGGTGTGATCCTAAGTGAGGAAATGTGAAGGAAGAGCACTGGAGATTCTTCTACTTCAGAAACCCTTTGACGGTGGAGAGCAGAGGGAGGAACAAAGGGAAAGGTAACCGTGGGAGGTTGAATACTTTGGCATCCAGTGTGATTGCATAACATGGAAACCTCTCTCCAATGTTTGTAAGACTTGTGAAACCGAGAAGGATCTCCAGAGAAGGCTGGTTCCTGCTCCTAAACACATGCCACAAGCTGATTCTTGGTGCAGGTCAAGCTAATCTAATGCTAATCTAACCATGCCAAGGAGTCAGGAGAGAGAGAGAAGGGAAAAATAGTTTTATAAAAGTACATCCTAACTAAAACGGTGATACACCAGAGTTCAGGATGCCCCAATGATGATACAGGTTTGGACATCTATCAAAACTCCTTTTTACAAAGCTTTTTGACCTTGGGTGATGAAACCGCTGCCCACCAGGGCGACGGTCCTGTAACCACTGCCCTACTCAAGGCGGCAGTCCTTCACACATAGACCAGCACACTTTGAAAATGACTTGCGTAATTTTTCAACATTTACACAGCTTTTCTCAACCGCCTTAGCAATGTATTAATGTTTTAAACATGCACCTGGAATAGTGTTTCTTCATTGTTTAATGGTAAAAGAGTTCTAATAGGAATCACCTTTGGGTGAATGTGAAATCTATAAATAGCCAGCTTGTTTCACAAAAATGACCCCTCAACTTCTCCAAGTTTAGTCTTTCAATTTCTTTCTTAGAATTCCATTTTGTTTTCATGTTTTGCATCCATGCTAGTTTTTTCCTTTACTGTTAGAAGCCAGGATCTTCTTGAACTCCATCTTGTTCATTGTTGTTCATAGAAATTAGTTTAGAGGAGTAGTGTCAGTTGTAGATTGAATTCATTAGACAGGTTGTGTTCTTTAGAAGGTAGATTCTAGAATCTGGCTTTTTACACTTGTGTTATATTCCCAGGGGACAGAAATTCCGCTAGGAAAATTGCATAGCCCAAGCTCATGTCACTTGCGATGTCCCTCTCCTAATCAGCATTATATTCGGTCTATATCCAAAGCATACCATTGTTTCAAATACCTTTTTTTATTGATGCTAGCATATACACGCTCTTCTGGATTCACGTGAACAGAAGGAATGAGGATATCATTCTGAGGGGGCAAAATCATACACTACGCGATTCGCCACTGTTCTGTAAATTCCAGGTTTTATCTCTTCAAAGTTCTAGTTAAAACTCATCAAATAGAGTAGTGAAATATTTCATTTCAGTTAAATTTCATTTTCGATATTGCCAGGGAAGCTGTGGGGATATGATAGTTTCGTCAGAAACTATGATTCATTCCTCATCTGAAAGGTATGGATCTGAGAGTCTTTCAATTAAGTTAATCAGCTATCTAGTTTTTAGGATAAACTCACAACTGCATAGGCAAGTAGCTACACCTGGATACCTGGCTTGTTTTAATTTTGTTATTAGATTAGTTGTCATTTTCTGAATATATTAGATTAGGTGGGATTTCAATTCTATTAAAAATTCTCCAAAAATACAAAAAATAGAGGCATATATATCTATATATATATATATATATATGTTGTAGATATATCTTGCATAATTAGTTTATTTTCGTTTCAGTTAGAAACTTTACCCTATTGATCTTGTATGACAATCCTGGGACCTAGGGAGCACAGGGAATACGTTTTTGAGCCAATTGGTGCCTCAACCAAATCTTCGGTTGTAGCATTAACTGACATAGACCATTTTTCTCAGAATGTCAGGTCTTTGGAACAACAACAGACCTACAAGAAATCAGCACATAGCTAAGAGGCTTAAACATAGAAGACGACAAAGCACACATGTTCTGGTCAAATCAACCAAATTATAGACTGCCTTGATAGATATCCATATGATTGTAGAAGGACCTGAAAGAGAGAAAACATTTGGTTGTGATCCACTAGTCCCACAACATAGACGCAGGAGACCTCCTCGTTGATATAGACACTTTCTTACGTATCCAAGTTGCCAGAACCCCTGATTAGGTACTCTGAGAAACCGGCCGGTTCACAACTTTTAGTTCTAAATGTCCCTGTGCTTCCGAAAAGGCATATGATTTTGGATACCCGATAATTAGGCCAGTTGCGTACTTCATATGACCATAGGAGGTCCACAACAACCTTTTGAACTTACGGTTGTGATCCACAGGTCCCATAACCCAACCGGGCCTACAAATCAATCAAATATTGACACCAAACTTGCGAACACTTGGTGTTTAGGTCTTCCTCCACTTCCACCAGACGGCTTCACACAACGTACTTATGGCCATTATCCCAAATGCTTAGCAGGGCCACCTGCTAAAGATTTATGGACTAGATCCACGAGAATCTGTCCATAAAGCACCAAAAGATCCACTAGCACATTTAGCCATTCCATTTTCATGACCTTGTCCTGAGATCATATACAAAGCACCTGTAAGTCATTTTCCACATTATCCCACAACTTGCCATTCCTTCGGATCAGCCAGGAGATTGAAGCCTATCTGAGGGATCCTCAGAACGGTCTATGACCAACATTGTTTAGGAGGGCCTGAATCAATTTGCCTGAGACTTGAAGATTCTTGCATGTTGAAGACAAAATTACCTAACTGAATTTTGGACTGCACCCCACACTGAAGATTCTTCTACCCGGATTGTCTCTGGCATGACCTCGGGATTTGACAGTGTGAGAGAAGAGACATGGGAGATAAAAGTCACTTTTCCATCGGAAAGGTAACTGTGGGAAGTCGAATGATCATGGAAGGTCAAAGTCCAAGAGTAAGTTAGAATTTTGATACTGTGGGAAGGTTGGTCATGCTAAGAAAGATTGTTGGGCTCTTCGGGATAAGAAAAACAAGGAGGAAACTAAAGAGGTAAATGTGGGTAGCAGGTGATGTTTGTCAGGATGCCTTAATTCTTTCTTTAGATAATATTGATGAGTCCTTGGGTGTTAGATTAAGGGGCTTCTTTCCATGCCACCCCACATAGACATTACTTTATTGATTTTTTTCAAGGAGATTTTGGACATGTATATCTTGGTGATGATGAACCATGTAGAATAGTAGGGAAATGTTGTGTTCAGGTAAAAATGTAGAAGGGGAACACATGGCTACTTAAGGATGTCAAGCATGTGCCTAAGTTGATGTATAACTTGATATCAGTAGGTCAGCTAGTCAGTGATAGCTGTGTAATCAGTTTTATAGCAGATTCTTGGAAGGTTACTAAGGGAGATCTTGTGCTTGCAAGAGGTAAGAAAACTGGTACATTGTATTTAACTAGTGGTGCTGATTATTGTAATTTAGTTGCTACAGATAGAGATGCAACTTTTTGGCACTAGAGACTTGGTCATATGAGTCAAAAGGGCATGCAGATTATAAAGGACAAGTTGATCGGATTAAAGGAGTTAGATTTAGACTTCTGTGAGGACTGTGTTTATGGAAAATAGAAGCGGGTGAGATTCCTCAAGGTTGGACCTACCAAGAAGGAGGGTAAGTTGGATTTAGTGCATACAGATGTATGGGGGTCAGCTAAGGTAAGCTCTATTGGTGGTTCATATTATTATGTCACTTTCATTGATGATGCAACTAGAAATGTTTGGGTATATTGCATTAGAAAGAAATCTAATGTGTTTGAAACTTTCAAAATATGGAAAGGCTTGGTTGAGAATGAAATAGGTCTCAAGTTGAAATTTCTCAGGTCAGATAATGGAGGGGAATATTGCAGCAATGAATTTCTTGATTAGTTGTTCGGTAAATGGGATCCGCAGGACAAAGAATGGTTCCAAATACTCCATAGGAAAATGGAGTGTCAAAGAGAATGAATAGGACAATCATGGAGCATGCTAGGTGCGAGGCTACATGCGGGGCTACCAATCATGTTTTGGGAGGAAGCGGTAAGCACAACTGTTTATCTGCAGAGGACCCTCTATGGCCTTGGATGGAGGTATACCTGAGGAGGCTTGGTCTGGTAAGAAAATTGATTACTCATTTCTTAGAGTATTTGGATGCGAGGTATTTGTTCACATTGATAAAGATGATAGGACCAAGTTAGAGGCTAAGAGAAATGCACCTTTGTTGGATATGGTGAAGATGATTTTGGTTTCCGTGTTTGGAGTCTTAAAGACAAGAAAATATTTTGGTCTAGAGATATTGTCTTTAATGAAAAAATCATGTATAAAGATCAGTTGCAGGAACAGAAAGAGGAATCAAAGAAAGAATACACAATGTTAGAGGTAGACAACAAGGTGTCCTGGTTCAGGTATCAACATGCATAGCCAGTTTAGGTACCTACTCATCAGGAACCCCAAACTCCTGAGGTGAGAAGGTCTTCTAGGGTAAGAAGGGAACCTGAATGATTTACTCCATCTTTGAATTATTTATTGCTCACTGACAGTGGAGAGCCAGAGTGCTTTGAGGAAGTAGTGCAGGTGGATGCCAGGAAGAAGTGGGAGTAGGCCATGGATGAAGAGCATAAATCTCTTATGGAAAACTAGACTTGGGATCTGGTGGAGCTACCCGAGGGAAAGAGAGCATTGCAAAACAAGTGGGTGTATAGAATCAAAGAGGAAGATGGAGGCAGGAAATGATACAAGGCCTGGTTGGTGGTCAAAGGATTTTCACAAAAGAAAGGTATAGACTTTGATGAAATTTTTTCTCTTGTTGTTAAAATGACTTCTATTAGGACTGTTCTTGGTTTAGTTGCAGTAGAAGAATTGCACTTAGAATAGTTAGATGTGAAGAGTGCATTCCTTCATGGTGAGTTGGAGGAGGAATTGTACATACAGTAGCCACAGGGTTATGAGGTCAAAGGGAAGGAGAGGTTAGTGTTCAAATTGAAGAAGAGCTTGTATGGCCTGAAACAAGCTCCACGGCAGTGGTACATGAAGTTTGACAGTTTTATGCAGGAGGAGGGTTACTCCAGGTGTCACTCAGACCATTGCGTGTACATCAAGAAGTTTCTTGATGGTAGTTATATTATTTTGTGCCTGTATGTAGATGATATGCTTGTTGCAGGGAAGAACATGCAGGAAATAAAGGTACTCAAGAAGCAGCTAGGTGACTCCTTTGCTATGAAGGATTTGGGGGCAGCAAAAAAAATCCTTGGTATGAGAATAACTTAGAAATAGGAAGGAGAGGAAGTTGGTATTATCTCAAGAAGAGTACATAAAGAAGGTCTTGGAGAGGTTTAGTATGCAGGATGCTAAACCAGTTAGTACTCCTTTGGTAGGTCACTTTAAATTATCAAAGGAGTAGAGTCCCAAGACTGAGGAGGATAAAATCCAGATGTCTAGGGTACCGTACTCATCAGCAGTTGGTAGCTTGATGTATGCTATGGTATGCACTAGGCCTGACATTTCCCATGTAGTGGGAGTAGTGAGTAGGTTTATGAGTGATCCAGGTAGAGAGCACTGGTAGGTAGTAAAGTGGATCCTTCGGTATTTGAGAGGGACCATGGGAGAAGCATTGTGTTTTGGTGGATTGGACACTACATTACGTGGATATGTAGATTCAGACATGGCAAGGAGATTTGGACAGTAGGAGGAGCATGACAGGTTATGTATTTACGTTGGTGATACAATGGTGAGTTGGATTTCACGGTTACAAAAGGTTGTGGCTTTGTCAACCACAGAGGTTGAGTATGTTGCTGCCACAGAGGCAAGCAAGGAGATGATTTGGCTACAACAGTTGCTTGATGAGTTGGGTCATAAGAAAGAAGTTGGGAGACTACACAGTGATAGTTAGAGTACTATTCATTTAGCGAAGAACTCCACTTTCCACTCTAGGACAAAGCACATTCAGCTGAGATATCATTTCATCAAGGACAACTTTGGAAGAAGATAAGTTGAAGCTGGAAAAGATTCATACCAGTCAGAATCTTGTAGATATGATGACCAAGGTGGTCACAAGGGAGAAGTTGAAGTTGTGTTCAACTTTGATTGGCCTTCATGGTTGATAATGAAGGGTTAAGAACTTTTCTCAGTGGAAACAGTCTCCAAGTGGGAGATTGTTGGGGTGTGGAGCCTATTTTTTGGTCTTCTTGAATCAGTGTTGAAGTGCTAGAGCTATGAACAGTTAAGTTGGGAGAGAGGAAATTCTGACAGTTTCTTTTCTAGCTATGGAAAATTGTCATGCTAACATTGTCTGTTAACTATGGGCTGTGAAAGGTCAGGATAGTTTTTTTCCAGCCATGGGAAGTTGAAAGATCATGACTTTCAAACTTCTAGGGTCGGCTTTAAGGAATTCTTAGAGGATTGTAATCTTATAAATAGAGGTGTTAGGGTATCTTGAAGATATCTTGAGTGTTCAAGAGGTCTTGAGTCTTAGAGATCAAGAGGTGATCAAGGTGATCAAGGTTATGCAATTGGGTGTCAATTGTGGTTTAGATGTGGCATCTTTGGAATTCTGTTGTGAGTTCATAACTGAGAAAAGATTGTGAGAGTTGTTTTACTCTTGTTGATAATAAAATATGAGCAAGTTCTTGGTGGACATAGCCCACATTGGGTGAACCACGTTAAATCTTGTCTTGTATTCTTTTGTGCATTATTTATTTATGTTGTTATATTTCTGCAAGTATAATTATGCTATATAGTTTCCTACTGTTGTGGTTTGAGGAATTGTTTCTGCATATTTGTTCTCTAATTCCTAACAATTACTTGTATAATTCAGATTATGAGCAACAATAGAACACCAAATAACACAATATTTCAGAATAATGATCTCAATATGCAATTAAATAGCTTCGCCACTTCGAGGGCGCAACCTCCAAACCATATAATAAGACTCAAATGCTCAAATGATAATGATATACTACCTACAATCCCCTATATATACTATTCATATGTTATGGCCATCACCAAGGCCGACCCATTAAGTATGAGAAAGTATAAATGATATAATAAAATGATATGGTAAACCACAAGTCGGCTACTCATATCCTAATACAAGCAATAGGTTAAGGGCGTAGCATGCCCTTCCCCTTCAAACCAACATTGTCCTCAACATTCAATAATCCTGGATGTTGCTACAGAAAACCTTCATCCTGTCGGGTTGCATCTTCTATGCTCAGATTCTTCCACTTGATTAGATATTCCTTAATGTCTATGGTTCTCAGCCTCTTATACGTGTTTGTAGAATCTTCTCTAGCTCCAAAATGATTCTTCCTTCCTCGTCAAGTTTTGGTAACTCTATCTGAGCTTCAAATTTTTTATCCAATAACCTTCTTCAGGCATGAAACATGGAATACTAGGTGTATGTGTGAAGATGGAGGCAACTCTAGTTTATAAGCAACACTGCCAATTTCCTGTAGAACCTGATAAGGGCCATAATATTTAGGAGCAAGTTTGTTGTTCTTTTTCTGTTGCTTTAGGGACATCTGTTTGTAAGGCTGGAGATGTACAAAAACCTAGTCACTAATTTCATCATGTCTTTCACTACGGTGTTGATCTATTTGTTGTTTCATCCTGTTTTGTGCTAATGCTAAATTCTCCTTTAAACTAGACAAAACATGTTGTTGATGTTGAATGTGTTCCTCAACATCTCTGACCTTAGTTTGCACCCTCACAGAGGAAGTGATAGAAGGTGGATGGTAACCATATAATGCTAAAAATGGGGTCATTTGAGAAGAGGTATGAAAAGATGTGTTATACCACCTTTCTGTAAGTGATAGCCATTCAATCCACCTTTCCTGCTTATCTGATACAAAACAACATAGATACCCCTCTAAGAATTTGTTGACCACTTCCATTTGCCCATCAGTTTGAGGATGATAAGATGAACTGTGAGCTAGCTGAGTACCCAAGCATGAAAATAATTCCGTCCAAAAATTACTTGTGAAAATAGGATCACGATCACTTACAATTATCTTTGGGGTTCCATGTAGCCTTTGAACTGTATCCAAAAAAATAGTTGCGAATGTACTGGCTGCCAATGGATGTGATAGGGCACAA
Source organism: Taxus chinensis (assembly GCA_019776745.2). Taxonomy (NCBI): domain Eukaryota; kingdom Viridiplantae; phylum Streptophyta; class Pinopsida; order Cupressales; family Taxaceae; genus Taxus; species Taxus chinensis. The sequence continues at coordinate 803,169,025 of CM034146.1, forward strand.
AAATGGGCATATTTTGTGAGCCTATCAACAATCATGAAAATAACATTCTTACCCTCTGAACAAGGCAATCTGGTGATGAAATCCATGGAGACCTCCTCCCATCTTTGGATAGGAATTAGTAAGGGTTGCAATAGACCTAGTGTCTTAATTATTTCCCCTTTGTTCTGTTGGCACACTAAACATTTTGATACAAACTTTTGTACATCCCCCTTGAGTCCTTCTGGAGCTAGGTAAATAAAACAATTGAGGCGGGCATCTAACTTATTGTTTATGAAGTTATGAGTACTCCCCGAGTCAATCAACACCATCACCTTCTATTTTTTTGAGATAGCCAATAACCTTGAGTGTTTGAGGAGTACTAATACCTAACAATGCATGACAAGAAATTGTAGGTTGGTGATCCTCTACTTCATTTTCTACTGGTTCCTCAGCCTCTCCTATCTTTTAGCTTCCTCATCATCCTCATTACCTCCGTCAATATAGAAAAAATTCTTCTTAGCGCATTTGTGTCCTGGTCCATATTTCCTATCACAGTTAAAACATAATCCTTTTTCTCTCTTTTCTTCCATTTGTTGAGGAGTCAGTCTAATTGGCCTAGCAAATGAAGGGGAAGAGATACTACGGTCTTTGGTGTTAATGAAAGGTGGCCTCCTACTACAAAGAAATTTTTCCTCTACTCGATGTGCCATGATAATAGAATCAGAAAGCTTGAGTGGATTAAACATTCGTACCTCATGCTCAATGTGGTCCTTAAGACCCCTAAGAAACAGGTCATTCATATTCTCTTCTGGAATATTCTCCACCCTTAAGGATAAGTTCTGGAATTGATGCACATAATATTTGACTGATCTTATTTTCTGTAACTTTTCTAATTGACTAAAGTAGTTCTTTGAAACACTAGAACTATAGTGCAATTGCAACTCCTCAGTAAAAACTGTCCAAGTGATACCGAGACCATTCTTCAGCCTCTGAGCACATAACCATCGATACCAAACAAATTGGTCTAGTTCAAGATACGGGGATGCCGATGTCACCTTTTGTCCTGATGGTGTTTGATGTAACTCAAAGACGTTCTCCATTTGATTTATCCAATTCAGGGGATCCTTACCATCAAATTTGTGTATATCCACTTTTGACATCATGTTCCGTGGTTGCGAATAAGTTGGATTCTGATTGGGCTGGAAAAGTGATCCAAAATGGTTATTTTGTCCATGATTTTGAACTAAAGATCCTCCTTGGTTGATATGGGCCGGATTTGGGCCATACTGTTTACCCTTTACATGTTGCATTATATCATCCAATTGATGATTTATTTGGTCTATGTCTCCTTTAGAGGCCATCTCAGATTGTACATTTCGCAGCTCATACTCAAGTTGGCTCAGCTTATGATCAACTGAGGTAAACCCTAGTGCTGAGGAATATGTATTTACCCCTTCTAACTCCATTTCTTCAATCACTACCCCATCTTTATCTGGGGTTTTACCCAGAGTAACCAGATTCTTTCTTGCTCTTGTGGAAGGCCCCGCCATGATGTCAAACCTTAGGGTTTAGGGATTCGATACAAATTTTGAAATGTTTCTCAACTCTGGTAAAAATATCTCCCACCAATTCTCTTTGGTTTGCAATTTATGGCAAAAACAAAAAAGTAGGGTTTCTACCCTAATTTTGGCCCAGATCGCAGCTTTGATACCACTTGTAATGAAATTACTTGTATAATTCAGATTATGAGCAACAATAGAACACCAAATAACACAATATTTCAGAATAATAATCTCAATATGCAATTAAAATAGCTTCGCCACTTCGAGGGCGCAACCTCCAAACCATATAATAAGACTCAAATGCTCAAATGATAATGATATACTACATACAATCCCCTATATATACTATTCATATGTTACAACCATCACCAAGGCCGACCCATTAAGCATGAGAAAGTATAAATGATATAATATAATGATATGGTAAGCCACAAGTCGGCTACTCATATCCTAATACAAGCAATAGGTTAAGGTTGATGTTGTCTGTACTGGTTTAATGTCACACTGCCATTTCCTTGGGATTTTGGAAGGTTTTTTGCTTTGCATGCATAGTTATTTCGTTGAGTGGGCTATTTACTTAGCCCTTTGGGCGGTGTTAAGCCTATATCAATGGCTTCCATTTCACCACCTCCATCTGTTGATGCAGGTTTGATTGAAAAAACGCTTGGCTCCCATGGCTCCAAAAAAGGTGAGGAAATTCATTCCGAAGGTCTTTAAGGAGGTAACCATTCTAAGTCTAAGACTCCTATGCCTAATGTTGTACTTAATTTACTTGAATTTTACAAGGCTTGCAACTGACTTGAATCATATACCCTTGTTAGTTATTTTGTTTGCCAAACCCCCCCTTGAAATCCTACTAAAGCAATGGGTTCACAACCATTGGCAACACCATGGTGTTAAGCTTGAGGGAGTGCAAAACCTCTCCAATGGCTTTTTTGTTTTGTTTCAACAATGTTGAACATTGCAAGCCATTGTCAACCATGGGCCCTGGTTCATTCGAAACACACTAGTGGAGTAATCTTATTGGACCAAGGATTTCTAGGTCTCCGAACAAGCCAAGCATAAAATCCTAGTATGGGTGGAATTTCTTGGGTTGCCTCTCCCCTTATAAATATTTTTTGAACACTTGATCAAACCTTTGGGTTGAATTATTTTTCTAGAACAACCCAAGTTTTTCAATGTTCATACTTAAAAAGGCGTTTGCAATGAGGTGGATTTATCTGAAGATCTTAAAGAATCCATTCATATCCAGGTTGGAGATACCCATTTTTCTCAACGAGTTCTTTATACTAACTTACCTAATACTAGTTTCCACCCCCCTTGGTTTTGCAAATTTAATTTTGACGAGGCTTCCAAAGGGAACCTTGGACTTTTAGGGGCGGGGTGCATTCTTCATAATGAAGAAGGTGAGTTGGTTAGTGCTGGTTCATTCCATTTACAAGATAGGACATACAATTTAGCAGAAGCCCAGGCCCTCCTTTTTGGGGTAAAAAGGGCAATCAAATGCGGGATTTCCCACCTTATCATAGAAGGTGACTCACAAAATATAGTCTAGACAGTAAAAAAGGGTAAAGCTCTCCACTGGGCACTCGAATTCCACATCTCAAATATTCTCTTTTGGCTTGGCAAGTTGGAATCATGGAGCATAGGACACGTGTTTAGGGAAGCCAACTCAGTAACTGATTACTTGGCCAATTATGGTGTGATGCAAGCGGAGGAGGCAATCACATCTAATGATGTGGATAAGTGGCCCGACTTAACTGACATCATTACAGGAGACTCCAAATTTATTGTTGCATAGACTTGACGAGTTTTGGCTCATGGGAACTTGTTTTTAAATATGTGATTTGACACCTCTCTTTTCATTCATGCCTTTTCCCCTTCGAATTTTGTGTGCGTTAGGTCGGTGGTTTGTCGAAGTTTTCATGACTTCTCTGACTATATCATGCCTATTTTTGAGGGGGGGGGGGATCCCACGAGATGGCCTTTTATTGAATTTTTTTTCCACTTTCACCTAAGGAAAGTCTTCTGTATTGGCTTTGGTTCAGTTTGTAACACAGCAGAGTGAATCTTGGGGGACAGTTACATTCAAGGGAGTGGTCGGGCTTGAGTGAATGCCGAAATCACATCTACATTCACCTCTAATTTGTTTATCATTAGCAATAACAAGGAAGATGCCATCTTGATAGCTCGCCATATCATTTGGCCGAAGCATGATGTAGGTTTGGAGGAAGAATTCGTAAAATTTTGCATGCCGTGAACCTTTCTCCAAGCAGCGGTAGCAGGGGAGCCTGATATGGTTGATAGGGAGTGCTTGGTCGAAATGGAAAGGAGAAACTTCGCACTTTGGGATTTTACGGTCATTGTCCACAAGAAATGCTAGATGAAGGATTTGGGCCATGTTTTCATTCCACCCCTAAATCTCAATTCATTGACTCCCTCGATAGGCTCTGTTTCATCAAAAATATCACAGTTCATGGTCAAAGGTAAATCTTCATACGATTTTCTCCTGAAGCCAACAAAAGCAGGGGAAGTGGGGTGCACCACAACAAGCACAAGAGGATTGTAGAGGATGTGTTTGACATTGAGGTTCAAGTTAAGGAGGAGGTCATCGTGCCGTCAGACTAAGTTCCCGTAGTATGTTATGTTTTTTCTTTGGATTTTTCAATGTATAGTCTATTTTTTTTTTGTAATACTTATATCAAGGTGGCAACTATAACTGAATTATGTGTAGACTACCTTGTTTTTTGGCAATCTGTCGAATATGGCAATGTAAGGGTGGGGCCCCAACAACCCCCAGGTTATAGCTCTAGATTAAAAGTATTTACTTATAAAAAAACGTACCTAATACTAGTTTTTACTGCCAAGTTTCTGACAACGTGATTTGGGAATGTCCTCTAATGGTTAAATCCCGCTTCGTGTCACAAAAAAAGGCACAAATGGAGTCCAAATACTCCCTCATCTTCATATGGATCGACCATGATAACCAATAAAATTAGGGTGATCGCTTGTGGTCCTTGCAAAAGCCTCGGCTTGCTTCCTAACAATCTAGTAACTTGCTAATGGAGTCAGAAATCCTCTATTGGTCTTGTCAAACAAGTTGTTTCTTCATTGTCCACAACCACTGGAGACTTTATCTCCGCATCATCCCCTATTGGTTGGCTCTGCTAGTTTTCCCTTGAAATATCCCTCTAACTCCAGTCGGTCTGTTTGCCTCTCTAGTTGTCATGAAGCACCATTCATGGATAGAAAATCATACTTTATTTTTCACTGATAAATCTTGCCTTAGTCAATCCCGTAGCACTTGCCCCATTGCAAGATATGATAAATTTTAGAGAAAGACAAACATAGACCATTGCTCGATTAGAAGATTTTTCTCATGTCACCTCTATCTCACAAAACAATTTTCCGCCATCTCCATTTTTTATGATGAGGTATCTATGTAGCTTGATTTCAATCTAATTATTGTGTAATTTTGGAATATACATCACCTTAGTGAGCCCACCCAAAGATTTATGGTTTAGGGATAGTTTTCTTCACTTTAAAGATATATGCTGTTTTCTGCATCTACAATAAGTTAAACTCGTATGTATTTTTACTTTATTATACTACTTGCACCAACTCCCCCAATAAAATTTACCGCATGCCTCCAATTATGAGACATGGTCATGGAGGGTTCATGACCTTGATTGCTCCTGACCTATGCCCAACATGTGATTTCATGGGGCTCTGACTCCACTCATTGATTGGGTTTGGACTCTCTTGTAATTTTGACAAGAATGTATTTTGGGGTTAGCCAATATTTTTGCTTCCAATGATGCAGTTGAGAGAACTCTACGTTCTAGATGATGGCATGTTTACTACCTGATCTTAATTACTGTTTAAATTATACATGGTGATTTTAATATTTTTGAGTACATGGAAGAAAAGGCTTAGTTCATTTACCCATGTGTTTGTTCATGGGAGAGCTATGAGGCCAGGTTATATATGAGGCAAAACACTTAGACATTTTTGACCCCAACATCCCCTTTAAGAAGAGCTCTAATTCATTTCTTGTTCAGTTGGTCTAATTTTTTACAAGGTAAAAATTTTATTGTCGCAACATCTGGACCATGCACTCCTTATGCCAAGTCAACACTTATTCTATCTTTCCCCCAATTTAGGCAAACCCTGTTTTAATTTATAACAATGCTCTCTTATTGTATTAATTCTACCATTTTATTTGATATTACCTAGGTTAAACATACAAAAAATGTAAGTTTATCGATCTAAATTTTATTTACAACACTGTGAACCTAAATCATGCTTAAACTATGTCTGCATATCTAACAAATTTGGAACTGGAGTTCCTCAACCTGTTGGCTAGGGAGGAAACTAGATGACTTGGTGGAATGATGTCGTAAAAAGGACCATTACACTTATCCTTCACATCGAATGGAAAACAAGTTTCTCTCTTTTAATAGGTTTTGCATGAGGCTTCATATTAAGAGTTTCAACGTGTCTCGCTAGAGACTTAATGTCTCTTATTTAAATCAAACCCTGCAACTCCAAGGATGCCCATTAGAGGCACACAGTTGAAGAAGTGGAGGATTATTACAAAGTATCGAGGTACTTTATTACGTGCTCACTTACATTAGGCTCAAAATTCAAGTGACAAAGTCCCCTAAAAAAACTATATGCCATGCTTCGAGTCCCTATACATTCTTCTACTCAAATGAATTCCATCTTTTGAAAGGGAATGTTCTTACATACATCTACTTTGTCGAACATCCTCCAAGATATTTTCCATCAGTACCATGGGGGTTTTCTCATCTTATCTTGTCACCATTTCTATCAGGGAAGAGGCAGTATTTCAAAATTCTTGCAAATTGTGCCCTACAAAGTCACACATCATTAACTGACTAGCATGTGATAGGCCTTTGTCTCTCGCAGACCTTAAAGAAGTATCCTTTCAAATGGCTCCTGACAAAGTTCCAGCTATTGATGGCTTCCCCTCTGAATTCTAAATTAGACCTAATGGGACACTTTGGGAACTGATATGCATAATGTGTACCTTGAAGATTTAGATTCCAACTCTTTGGGTGAATTGATTAACCAAGACAACATCAAGTTTATCCCAAGTCTGGAGACCCTGAACAAATTACTAATCAGAGACCCATTACGCTACTTAATATGTCTTACAAAATTATTGTTAAGGCTTTATTTAACAGGGTTTCCAATCTACTTCCTCTTACTGTTAGAAGTGAGCATACTGGTTTCATCAAGCACATGTAATGTTTTGAGATAATATTATTGTTGTTTCAGAAGGGATGGAATGGGCTCGACTCTCTAACCAAAAAGCTTTATTTATCAAAATTGATTGTGTCAAAGCTTATGATCGAATTAAATGGTATTTCATTTTAGTTATGCTTCAAGCTCTTGGATTTGGGCCAAGATTTGTTCACATTGTGTAGATGCTCTTTAACAATGTTGGGGCTTACATCTTCATCAATTGGGCTCAATCTTCTAGGTTTGGTTTGGTTAGATCCATTTGACAAGGGTGTCCTTTATCCCCGTCGCTTTATGTGCTTGAAACTAAATGGTTTAGTTATTTTATAGGCCACAATACTTCTTAAGGTTTGATTAAAGGGATCTCTCTGCTCGCCTTTCGATCAACAACTCATCAATGACCACTTCGCGGATGGTTCCTTTCTCACACGCTCGGAGGAGGAACAATCTGTTCAAAATGATTTGGACTATCTAGATACCTTTTGTTTGGCTTCCGGCTCCTCCATTCAATGGTAGAAAACCCAATGCTATTGATTGTCCCAGTCTCTTATTTCTCCTTGGTTGGAAGGCATGCACGGAGTTGGATTTATCCAGGTGTTCAATTCAAGTTTCTTGGCATTCCCTTTGCCTTTAAAGAGTCAAGCGTAAGATTTCCTTTTAGATTACCAAGTCTCTTTCTTTGGCAGGCAAGTTTCAAATTTGCTCCAAGGTTTTAATTACTACTCATGTCTGCTATTCTTTTTGTAAGGCTTTATCTAATGCTGCTTATGCTAAACTTGAGAACATCTTTTGTGGCTCCATATAGCTTTCTAATGGGCTACTTTTGAGGGGCATAAGGGGTTCCATAGGGTTGTTTGGGATATATACTATTGGCCTAAAGAAGCAGGGTGCCTTGATTTTCTTGACATTAAACTCCAATGGCCTACTCTCTGTGTCAAGTGGTTAATCTATAGTTTTGAAGGTAACGAGGCATGGAAGATTTTGCTCTGACATTGCATATGTCAAGGATCTCCTTTGGGTAAGCAATCTTGGGAAGGTCTTAACTTCCAATCCCTTATTATATTATGTTTTAGTTAAAATTGGGGACACCTTCATTGCCTAAAGCATATGAAAATCCTAGGAGTTGATTAAGCCACACCTAAATTAGAAGGGAGATTGTTTCAAATCTAGTTTGTCTATTAATTCACACTCTCTCTAGTGGTCTTCTATTCTCACATTTCATGATGGCCCTCCTGCATTGGCTCCTTAGGCTAAAACTATTCAGCTTTTCGGAAAAGAAATCAAGGCGGTGGGTGATTTATTTTACAAACACTCTAGATCTTGTCTTTCTTGGGGTGCGATTGCTGCCAAATTTAATCTTCAACTTTAAGATGCAAAACTAGTTAGAAAAACCATTGTTTGCATACATGATGAATATGTGCACAAGGTTAGTGTCACCTTTGATGTTCCGTGGTGGTGGGATTGGAACTAGCCCATTGCTATGCCTTTCTACCATTACAAGCCCATTTGAGGTACTCCTTATTGACCCCTCAGTCAGTGCCCATTGACACTCTTAATTGTCGTTGGAATATTGCCTCCTAGGATTCTATTTGGAAACACTGATTTCAGAGGGTTTGGAACATTCTTGTTGAACCTAAAAAAGCTCATCTTTTGTGGTGTATTTTACACTAGTGGCTTCCAACTAGGGATCAACTCTAGCATATGGGTCTTAACCCTATTTGCCTGGTCTGCCATCAACCAGAGTCTATCAAGTACATTTTTTGGTTTTTCCCTCAAGCTCAATCGATATGGAAGTGGATTCATACCCCGTTTCAGCCCTTTTCTCTGGATTTATTTACCTGGAAAATGATTCTCTTGGGGGACTTGACCATGTTACCTGCCATTTACAACAATTTTGGAACATCTTCATAACTGATATTTTTTTTTCATCTTCAGAAAGACATAAATAATGTCATTTTTAATAATATTTTTTCTGTTACAAATAAGGTGGTTGCTATTTCCATTGTGATGCTCTAGATTCAAAATTAGGCCGAGAAAGTTCGACCGGAGGTTGAGCACCTCCATTGCTTGCTTGACCACTGGGCTGCCGCCCCTTGTGTAGTCATTCGCGTGCCTCCGGACGCTCTTTCCCATCATCGTTCGTCGTCTCATTGGCATTGCTTTAGGATCCAATAGAGCCCCTCTCCTTGCTGTCAGTGGTCTCCTTGTTCTCGGCTCCCTTCCCCTGCTCACGGTTGGGTCTTTGGTCGACTTGGTGATTTTGGTGGCGCTGGTTGGAATGCCCCTTAGCAAGGCAAATTCCCACTGTTGGCTCTTGCCATTTCTCCCTCTCGGCTATCTATTGAGGTTCTCGAGTAGCAAAAACAACATCAACAACAAGAAAGTGCGTTGGAGCCCATCCCGGACTCGACTCGCCCCTCTGGTTCTGGCTGGGGTGACAAACTAGACAACCCTGCGTCTCCTCCTTAGTCCTCCATGTTTGCAACTGCATCCTAGTTTTACTTGCTTTTTTTTTTTTTTCGGTTGATTATAACACTTTTATAGTTGTTTTGATGTAAATTGACTTTTTTCTCTATACTTATTTGACTCAATATGTTTGACATTTTATGTATGTGACTTTCTCTACCCATTTTTTATTCATATGGTTAGTGTTGTATATATAAAAGTGCACTTTTTCAATTTAAAAAAAACGTAAACGTGAATACTTTATGAATGACACGGGTATATGAACATTTTCATTCACTTCGGTTGAATATTTGTGTCAAAACAAAGTAGAGTGCGGGATCAACAATGGCCCTCCTGAACGTTCCTCCCGGAACACCATCCTCTCCCTTTTCGTCTGAATTCAGTCGTACAGGAAAAGGATTTCTCGGTCTGACTGCTATTAAACATGTGGGTTTCATTGCATCACAACATTCATTGCCGAATTTGAAAAATTCGAGGCGCAACAACTCTACATCAAAGAAGCACGGCTTCTCCAAAACCAGTGTATCCAATGAGGACAAGGGTAACGACATTGTGGGCGACTTTTGTCCCCTTTATTCGTCTCATACCAATCTCACTTTCCCATCCACTGGAAGGTTACATCATTCATGGCCTTTGCACGCTGCTAACACCGACAAAAATGGAGCTCCACCCATAGCAGAGACGAAAGGTAGGAAGCACTTGAATTCATGGTTATTTGCTATTGTATTTATCTGCTATTTTAAGCTGTGAAACCCCTTTTGAGTATTTTTGAAGATATGAGATTCTCAGTGCATAGCTTTTGTAGCAAATATTTGGATTAAACATATTCTCTATGTAAGCTTGATGATCCCGTGAGAGTCATATGGCTTGGTTTCTCTGTTGTCTCATAATTTTAAGCCCACTTTGAATTTCGGCGATTTTATTGCCTGCTATTAATTTGGGCGCTTTGATTCCTACCTTTATTTTGGGCGATTTCATTGCCTATTTGAATTTGGTTTTTACTAGTTGCAGGTCAAGATATTGTCTTCTCATTCGAATTTGGGTGGATTAATGTCCTAATTTAAATTTGGGTATTGGGGGTACTTTTGTTATCTGGTGTGAAGCACTTGACTTCATTTTATGCTATTTGTAGCTGTGAAACTCTCTTCGAATCTATTATGAAACTAAATCATTATATTTCAAGATATGATATTTTCGCATTGCATGGTTGTTGTAGATCCAAATGTTTGGATTGAATATATTCCCTATGTGAGCCTAATTATCCCGTGATAGTCATATGGCTTGGTTGTCTGCCGTCTCATAACTTGAATTTTTGGTATCAGGGCACTATTTTTTACCCTACTTCGAATTCGAATGATTTTGTCTCTTACTTTGAATTTGGATGATTATGTTGTCTATTTTGAATTTGGGTGATTTTACTGCCTACTTTGATTTCGGGTGATTTTATTGCCTACTTTGAATTTGGTTTTTACTGGTAAGGGCACAATATTGTCTCCTACTTTGAATTTGGGTTGATTAATGTCCTACTTTAAATTTGGGTCAGCAGGAGGAATTTTTTTATTTGGTGTGACGTTTGAACCTTTGTGGCTTAAAGCGACGGATATCTGTTTCAACAAATTCATCCAGGACTTGGACCTGGACTTGTCTGTTGAGGTATGCTGCACCTAGAATTAAATGTACTATATTACATAAATGAACACATGAACATGTATTTTAGGGATTTGAACCTAGGGCTTGCCATTAAAACCTAATTAATTTACCAATAAGAATATTCCATTGACAAGATACTAATTAAGTCCTGCTTGTGGTCCAACCAAGATTTGGGCTCACATCCCTGGCCACACCTTACGACTTATATGATTTTGGTGTATTTTGTTCTTTGATCATTTGAATTTGGGTATTGGAGTTAATGGTAACTGAAAACATGAAATTGGGTTTTGGAGTATAATCTTATCTGATAACTTGAAACTGGGTTTTGGTCCTTTGGGGGATAATCTTCTCTCATTATTGAATTTGGGATTTAAGGCATAACACTGTCATATTATTTGGTTGCTTTACCACATGGTTTGTATGTGAAAATTGGATGGATCTCTGGAAATGATTACTGCTATAGTTCAACTGCTTCCCCAAACCCTTACTGGCCATGGTATGGACCAAATAAGCAGGGAATTTGGGGTTATTTTCTGGTACTGGTTGTTTTAGCAGTCTATTCAGTACACGGACAAGCAAGCATGCACTCAAGTAGACAGACAATCAATTTGTTGCATTTTGGTTATAACCATGAGAATGTTTGGGGACAAGATGGATGGATTGTTGCGTACTTGATTCTCAATTTTGTGAGACCTTTGTTAAGGAGACAGGTTGGAGAGGCAAGGAGTGCCACCCAAGTGGATAAGTTCAAAACATAAGCCACGATAAATTGAACGCAGGCATTTACATTGTTGGGACTGTGAGATAAACTTTAATAGTATTCCTCACGTTATTTTCACCATCACGTAGATAATGCTGCCTCTTGGACAAGTGAAAAATATGTTAAAATTGTTGTACATTAAAAGCTATGTGAAGCTATTGTACTGTATAAATGTACCTAAGTTTTTATGAACAAACCTTGTGTTATAAATGTTACAGAGTTTATTATGAAGAGATAAATCTTATAATCAACACGTCAAAGGCAAAAGCGATAGTCCGAGTTGTCGATCCTTTAACAGTAAAGTGTTCTGGACAGTAAAACTTTAATTTAGCTGCCCAAAAATCAATAAAACGTACCTGTTTTAGCTTAGTTGGATATTTGAAGGTGTCATACCTGCATATTTTTCCAAATTTTTTAAAGATTAATCTGGATTTTTAATTCCCCCAAAATGGGAGATACTATTATGCTTTGACCAAGGATTTATGCAAAATGATCACTGTACTTTGTGGGTAATCAATCCCATCAGGTAGGAATAAACATTGTATAAGCATATATATGTAAGAGAGATATGGTGTTGTAAATGACAATCTCAAACTGGGCATGTGACATGAATTAAATGGCATTAGATTCCTTTCTTCAAGATATCAATGAAATATCTCTATACACATTTTTTAGAGTGCACAACTTTCCTTGAGGGTTCTATAAGCTTTGGTTATTGAGTGTTTTGTATACAATTCAAAATAAAGTGCTATAGACCTCTATATTTTGGCCTTCTGTTTTCTCCGTAATTTTCAGCAGTCTCAAACCTTTGGTACAAAAGACATTTGTTTATTTTGAGCAGACAAGGTGATCAGTTTATGACCATATGACCAAGTTCTAAGAAGGCAATTAATTTAGTGTAATAATATTCTGAGTGCTAAAGTTCAACTGAGTTGGGAAACAACACTTGAATTGACTGTAGCCTGGGAATGATAAACGGGTCAAAATTCTTATAAAAAATGTATGAATTTCAAACGACAAGTTTTTGAGGAAAATGAGGGGATAGGCGTGATGCTACTCAGTATTTAGCAGATTTAAATGTTGCAATTTTATCGATTCAATTTGTGATCACCATTGAGGTTTTTCCCTGATTGGCTTAGATTGCTAATTTGCAGTTTTAATTTGTTAGGTTGTTGATTTTAGCCACACATGGTTCTCATGTCAGGGCAATTTGCTGGATACTAAGTTACCAGGGTACATACTACAGATACGGGTACAGATTTAGGCACGGGGATTTGACAATTTTCATGGACCACTAGATACAATACTGCGTGGATACTTCTATCCAAATATATGTGTATGGTAAAAAAATCGGAAAAGTTGTGGATATGGCTTGGATACTATGGTGTTATACCAGGGATGTATTCGAATATTGCAGCATATTGGGATATGCGGCACGCATGATGTAACACCCTTCCCATGCATAGTAGTCTGGGCTGGACATGAGGTCAAAGCCAGATGTAATTGTGATGGCGATTATTTTGTTAATGGTTGCCACAGTGTTAAGACATGTTAACTGTTTGGTGCTTGCATAACATTTGTGCACGTGTATTCTTTTTCTTTTTGTACATGTGGTTGCATGCACATATGTTGCATTTTATGCTCCTTAGGATTTCTTGAGTTCTAAAGTTGATTTTAGGCTTTAGAGAGGCTGCCTTGAGAAAGAAAAGGATATAGGAGTAGGCCAAATAACTCTTGTGCTGTGAAACTTTTTACTTAAAATATATGCATAGCTTCATTTGGTTGAATCTTCTCTTCTCTTAATAGGCACAAGATTAAATATATTGCAACTTGTATTTGTAGATTTCCTTGAACATGTCCTGTTTCATGCTTAACATTCGCATATATCACAATTTACAAACTAGTGAATTCTATCATACTATGTCTTCCGGGCCATTAATATGTCTTCTTTTTGCAATAGGTCGCCATGCAGAGATTATACGAGTGACAAAAGAAACTAATGTTCAAGTGAAAATCAACTTGGATGGCTCAGGAATCTCCGATTGCAATACAGGCATACCTTTTCTGGATCACATGCTGGATGTGAGTTTAGAGTATAGTTAGGACTGAACTCATACTTGTGCTGAAATTTGTTGGTAGGTTTCCTTTAATAAATGCAGAGTCTTGATAGAAACTTATCATTCAAGATTTTATATGTTAAGTTTTGGGGGGGGCGAAAGAAAGATTAAATGCTGTATAGAGGATTGCTTCTAGCTCTTTCCTTATCCGTGCAAGAACACGCGGCATCTCAGATTGAGCACCAAAACTATCAAACACAATATCCTTTCTTATATGATGTAGTTTAGTGCATACCTGAGTTGCCAAGTCATTCATGAAAGAATGAAAATTAAAAAATGTCACCAAAAGTCGTTTTACACTTTACAAACCACATAGAACTGACGGTTGTAAATCCAAGGAAGAGCCAAAAGCTCAGTGCCACTGTTTTGTATAACCATGGGTCTCTAAGAGGAGCTATTCTCCAATATAGGTATAACAAGATACCCTGAAATCTTTAAAACATCTTGTCCCATAATATTTTTTATATTTATAATTCCAAATTAGGTTATTATTATCTTCTTTTAATTGGAATCAAGCTTTGAGAAAAAATGTGTAGAAAAAAATTGAAAAGGTGGTTTAGGGCCACACTTTATGGCCCATCATACAGATGAATGATTAAAATATTACAGATCGGAGCTCCTTGCATATTATATATTATATATTTTATGTTATATGTTACTTGTGGTATTGGTGTATATATTGTAAATTGCATGTAAGGGTGAGTCCATCCATTAAACCAAATAGTCAATGCCAGGTGCAACACACACAATTAGACATTTAATCATAGGGGCTGATACGTTTTTATTCCACTGTTTCAGTGCTGCTATTATGCATAGATAAACATCACGTTGAACTTCCTGTGGATTGGTACAGTCATTTTTCTTCCACCGTTTATCTTGAGGCAAGGGTTCCTGAAGATACAAATCTAAGTATTGTAAAGTTCTCATGGTCATAAATGGTTGATTATTTTGTTCTTCAGGCCTTTTTCAGCTAGTGGGGGTGTCAGACGCCTTGTGGCTATTGGATATATTGGTGCATGACATTATATCAGTCAGTCAGTGTCCCAATATCTTGTTCTAGTTTGTCTTGCTAGATCTATTAAACTAGATTCATTCATTACTGTAAAAATGTAACACCTTTATATACCAAAATAACATATAGCTCAGTTTACGAAGAAGAAACTTCTTTTTGTGTTTTCAGACCATGTATTCTTCGTCTTAAAGGACACTAGCAATCATATAACATCCTTAATTCTCTGAACAAAATTGATGATTTAAGTGGTACATTAGTTGATAATTTTTGGCATTTAGTCTATCTCTGTGCATTTCTTTAGGAAGGAACAATAATGCAGGTATTAATGGTAAGACGTCTAACATCCTTCTAAGTTTATGTCATGACCATGAAGTTTTTGGCAGCAAATTGCGTCACATGGAATCTTTGATGTAGAAGTAAAGGCTTGTGGGGATATCCATATTGATGACCATCATACAAATGAAGATGTTGCTCTCTCCTTCGGAAATGTAAGAGTTTTATGTTGATTGATTCCCATAGTTAGTTCTTTCTTTTTGATATATTTCGAACTTTGATTTTCCTTACAACTTCAGCATTCACATTGTAGATATGTGTATATTTAACTTTGATTTTCCTTTCAACATTTGTGTGTGTGTATGTGTGCGCACGCACGCGCATGTGCACACGTGTGTGTGTTTGCGTGTGGGTGTGTGTATAGGCGTGCACGTGTGTGCGTGCATTGTGTGTGTGTGTGTGTGTGTGTGTGTGTGTGTGTGTGTGTGTGCATATTCGCGTGTGCGCGCGTGTGTGTGGGTGTGTGTGTGTTGATTTTGCGTGGGTGTGGGTGTGGGTGTGGGTGTGGGTGTGGTGTGGTGTGTGTGTGTGTTGATTTTGCTTTCAGCATTTGTGTGTGTGTAGGTGTGTGTGTGGGGCTGATTTTACTTTCAACATTTGTGTGTGCGCGCACGTTCGTGCGTGTCTGTGTTTGTGTGTGTCTGCGTGGTGCGCGGGTGCGTGTGCGTGGGTGTGCCGTGGTGCGTGCTTGTATGTGTGTGTGCGTGTACGCGTATGTGCGCGTACGCGTGAGTGTTTGTGCGTGGGTGACTGCGCGTGTGCGTGTGTGTGGGAGCGCGTGTGTGTATATATCTCAAACTTTGATTTTGCTTTATATATATACACGGACCTTATTCTTCAATTTCCTTAAGATGGCCTGTATTGTGGAAATGCTCAGTGTCTGCTTCAAGCTCTTGGAGATAGGAAAGGAATCTATCGCTTTGGAGATTTTTCAGCTCCCTTGGATGAGGCTCTTGTACATGTTGCCTTGGTAAAAGCTTTCAACTTACACATTTTGTACTTATTTATGCTTCATTGCAGTAAGGATTGCAATATTGAAATTCAAAACCACATGATAAGAAATTTTATTTTTGAATTATAATGGTCAGACATAAGGAATTTTTGAAGTTTTAATTTAATGAATAACTTAATAAAAATAGGGACAAGTGAAATGAAACGATGGTCATAATTGTTCCATCCACTGTTGTGGCGGCGGTGGTTAAATATAGTTCTCCTTCTACGAGCAAATCTAGGTGAACAATGGGTGTGATTGAATATACACACCACCATGCACAGAGAGCGCTACAACAAATTGCACACAGAGAGGCTTACTAACTCAATCTGTTTAAAAATCTGTGTACTCTTTCAAGCATAATCATTCTTCGGATATGATGTTTTTGGTCACCACTTTTGCATACCTTCTTAGTCTAGGAAAGTGCTCGGTTCATTCTATATGTTACTTGACCCTGGCTCTACTTAAACCCCTATCACAATACTTCAGATTTAATCATTTGAATAATGTTTTCCTATATCACATGGACTTTCAAGTTTGCCAGAATTGGATGTGCACTAACATAGTTTTTCTTTTTTTAATTGAAGATAGCTTCAATTATGATTTATTCTTAATGTAATTGGTACATGCAGATGCAATACATATTAAGCCACAATCATGCTCATAGTAGAGGCTGCCAGGTTTCATTCCATCATTACAATGTAACATTACCTCCCCAGTTTTTTAGTAATCTGGGTTGTATTCCATGATCCAACTAGATATTGGCCTTGAGCCTGCAATGAAACAAATCTGTACTTCTTCTGTTTCTTTTTAGCCCGCAACGACACAAATCTTTTCTTCCTCTTTTTCTTGATAGCCTACAAAGAAACAAATCCTTTCTTCCTCTTTTTCTTCTTAGAGCGTAGGTTTTCACATTACTTTTTAATCCCCCAAGGTCCTATCCTTGTCTTCATATGCAATACTTCTCCCACTAGAAATTGGGACTAATCATCTTACTGCTTCCCCATATAGGATGCTCATTTTGCGTCTCCTTCTCAAGCTTCCAGCTCCATTGTTTTTATCTTTTTTCAGGATTTGGTTTGCTCTTGGCGTTGTTTGCAGGTGCTTCATTATTATTTTTCTCATTGGTTTCACTTTCATCCTATAGTAACTTTCCTTTCTATCCCGTTCCCCTCTTTTCTAGTCCTTTCAATGCCATTTGCTTCAAGTCCTTTCACATACTGGGGCAAGATCACCCCAGATGTTCACACATGGAACAGTGCCTATTTTTGAATGGGTTTAATTTGGCAATCCACCTTATGCTCTTAGGTGTAGTACAGCCAGTTGCCACAGTGACATTACTTTTATGCCTGAATAATAGTTTAGTTTTCCGAGTCTGTAAAAAAAACAAGAGAGAACAACTCTTTTGGTTGAACCTGGTCCATGAACTTTTCCCATGTGCCTGTAAGAACTTCGAGGGCCTAGTTAAGCTCAGAATCCCTCCTAAAAGGTATTTTATGCCTTTTTTTAATGTTGTTGATACTGGGTTTAGCAGGAGGAATGTGGAAGGAGTGCTAGAGAACATATATACAAAATTTGGTTTTGGGATAAATTCTTCAGGTTTTTCACTTTTCATCATGAATGTTGTTGGGGAGCTCTATTTTCGTTAAAATGTATGGTGGGAGCTTTTATCAACTTTTTTGGGACGAATATCATCTTGATCAGTAGTACCAGGCTTTGCAAGGCTGTCAGTCCAATCATGCAAGCACAGATTGGATGCTTCGTGCCATGACCCATGGAAAACATTATTCATGGAATTTGGACCATCCATGTGGACTATATCTATTTTTGGACAAATGTATCATGCACTTGACTTGTCCTTCCTTAATTTGATATAAATATTAAATTTATGTCTCTAAAGTTTCTTATTCATGGAAAGAAAATTCCTTTTGTTTTTGGCAACACATTCAATATTTAATGCATTATTAAAATTTTATCAAGTCAGTAAGTTATCACTAAATTTATAGATGTTAAGTTTTTAATTGCGTAATCTGACACGTCTGTGTATTCTATCTATATAAAGAAGTTATGTTCTCTTCGAATGAAAATATCCAGCCTTTTTTGTTGTTATTGAAAAACTCAACATGTTATTCATATTTTAATTTACCAAGTCTATCACAAAGTTTTGATGTCATTTCTTGTCAAGTCTTGCCAACTCCCAAGGGACTGCTCTCCTTTAGTTTGAATCATGTACTGCAAGTATAAACAACTTCAGCTTGATCATTTTTAGGAGATGTTGGATTAAATCCATGTCCAATTAGATTCGGGCATAGATTTGATTGACAAGCATTAAAGTTGCTTCAGATACAGTGATGAAAGTGCCCAGGGATTCCCTGTAATAATAAATTACATGGAATGTAGAAACTACTAAGAAGAGGAGCTTCTATTGATTGGATGTCATTATGCCATTAATGTGATGGAAGAAATAATCACAAAAGAGCCAGCATTACAAGACACCCTTCAGATATGAACATCCCTCAAAAGGTCTTACCTGCAAAACATGAAGTTGATCATGCCGTTGTAATCATCTCGGGAAGCTATCTCTTGAACATCCATTTTTATAGATACCCATATCATAACAAGAATGGAAAATGAAAGATTGGTTTCAGAGGAAAGGATTAATACCTGAGAATGTGCAATGACTATCAGTAATTTAACGTCACCTTTTAAGACAACTTTCTGGCTCCCGTTAGTGATGATATTCTCGAGGAATAACATGGAGCGGCCATGTTCACTTTCTTAGATCTTTGATCAGGATACTATCAAATAAGTTTCATGAAGGGCAAAATGAGTTGCTGATGATGTCTTTTGGGTTCACAAATGTGCCGAGTCCATCCCAGGAACTTGTGAACAAGATATTTGGTCCATATGCACGTTTTTAGTCATATTTTCATTGCATTCTTATTCATAGCAAAAAATTGGAGAACATGCAGAGCAGTTGGGCATTATACAACAGATTAGAAGATAATAAACTTTTTTCCAAGAGGTCTAAATGAAAAATTGGAAGAGAAAAAGTAGAATATCCAAGACATGTAATTTCTAAAGATGATATCAAAGTAGATCCTCAAAAAATTGAAGCCATTTTAGATTTGCCAACCCCTAGAAATAGTAGTGATTAAAATGATAGTTGAGGGTAAGCATTTACAGCAAATACTCTGCAAGGAAGAAGAGATTTTACTATTTAGGGCACTACGAGGAGAGCCAATACCTTTTAGAACAAAGGATATGATATATTCAAACTCTACTTCTAGGACCAATGATACAATTTTTCAACAAGGTACTCTGTCACCACTTCTGGTGATTCAAGAGTCCTTAAAAATAGGTCTTTATTGGAAAGGTTTGGGAAAAGAGAGACACGAGTTTATATCTCATTGTGATGTTTTAGAAACAAAGGATAAATGGTTAACACTCACGGATTACTACAATTGCCAACCATATCTAGTCAAAGGTGGGAAGAAATTTCGATGGATTTCATTATTGGCCTTCCTAAAGCCCAAGGGAAAGACCCCATTCTAGTAGTGATTGGTGTATAAACTAAGTATTCATATTTTTGTGGACTTTCCAAGAGAACCCCTTCTAAAGAGGCTGTGAATGCCATCATTAAGGAGATAAAATAATTGTATGGCATTCTTGAAAGGATTGTAAGTGACTGTGTGTAATATCCCTGAAAATAATTTCTAACATATCTGGATATTTTGTTAAAACACTAGGGCAGCAATATTAAAAAACTAACTTTTTTAACAGCAGCGACAATCTGATTTTTTATATAAAAAACAGCAAACTGTAATGTGTGAAAACAGTCTTTTATTTATTGAATACGAACCAACTACAATAAAAATACAAGTGTTTGGATACAATTGTTTGGAGTTGAACTGGTGGAACACTTGCACCCTGAATGACCACTGTAACCCTTGAATGGGATTGCAAAGCTTAGATATGAGGGTTTTCGTCTTCATACCTGAATGCAAATGAGGGATTTTGTCCTCTATTGCAGTTGCAGAAGATGAAGCCACTTGTAGACAGAAAATAATTGATGAATTTCCAAGATGTATGAATAATAAACCCCAAATTTGCCTTTATAATTTTCAAGGCACTCTCCAAAGTTGGCACCCCCCTTTTAGAATTACATGCATGCTCAACAACAATAAAAAATACTTTATTCTTTTTTCCATATGGGTGCCCCATCCTAAAAATAAGAATAAATAATATAAAACAATTTTATCCTCTCTCCATCCTAAAAATAGGATTTTGATGCTCATGCAACCCACTCTATCTTTGGCACCCCATTCTTTATTTAATTATTAATCTAACTTTGGCACCGAATAATAGAAGTTCATCCTTTTATTATTATTTTATTCTATTTCTTCTTTTTGGATTAAAATATAATTCAAGTGTCTTTTTTCCAAATAAAATATAAAAATACCCTTGGACCACTTCAATCAATTTATTTTTTTCCTTTAAATTTCCTCTTAGCCTATAGAAAATAATAAGAATAGGCTTCAGGTATCCAGAATTAATTAATTCTGTAAAGGGGACATTAGAGTCTGCCCTTCCCAGAATTGCTTTCCCTTAAGCAATTGCAAATCCCTTCTGCAAATACCAGGATCCCAAACTCTCATGTTCACACAATTTAGAACTTGTATGAACGGATCTGTGTGCCCTTTGCTATTCAAAGTGTTCTCCACTCTATCAGCATTTCCACTATGCTGTCCATGATGACCACACATCTGAAATGACTTAGGAGGAAACAACAAATCGGAAATATTCTTATACCTTAGGTTGTAGTCAAATTTTTGAGATACCCTTAACACCTCTATCCTTGGGACTCAAGACTCCCAAATTAATGTTGATAAAAAAGTTCTCCTCCAAAATATATCCATCCCTAATGATACTCTTAAAATCAATCAATGGAAAACCCTTTGGAAGTTCGGAGGATCATTCATGATTTGGTGCATCTTCTTCCATCTTGAGTTCGTTGCATCCAACAAGTGATGTCCTTTCCCCTGACTTCCTCACTTTTATTTTTTACAACTATCTTGCAAATCCCCTTCATATGGCACGAACTCAATCTTTGGGAGATTGATGGGTGTTTCTTGAACAGGGACATCTTTTTCAACTTCCTCTTGTATGGTGGTTTCCTTGGTGGGCTGCTTCCTCTCAATTTCTTACAACTTTGATTGGTCTTCTTTCTTCTTCAACCGTCTTATGTATTCACACAACCCACTTTTATTTGGATTCTTCATTTCAAGTAACTCCAAGTAATTATCAAAGGAAACTTCATATTTAAGATAATCAGGCATCCCTTGATACTAATCAAGGATTATGAGGGCCTCAAGTTTGTACTTTTCTATTTTTATTTTTATCAACACCTCTTGAATGGGATCTATATTTTCTTCCCATTGTAAGAATTTTGCTCGAATAAACATTGTCATGGATTCCTTCTCTGTCTGATCAATAGGCTGGTGAGATCACTGCTTTGATACCACTGTAATATCCCTGAAATGACAATCTGATTTTTAATAAAAATCAACCTCAATGTGCCATAAAACAAACTTTTATTTATTGATCTCAAATCAATTACAATAAAAAATACCAATTTCTAAATGCACTTATTTTCTTACAATTGATATTCTAAATGAAAAGATAGATGAAAGATAAGAGCATGCAAACTGTTTTGACTGAAATCTGCCCCTAGATACTGAAGCCCTAGCTGTACTTGTTTTGGATGTAGAATTAAGCCTTAAAAGTGTGCCCTAGCCAAACTGGATGATCACCCGTACCTTGAATGACTACTGCAACCCCTGAGTGGAATTGCCAAGCTTAGATATGAGGGATTTCGTCCGCAAACCTGTATGCAAATGAAAGATTTTATCCTCTATCACTGATGCAGAAGCAAAAGCTACTTGTAGACAAAGTAGTTGATAAATTTCCAAGATGCATGAATAATAGACCCCAAATCTGCCTTTATAACCTTCAAGGCCCTCTCCAAAGTTGGCACCCCCCTTTTAGAATTACATGCATGCTCAACAACAATAAAAAAAATACTTTATTCTTTCTTCCATATGGGCGCTCCATCCTAAAAATAGGAATAAATAATATAAAACTGTTTTATCCTCCGTCCATCCTAAAAATAGGATCTTGATGCGCATGCAGCCCACTCTATCTTTGGCGCCTCATTCTTTATTTAATTATTAATCTAATTTTGGTGCCAAATTATAGAAGTTCATCCTTCTATTATTATTTTATTCTGTTTTTGCTTTTTGGATTAAAATATAATTCAAGTGTCCTTTTTCCAAATAAAATATAAAAATACCCTTGGACCTCTTAAATTAATTTATTCTTCTCTTTTGATTGCCTCTTAGCCTACAAAAAATAATAAGAATAGGCTTCAGGTATCCATAATTAATTAATTCTGAAAAGGGGACATTACATTGTGACTCGACATTTGTGAGCAGTTTCTGGTATAAACTCCATAAAAGACTTCTCATAAAATTAGCAACAAGTTCATCTTACCATCTGTAGATAGGTGACAAAATGCAGGCTGTCAATAAGTGTTTGCAAAGCTGCCTACATAATTATGTTGCACTAAGCAAGAACAATTCTGTAAATGGATTTCTTTGATGGTATGGTGGTAAATACCGCCTAGCATACAAGCTAAAAATTGATCCCATTACAAGCTCTATATGGATGTGAGCTTAAAATTATCAAGATACAACCTCTTGGAAATTCTAAGGTTTAAGCAGCAGCTGACCATGTGAATTAAACACTTTATTGACCAGCTGAAAATGCAGGCTGTCAATAAGTGTTTGCAAAGCTACCTATGTAATTATGTTGCACTAAGCAAGGACAATTCTGTAAATGGCTTTCTTTGATGGTATGGTGGTAAATACCGCACAGCATACAAGCTAAAAATTGATCCCATTACAAGCTCTATATGGATGCGAGTTTAAAATTATCAAGATACAACCTCTTGGAAATTCTAAGGTTCAAGCAGCAGCTGACCATGTGAATTAAACACTTTATTTGTCTTCACTCAAGTCTAATTTTCAAATGGCTCAAAATAGGATGAAACAGCAAGCTGATCAACGGTGAGTACTAAACACATGTTTTTTATTGGCAGGTTAGACATATTTGCATTTGCCACCTTATGAAAGAACTTCTCTCAAAATGAAAGGTAGCAAGCAGCGAACAATGAAAATTTGCGGACTCAATAAAATATTAAAAAGAGCATGTAAAAAGCTAAAGCTCTTGAGCTACCCTATAATTCAAAAATCCAGAATGTTACTATCATATTTGAAGAATATGGTTAGATAAGGAGGAATTCAAACTGAGCTGCCTGCAATTGATAAGTAAGGAAGATTTCACCTAGAGCCGGAAGCTATTCTTGACAGTTGTATATTGATGAAGAAGGAAGAATTCACCCAGAGCGAAAAGCCATTTGATGTTAGCAATATTAGATTTGATATTCATATAGTCGAACTAATCCTAAGTCTATTTTGTTGATTCAGCAACAGGGGCGGAAGCCTGATTAAATTTTATTAATCACAATCAACCAACATTACATAGAATGGGCTGCAATATTTATAGATATTGCACAGCCAAATACAAACATGAAACAAAGTTGCACAGGTGCAACCATATTCCAAAATACACAAGCTTCCAATAACATCTGGGAAGCACAAATGAATAAATACAAATATACTGTTAAAACAATATAACAGCATCCGTGAGAATACAAATATGGTTTAGAAACCATATAACAATACATAACAAAAATATGGTTTATTTATAACCATTATTATTTAATTAATGCATAATTAATTAAATAAATATACTGTGCATAATTAACCTAACATTCCCCCCCCTTAATTGTGCATTGTCTGAAGAGATGAGGAGAGGAACTCTCTGAACAACTCGAACTTGTCACGTGCAAGTGACTTTGTGAAAATATTTGCTCGTTGTTCAGCAGTTGGACAAAATTGAAGCTGGATGTTGTGCTTCAACACATGTTCGCGTATGAAATGAACCTGTACCTCAATGTGCTTTGTTCTCTCATGAAAAACTGGATTGCGAACAAGTTTGAGAACACCTTCATTGTCAACATACATGGTAGTAGGTTTGTCCTGTGGTATTCCAAGTCCTTCCAGTATGCGACGTAGCCAAATCGCTTCACAGACAGCTTCTCCTGCAGAACGATACTAGGCTTCTGTGGAAGAACGAGAAACAAAGTGTTGTTTCTTACTTCCCCATGATATTGGTCCAGATCCCATAAAGAATACAAATCCAGAAGTGGATTTTCTATCATCAATGTTACCTGCATGATCTGAATCCGAATATCCAGTCAAGAAGAAGTTTTCGTTCTTCTTGTATTCTAGACCAAGATCCACTGATCCTTTGAGATATCTCAAAATGCGCTTTGCTGCTTTCCAATGACAAACTTTGGGTTCCTGCATGAACCTGGATAGATAGCTCACTGCAAAGCTGATATCTGGTCTAGTGTAGGTCAGGTAAATGAGACTCCCGATCAGCTGCCGATAGAGAGTGGCACTTACCTCAGGAGATGGATCTGAACGAGATAACTGCAATCTGTTCTCCATGGGTGTAGCAATTGGTATACAATCCATCATCCTAAACTTCTCGAGTGTAGTCTTGGTATATTTCATCTGAGAAACAAAAATATGATTCTCTTTCTGCCACACTTCCAATCCAAGACAATAGTGCATCAGCCCGAGATCGGTCATGTCGAACGATCGATTAAGATCTTTCTTCGTTGCATCGATCATCCTCACTGAACTGCCAGTGATGACTAGATCGTCGACATAGACAACAACAATCACCATCTCCCCCCCTTGCTTTTTGAGGTAGAGATTGGGATCGTATGGATTTCTAACAAATCCATGTTGTACGAGATGCTCATCAATCTTGATGTACCATGCCCGGGGTGCCTGTTTGAGCCCATACAGAGATTTCCTGAGTCTGCATACCTTTGCTTCTTGACCAGGTACAACATATCCCTCAGGTTGAGTCATGTAGACTTCTTCTTGTAAATCTCCGTTTAGGAAGGCACTTTTTACGTCCATTTGGTGAACTTTCCATCCAAACTGAGCAGCTAGAGCAAAGATCATCCTGATCATTTTGATCTTAGTTGTGGGAGAAAATGTCTCCTCATAGTCAATGCCTTCTTTTTGTGCGTACCCCTTTGCTACAAGTCTTGCTTTGTACTTGTCCACTGTCCCATCTGCTTTGTACTTAGTTTTGAATATCCATCTGCATCCAATGGGTTTCTTCCCTGGTGGAAGATCGACAAGCTGCCAAGTGTTATTCTTCATCACTGATTGATATTCAGAATCCATGGCATCTTTCCAAGCTTTTGACTGTAGGGCTTCCTAGACTGTAGAGGGCTCATCTGATTCAATAACTCTACTCATCAAAGCAAAGTTAACTTCTTCTCTTACTTTACTGCGAGTCCGTGGTCCAGGGGTGGATGTATCCGATGGAGCATCCAATCTTGCATCTCGTAATGTACTTGTACACCATTTAGGCATACGTTGAACTGTTCCCATGGGTTGTGGTTCTATCTGATCAACACCATCATCCCCATCATCACTTTCATCTTCTGAGGGAACATCAGCTTCAATTTTTACAACAGGTGAAAAATCTACATCTTGTGAGTCTGGAGGAGGAGTCTCTGCTTCCTTCTTCTCGAAAAACTCAACATCTCTGCTGGTGTAGACTTTTCTGGTCTTAGGATCCATCAATCTATACCCAAGAGTCTCTTCACTGTACCCAATGAAGACGAGTTTTTGTGACTTCATGTCCAATTTCTTTCTGTTCTATTTGGGTATGTGCATGCTTGCTTTGCACCCGAATACTCTGAGGTGTGCAATGGATGGTTTCCTTTTTGACCATGCTTCTTGTGGTGTTATTCCATCAAGAGCAGTTGTGGGCGCTCTGTTCAACAAATACACTGCTGTCTTTGCTGCTTCTGCCCAAAATGTCTTTGCAAGTCCGGAATCATCGATCATGCATCGCACCATTTCCATGATGGTACGATTTCTTCTCTCAACAACACCATTTTACTGCGGTGTGTGTGGAGGAGGCATTTGTCGACGAATCCCGTGAGTTTGTAGGTAGTCTCTGAACTCATCACTGGTGAATTCCCCCCCTCGATCTGAGCAGAGAGTTTCTGATGTGACGACCAGTTTCTTTCTCAACTGCTACTTTGAACTTTTTGAAGGTTTCAAACGCTTCACTTTTCTTACGAAGACAGAAAATCCACATTTTCCGCGAATAGTCGTCAACACAAAGCATGAAGTACTGGAACCCAGAATGACTTGGCTGCAGTGGACCGCAAAGATCAGTATGAACCAGGTCAAGTTTACCATGAGCTCGAAATGTACTCCTCTGGAATGAAGCTCTGTGTTGTTTTCCTGCTAGGCAGTGAGGACACTTGTTATGTATCCTTCTGAAGAGATGGTAGCCCATGTACCATATTACACCGGCGAAGTGTTTCGAGATATTTGAAACTTACATGACCAAATCTCCGATGCCACAACTGTGCTGAGGTGGAGTTTTTAGCCACAAGTGCTTGATCATCTTTGTGAACAAAATCAAGTTGGAACATGCGTCCCACATTGGAGGCTTTTGCAATTATTTTCGAGCCTCTTGATTTATCTCGAATCAAACATGTTTTCTTGCCGGATTGACTATCAAAGTCAATTTTCAGGTTGTGATCTAGGAGTTGACTAACTGAAAGAAGATTCTTTGTCAACCCAGGGACATATAGGACATCTGATAGTCTGCATTTGCGTGAACCAAGGGGTAGAGAAATGTTTCCAATCCCCTGAACTGTATATGAAGAATCATCTCCCAACGAAACATGATTTTTCGATGGCGTGTCCCTCATTGAAATAAACCAGTCTCTGTGGCCGGTCATGTGTCGAGTGGCTCCTGAATCAACATACCAGACATCACTAGATGACGTGAATGGTTCACTTGATCGAGCAGTGAACAAGAAGTCTTCATTGTCTGACTGTTCTTGTTGCTCAGCAATATTACCTTGTTGGTGGGGTCTTCTTTTTTCCCCTTTTTCTACCCGTGATTGTTGTTAGAATGTCCCTTGTAAGATTGTTGTTGTTGGTCCAAGAGTTGCTGGATGAACCTTTCTTGTAAGTGTTATACCAACAATCTTTTAAGTCATGTCCTCTTTTGCAGATAGGACATTGCTTCTTCTGTTGATTGTCCCCTGTGAAACTGATTCTGATGTTGGGACTTCTTATAGGAATTAGGTTTTCCTTTACCTTTTCCTTTCCATTTTTGATGTGAAGACAGTGCCTGCTCCTCTTCATCATCCTTATTGTGCATTGCTTCCTCTTGTTGCAGTAGGTTTACCAGTTTGTCAAAACCAACTGTCGTATTTGTCACATGTTTAGTGTTGTGACAAAAATGTGGTAAGAAGAGGGGAGTGCTCTCAGAACAATGGGAATGAGAGCATCATCTGTGACTGGTTCTCCCAGGGCTAGAAGTGAAGCCCTCAATTCTGTAACTCTTCTTAAGAAAGCTTCAATTTTTTCATTCTGCTTGAATTTCAGTGTATGTAACTGACTCTGCAAATTCAGTATGACATTCTTGTTCTTGGCCTCGTATACTGTGCTCAATTTATCCCATGCTTCTTTTGTTGTTTTGGCATCTCGAATGTGGGGTTGCACATCATCGGACACTCCAAACAAGATGATGAGTTTGGCCTTCTGATCTGCTTTATCAAATTGCCGTTGTTGTGTTGTATCAGTGGCTGATCTAGTCAGAGTACCATTCACAACAGACCATATCTCTTCAAACTCAAGTTGTGTCTTTATTTTTGTCTTCCATGCAGCATAATTGCTTCCTCTGAGCAATTGTGAATCCGGAAGAAAAAATTTGGGGGCATTGGTTCCCATTTTGCAGAGATCACTGACAGGGTTTGGCTCTTATCACTCTAGGTATAAGGTCTCCCAATCTATATACCGTCAGTCCGATATACTGAACCTTTCTATATACGTGCCCTTTCGATATACCCGTCGGTACGTGGAAGAAGCTCGCCCTTTCTATATACCCGACGGTACGTGAAAGAGGCGTTAACGTACGTGAAAGAATTCAATACGTGGTACCAAGACAGTATTGATGGGGTTTGTGTGATTATTGACACCGGCTCAAAGAAATATCCTCATACGCGCACGTAACTTCGCTATATACTTGGATAATTTCTTAGTCCGGATTTATGTCGTGCAATCGTTCACAGACGGATGGGATGGTTCATAGTGTGTGCACTGTGACCTTATTACTCCCCGTTGATTTATAGGGACGATGCCCAGACGACGTTGTTGCAGCTATATTAGGCGTTAAGTGCAGTAGTAGTCATGACGGCTTTACCCGTAAGCGCTTCCCAGAGGCACCGTATATACCGAACGCTGCGAATGAGATCTAGGATCTCGTGAGTGTTACAGAACCAATTTTTTAATTTTTTTTTTGATTACAATTCTGCCAGTTTCTAAGCAGTTACAAAGTTTGCAGTTGACTATGGCAACCTGCAAATTAGTACAATATACATAGCAGTATACAATTTACATTCAAAAAACTAGAAAATTTGAATGGCAGGCAAATTTTTTTTGTTTTGCGGGCCTTGGTGGCCTCCTGAGCCCAATACGACCCAAAATGCAAAAAATTGCAAAAAAATAGCTGAAAATGCAATTTTTAGATGGGTCTCCTTTTGCAAAAAATGTCCGAAATGAAAAACCAGGACGAATGGGAGAAATTTTTTTTTACCCTAAATTAGGGATTTCTCCTGCTAAATTTAGTTAGTTATAACTAAATTCAATTTTTTTTTGCTAAATTTGGCGGTTCCACCAAAAAATTCCGCCAAATTCGAAAAGCAGGTTGGGGGTGGGATTTGAACCATGCACCTCCCACTTCTAAGACTTTCCCTCTATCCAACTTGGCCACTTAAGGGCGCTTGATGTAGGAATGAACAAACTTGTATTTGAAGTATATGAAAAAACGACTTACCTTTGAAAATGCGACCTGGATGAAGGATCCACGTGTCTGCAGCTGGTGTGAGGCGATTTTAGGGTAATTTTTTTTGCTAAAAAACCAGATCTGAAGCATCTACGATGCTTTCTCCTTTTTCTTTGTTTTGTTCTCTTTTCGCCGCCACTTTTCCCTTATTTCTCACCATTTTTTTAATTTTTGTTTGCTTGGTCGCTGTTTTTTTTTTGCTTTTTTTGTGTAGGCCGTGATTGATATGTTTGCTGTTCCTTTGTGCAGGTCTGAATCGCTGAGAGACCACAGTGCCCGTGGAGGACAAACAAGGCGTGGAGGACAGAAAAGGTGTAGATTTGCACTTATTTTTTTTTTTTCTTTGTTTGGCTGCCATTTTGTTAGTGCAAGTGCGTGGTGCGAGGGTGCAGGGGTCGTGGCTTTGGCTTTGGCTTTGTAATAGCTTAAACTGCTCGGCTTGCTTCACCACGCCAATCAAAAACCAATGTAGATCACTGCAAAACCCTGCAACAAATTTTGCCTGGTGCTGAGTGCACCAGTGCAAAAAAAAATTTGCGTTCCAAACACCTGGAACGAACGGAAGGGTGTGAGGAGGCAGGGATGGGGCTGGGAGGCTGCACAGGCTCTTTGATGCTGCAAACGCTTCTCCAAAACTCCTCTATCTCGGCTGCTCTCTCTTTCCACACTTTCACTCCATATTTTCGCTCTGGTACCAAATGTTGATTCAGCAACAGGGGCGGAAGCCTGATTAAATTTTATTAATCACAATCAACCAACATTACATAGAATGGGCTGCAATATTTATAGATATTGCACAGCCAAATACAAACATGAAACAAAGTTGCACAGGTGCAACCATATTCCAAAATACACAAGCTTCCAATAACATCCGGGAAGCACAAATGAATAAATACAAATATACTGTTAAAACTATAACAACATCCGTGAGAAACAAATATGGTTTAGAAACCATATAACAATACATATCAAAAATATGGTTTATATTATAACCATTATTATTTAATTAATAAAATTAATTAAATAAATATACTGTGCATAATTAACCTAACATATTTACCACCATTATTTAGCTTTTGTTAGTAGGTGGTTGTACTCAAGTTAGTTTGGGAAGTTGTATCATATATTATAGTATTTATTTATGGAGAGATTGTAATGAATGACAGCTTATGTGTGAAACTTTATTGTCTATTCTTAATATGTTGTGCGTCTTTCTCAATATTTGACAGTTGTATCAAATATCTGGGCTTCAAAGCTGTCATCTAGTGCCATAATACATAGGACCTACCTGTAAAAAACGCTACATGGGAGACCAAGCAATTTTGACAAAATCATTTAGATTAGTTAGGGATCATGCTTTGTAGTTGGAGCATGTCATAAAGAGGGGTCAATGTTATGAGCCCAATTAACGTACTCTACAAGAGAAGACAATTAATATTTTGTATTTATAAACAACTGGGATAATTCCCAAATATCATTATTGTTGACATTCATTCAATTTTGGTAGTGGCTATTATTGCTTGAGAGACTTGGCCATTCTTGAGTTGTATCAATTTCAGTGTATTTACATATTTTATACACTGTTCATGCATTTGTTTTGGTAAAATGGGGGTTACGCATTTGGTCCTCACCCCTAAAATTCCACAAAAATCAGATAACCACTATGAAATTGCAGTAATCTGGAGTATTGTATTACTCATAGTTCTAAAACTTGCATGACTCGCAAGTATGTGCGAGTTAGGTAGGCTGGGCAAGTAAACTCGCCAACAACTTGGCTGAGGTGTGCTTGCCAAGTTCGACACTTAAAAACTTGTGAATCCGTGCCAGAAACTTTCCATCCTTCCAACATAAAATTGAAAATTCTATCAACAAAAATGTCATTTTAAACTTTGTTTTGCACTTTTCCACTCTTTCATGCCCTACTCTTAATTTAAAATACTTCTGATCATTTTTGTCAGTTGTCACGAAGTGATTATCACCGGATTTGAAGGATTGTTTGATGGAGTTCAATTTAGGAGGTGTACTTAGTTTTTTTTGGTTTTTGAAGTTTTTTCTTCCATTTCAGTTCTGTTCTAGGGTTTTAGAGCTTTGTTTTTGGTTCTGTTTCCCCCATTTTCTTCTTT
Source organism: Taxus chinensis (assembly GCA_019776745.2). NCBI lineage: Eukaryota > Viridiplantae > Streptophyta > Pinopsida > Cupressales > Taxaceae > Taxus > Taxus chinensis. Next base: position 803,200,375 of record CM034146.1, read on the forward strand.
CTTTCGTTGCTAAGGTTTTGAAAATTTAGAGTTGATTGTTTTCTTTCTTTGCCAGTGTTTGCATTTTGCAGTTTGCAGTTATACATGGGAACTGCATCCTTGGGTAGCCGTAGTAGGAAGTCCAATGACACTACTTGGAAGCATGCCACAAGGGGTTCAAAGTCACAAAGTGTGATGTTCAACTATTGTGGTTTTAAGATGAGACGATGCATCAATTGCCTCGAATATAACCTTGCATTAATCCGTGGCCTAGGTGTGCAGTTGTGCCTTAAAATGGAAATTAAAAAATTATGTCAGAGGCGAATGTTCTCCTTGTTAACAACGAGGAGAAAAAATAGAAAAGAAGAGGATAGCTGCACCAATTGTATTTGTCATGTATTCCTCCCTGATTTAAATGAATTAGTAGGCTCTTGTCTTGGTCCACGGATTTGGGGCTCATCCACTCGAGACAATTCAAGCTGAATGCCTTCATAGGGTTGCTTTGCTCACAATACTCATGATGAACAACCTTTGCTCGAAGGTACTGCTTGCAATAAGGAGAAACACTGTGAAGTGAGGATGGCTCTTGCAATTTTTTTTGGTATTATAACAACATACCAACATACCATTCTGTGTGGTAATAAGAAAATATTGGTAGTCATTGGTAATTGCATTGACTATTGCTAGGAAAGGGTTCAAGGTATCTAGTCCTCATGATTATACAAAGGTAATAGTAGAGGATCACAACAGAATTTGGTGCATAAAAGATGACGGTATTTTGTCCATTGGGTGGACAAATGATGAGAATTACGCAATAATAAAATTTCTAGTGGCTTTAGGTGACCAACTGGTGTTCTTTAAGTCCATTGATGCCTCCTGTGAAATAAAGATTGCAAAGCCTTCATGTAATAAGTTGAAGGAGGTGGTGTTGAGAATGTCTTTCAAGTTTTGACAAACAACAACATACGTAACAGTAGGGAGACATCTTGAGAAGAGGCACACTATCATTTTTTATCGCCCATTAGATTGATCTCCTACTTGAGGACACATGAAAAATCGGATAGATAAAAATTGTGGTTGAAGAAGCCTGAAATATTACCAAATACATCAATAATCACCCTTGGGTGCTTAACTCTATGAGAGAGCACACCAAAGGAAAGGTGCTAGTGTGATCTAGAGTCACATGATTTTCCACAAACTAAATCACATTGTAGAGTATTGCAATGTCACTAACCTCTCTTGAGATGTTTGAGAGCAATCGATGATTGGAATTTCTATATTTCGGTAAGGCAGAAAGGGAAAGGGCCGTGAAGACCATTTTTGTTGACATGTTAGCAAAGCTCAAGTAAGAGATCCTTAAGCTAAGTTTTTAACTTAACAATTACAAACTTATAAAGCAATAACCTCCATTACTTTGTAAGTTCATAAAACTTATAAATCCTTAATTCTTAGACATTAGACATATCATTTAGCTTTATTGGTTTTTCTGGTTCTTGAAGATACATTTAGACTGTTTTGTTTCAGGTGATGAAACCTTTGGTTAGGATTCTACGCTTGGTGGAATGCAGAAAAACCCAATGGGTTATTTGTATGAGGCCATGGATAAGGCCAAGGAGGCCATCCAACATTATTGTGGGAAAAATAAAAGAAAATATGAACCCATTTGGTGCATAATTGATTAGAGATGGAACAAGCTCCTCCACCAACACATACATGCAGTGTTCTAGTACTCAAACCCCAAATTTTTCTTCTTTGATTCCTTTAAAGTTGATGAGGAGGTTATAGATGGCCTCAACACATGCATAGAGAGGATGACGCCCAACAAAACCCTTAGAGACACAATTCCTGATGAGTTGTAGATTTTCAAGGGTGCAAATGGGAGGTTGTTTTATTTGTCCACATGCATTTGAAATAGAAGGACCTGACAACTAGGAAAAAAAATGATGCCTTTAATCATAATCTTGTAGATATTTAGATTTCTTTAATAAATGCAATTCTATTTTACTTACAAAGTTATAGATGTCCTATTTATAGATTTGTGGTGGGAAGATTTTTGGCACAAAAACATCAAATCCATCAGAAGCTAGACATTCAAATTTTGTGCTAGGCTGTTAAAGCTTCTGAGTGTGAGCGCAATCGGAGCATGTTTGAGGCCAGTCACATAAAGGAGCCCAACAGGTTGTCCCAACAGTGCCTCAAAGTATCCTTTTTTTGCAAATATTATCTGTGTTTGTGTCAAAGAGGTGGAGGGGAAAAAGAATCATGATTTGACTGACTTGGATGACATTGATCCATATTCTAACTAGATTACCAAGGACGTGGAAGCCCATGTTTACCCAAGAGATCACATATTTTGAGAGGGAAGCAACGGAAAGGGCAGCAACATTAGAGGTGCGAGCGGGAAGCAGGAGCATGATGATGGCACACTTGAGGATGAGTTTGTCCCCGAAGAGGAATATTTGGCTACAACTATGTCAACCTGGAGGGGGAAGAGGAATTTTTAAAATACATTATGTATAATTTCTTAGGTTTTTCATTTTAACAGTATTTTTCGTGTTATTTAAGTTTATTTTATCAATTTATATATATGTTTTTAATTTACCAAGTCCTGGTCCAAGTCAAAATTTTGGACTTCCTTGCCTAGTTTTTCTTGAGTTAAGAGTTTTAAAACTATGGCATTACTAATGGTAACAATACAAAAATGTCCATACACTGGCCCAACAACCACATTGATAGCCTCTAACTCAAAATAGAGTGTTTCTGCATGTTATTATTTAGTTTTTGTTTTTCTATTTTTTGTCATCAAAAGGCCCTTTGTGATTGTTGTAGGTTCTTCTCAAGGCATTCAACCCTCTTCTAGATTTTGTAAGCCTTTTAGAGCATAGTTAAGAGATTCAGACTTGACAATACTGATATGCCAAGCTGACTTGAACATGTCAAAACAACTCAATCAAAATTTGAAACAAAACCCAGCTAGTCCAAATGAGATCTAATAAGGGCATTTTTGTATTGCTTATATAGATGGCCAAGCCTCATGCTTGGACACAAAAAGCTTCAGAGAGGCTCAGAGTAAATTTAAAGAGATTAGGTCAAACTTGAAGAGACTTGTTGATACTTGGAGAATCAACTCATTTGGGTTCAATTCTCACTCGGGCTTTTGAGTTTTATGAAGATTTGGAGAGTCATAGCTATGTATTAGAGCACATGCTCACTAGTTGTTTGTGTGCTTGATGATGATGCCAATTTTCCTAACTCTTATATGGAAAAATGATGAATTTAAAGTTCGTTCTCCATCTTATTGGTTCATAGAAGAAGTATAGAGTGTTCAAACCTCTATTTGTATGCTTGAGGACTGTAACATGAGCATTTCGTACAAAACAAATGCTTGGATTTCTATGGTTGTTTACATCCTTATATTGGGAAAGAATGACCGGACTCCAAAATATGATTCATGATCCAACATTGAATACTAAGAGAAACTTAAACAATAAAGATACGTAAGTTTCTATTTGAGGAAATATAAAGTTTGTTTTCTTCGAAAGCCACAAAGTGCTATGCAATGCTTTCTTACAGTCTGTAAGGTGCCACAAAGCTAAGAAAATTACATTGTTGATATCCTTTATAGGTGGATCAATAAATACCAAACAGAGTGCACAGAGTTACTTCCTTTCTTAAGGACTAGCTTAAAATTTTTGTTATAGAAACGATTGGTCACAAAAAGCTGGAAGAAGACGAAGTTCAAACTCTTCCTTATTTTTTGAAGAGATCACTCTAATTCCATTCAATTTTCATTTTTTACTTCATAGATTAATGGAAACTGGAAAACATTTTGTTTTCCAAGGTCATTACAATCAAAGGAATTCAACTTGAATGCAGGGTATGCCCAAAGTCTATAGTTTGGGAATTTCCAGACATATTTTGATAGCTTGCTGTAAAACAGTGATAAATTTCAAATCGTAAATCTAGTTGCTGTTTTGGGAAAGAAGGAAAAACTGAGTGTGGTTTATTTTTCCTTGCTAGCAGGCCTTCGACTCCCCACATTTGGGAATTTCATCTCTTGTCAACTCCCACCCCCTTGTTGATCATCGTCTTCCTCTCACTTACACCCTTTGGGGTACCACAATCTAATTGTTGTTTTAGGAAAGAAGGAAAAACTGCAAAATTGAGTGTGGTTTACTTTTCCTTGCTAGCAGGCCTTCGACTCCTCAAATTTGGGACTTTCATATCTCTTGTCAACTCTCACCCCCTTGCTGATCATCTTCTTCTTCTCACTTGCACCCTTTGGGGTACCACGCTACTTTCTATACCATGTTTCAGTGCAATGCTTGGTATGTCAACAATAATGCGGCTTGTCTCCTTCATTTGACGTTGAAGTATTATTCCCTTTCTACAACCACAACTTCTGCTAAATCTCACTTATTGTACTGTGATGTTTTTGACTATGCTTTTAACTCCTTTATGTGCACAATCCACCATTCTAAATTGATCTTCCCCAATGGCTCTTGCCCCGTGAACCATTTATACTAGAAGGAATGCAAACCTTATGCACAAGAGATTCCATATTGCCTTTTTCCATGTTCTCGCTTCCTTTTCCTCCACTAGTAGAGTATCGTTTCCTCTGGTGTTAGAAACAGAGTTTCTTGCCTTCAGGCGATATAAGGTCCAAGACACCCTCCATAATTCCTCTAAAACCTTTTGTCACACTCTCCTTCGGAGGATAGCCCCTCCCTTTCTAACATTGATCTCCAGAAATGAATCTCAAATGCCAATTTTCTTTATGACATTTTAAATCAGCCTGTTGTCCAAGTGTTCTCCCCTTCAATGTCTTGTTATTTATTTGGTGCTAAAGAGGTCAACGGAGCTATTTGGATGTGACATGCTAATAAAGCGATAGATTGTGAAGGGCTCGAGGCCGAGTTTCTCAAATATGATGTCGAGTCACCTGTTTTCCCATTGTAGATCAATTTAATGAGATTGCTTGCTCAAGTTTCCCTACCTCTTGGTCGTAACACATCATCCCATTCACATATCATGAGATAGCTCAAACCTTATTTACGATGGCGAAATCTTGATTGTCACTCATTTGCTAAGCTTAATGTCATGTCCCCTTTTCGGAATTAATTACTTTTGGATACCTGAAGCTTATTTTTATTATTTTCGGTAGGCTAAAGGGAAAGTGAAAGAGGAAAATAAATTAATTTAAGTGGTCCAAAGATATTTTATATTTTAATTGGAAAATGACACTTAAATTATATTTTTAATTCAAAAAGCATTGTTAGAATAAAATAATAATAGAAGATTGACTACTATTATTAGGCTCTTAGTTAGATTTAATAAATAAATAAAGGAGGGGGTGCCAAAGTTGAAAAGGGAGGTGCTTGCTTTTGTAAATCCTAATTTTAGGATAAGGGGAGTATTATTTAAAGTGTTTAATCCTATTTTTAGGATAGCGCACCCACTTTGGAGTGTTTGAGAGTTATAAAGGTGGACTTGGGGTTCATTGTAACGCATCTTGGAAATTCATCAATTATTTTCTTTGTCTGCAAGTGGCTTTTGCTTCTGCATTAGTAATTGAGGACGAAAACCCTCATTTACACTCAGATTTGAGGATGAAAACCCTCACATCTGAGCTTGGCAATTCCATTCAGGAGTTGCAGTGACAATTCAGGGTGCAAGTGTTCCGCCAGTTTAGCTCTATACTATTGTATTCAAACACTGGTATCTTTATTGTAGTTGGTTCATATTCAATACATAAAATACTGTTTTTACAAATTATGGTCTGTTTTCTATATTAGAAAAATCAGATTATTGCTGCTGTTATAGAAGTCATTTTTTTAATACTGCTGCCCTAGGGATTAACAAAATACCCAGATTTGTTAGAAAGTATTTTTTTAGGGATACTACACTTAATGCCACGTAGTAGAAGATGAAGCTCTTTGGGTGGTTAGAGCAGGGTAATTTTGGGATCTAGGAGAAAGTTCCTAACTATTAAACACATTTTTACTCTTGGAGCTATATCATTGAGGAGGCTCAACATCGGTGTCTTCTAGGGTCTTTTGTTGCTTTGCAGAATTCTAAAAGACTTTTGATGTTTACCCAAACACTTCTTGTTCTAGAGATTACATGGCATTGGAATCTTGGAGTTCTTTAATGTTGCTATCATGAGGCATTTTAGATAGTTGCTGGCTTGTTTGGACCCCTATGGGCTCTCTTACTGTGTGAGAAGTACTATTGGAGTCAAACAAGGAAGTCCTCTCTCACTGAATCTATTTGTATTATATATAGATGATATTGAAGAATTGATCCAATAACACATGCAGATGATCATTATATCTTACACAATGTTCTGATTGCTATATTTATTTTTGCGGATGATGTGGCCATCCTCACTCATTCTCCTAAGGGTTCGTAGAAGACAATTGGATGCTCTCGGCCGATGTTGTGAGCTTTGGCAGCTAATGTTGGTAAAACTAAGATTACAGTCTTCAATACCTTGGAAGGTGCTATTTCCAAGTTTTAATTTTGCTGCAAAGATGAGCCTGTAGAAATCATAACAATTTATTTATGTATACTTAAGGCTCAGCTAACATGTCCATCTCTTAATCTACTTGTTATCTCTCTCCCTAAAGATTAGTACATATAAATGTACTCGAAACTTTGGAAAAAGTGTCAAAAGAGATTTTGTTATCTGATAACATGATGTATCCATAAATCTGCACCCTAAATAATTACCATAGAAATCTACATAACATTATTCCATCTCTCAATTTTAAGCCCATATCTTAGCTATGGATTTATAAGTGGTATGGCGTCATTTTTGTTTTCGGGGCCTAGTGCTTTTAAATACATTTCCAAAATATTCCTACAAGGATGTGAATCTTTAATATCATTATATATGTTGTTCTCTATGGGTCCAAGACATGGGATCTAAGCTTAGGGCCTATGGACTAGGTGTTGAAAGGATGCAAACTATCTTGCTCCAAAGTATGAGCTGTTGCATATGGATGGTCCCTCAGTGCATTGTCCAACTTCTCTATCTTTTGGGAATCTTCAATGTCATTTCTTTTTCTCCATAAACTCAAGTCCATGGGCAGTCGTGTCTTAGATCAGTAGAGATATCTCTATTTGGTTCTCTAGAGCGGGTTTTTTCCGACATTGTTGGTACTTGGAGATTAGTCTACTTCTCTAATCTACGGGATTTTCCATACACTGGCTTCCTCCCTTTGGATACTCTATAAATGCCCCTTGTCTTTTAGAAAAAGGGTGGTTAATAAAGTTGTTAGGGAGTGTTATCCCAAATTCACCCCACAGGGTAATTTTGATAACATGCATTAGATTATTCAGTCCCGAGCAAATAGATTGATTTAAGGCCTGCAATCATGTTTTTTGAGGTCCCCTCGGCCTTTTTCTAACTCTCCCATCCAAGAAGAAATCCCAACGAGTTAGAAAGAATGGGAAAAATGCAAAAATATGGCTGCAGGACTGTTTTGAGGCATTTCGGGTCTGAAGGGCTCGGGTCGTACCAGTTCGGGTTGAACTGAGGTTCGTCGTACCAAACTTGAGGCCGAAAAATGAAGAAAATCGGCTAAGTCCTAGTCCAGGCGGTCTGCGGGATAGTTGGGACATCAGGATGCGTGGGACACGAAAAGCCGAATCAGCCGAAAGAGGGAACAAATTGCCTAAGTCTTGTTTCGCACGGTCTGGGACATCCGGGCCAAAGGTACGCGTGGGACGCGGATCGGCCGGTTTGGCGCAAGTCAGTCCATTTCGGGCGGTTCGGAGATATTTGTCCCAGACGGTTTGGGACATCCGGGCCAAAAGTACGCGAGGGACGCGAAAAGCCGAAAAAGCCGCCAACGAATGGAATCTCGCCACGTGTCTTCACCTCAGACAGAAACAAGGAAGCCCGAATCGGGAGGTTCGGAGATATTTGTCCCAGACAGTTTGGGACAGCCGGGCCAAAAGTGCGCGTGGGACGCGAAAAGGCGAAATGGCCGAAAAGAGACAAGGAGGCCCGCGGATGAATCAGAACGTGCCACGTGTCAGAAGGTTAAAAAGTTGCTAAGTGTTTGGCTCAAGGTAAAAGTGCGCCCCTCAGGTCCGAGCCAATAAAATAGTGCCACGTGTCCAAGTTTAAAGGCACGAAAGGAATTTTCAGAGGATGAACCCGCGAACGAATCAGAACCTGACACGTGTCATCCAAGTGGCAGAGCGCGGGAAAAATTCAAATATTTTCCCGCCGATCCGTTTTGGCCTGTTTTTGCCCTAAATCTTCAGATCGCCATAACTTTCGATCCAGAGCTCGGATTTTTGCGTTCTTTATATCAATGGAAAGCTGGTGAAATTCTCTACATGATTCCGGGGTCAATCTTGCATTTTGGTTCTGTTTGGAGAGAGAAAATTAAAAAATGCCTCTGGTACGTGATAATGGCCAGAAATGACGTTTCAACAATCAACTTAAATGCAAAATACAGTTTGCCGCTTTTGCTAGGGTTCTCACCTACCGCCATAATGAGATGAATTAAATACAACCTAGAAGTGGTTGGGGTAGATTTGGATTTCCTCTCTCTTCCCTCTCTCATTCTTCCTATAAATTGTAAGGAGGGGTTTCTTTCTAAAGGTGCAACATTCTTGTTTTGCCCCTCCCTTCTTCTCTTTGGCAAGCGAATTTGTGGAGTTCAAACCTCCCATTTAATACTGTAATGCAACCTTGCCTCTTGGCATTTTGTAGTGTATTGTATCGATCTTTGGAGCAAGTAATGCATGTCTGTGGATGATTCTCAACCCTCTCTGTGTTCAATTGCATCCTCCTGATCTTTCACTGCAAATTTTGTTATCTGTGCCTGAACGTGCATCACATTTGAATGGTTTGTGTTTATTGGCAAGATAGGTGTTCTTCATTCCTCGGTGCATCACCTCTGTTAGCTTAGGTTTATTTTTATGCATCTTCTTACCCTGTCTCCTTGGCAAGTTAGATTAGGTTTTGAGTAAACCCTCTGCATTTTTCGTGTGCATCTGAACAGAGGAATAGGAACCAGCCTTCTCTGGAGATTCCTTTCTCATTTTTGCAAGTCCCACACTTGGAAAAGGATTCAATGTTGTGCAATCACACTGGATGCTAGTATGATCAACCTAGAAATCTGATCAACATCCAGGGGTGCTGTGATTTTGCACTAACAGGGAGGACATAGATTGAAAACATATTCAGATCATGTGGATTTCTCTCCTGCAACCTCTCAGTGCTAAGATGGCCTTTGGCGTCATATTTTGTGCCTTTTTTTGATGGCTCCATTGGAATATATTTAGCTTCATTGGACTCATGACCTTTAGATGCCTTAGGGACATTTTAGACTTCAGAGTACGCTCTCATGAGTTATGGATTGTGAATGACAACTATATTTCCTAAGATTATGGGATTTTCCACCGTTGCTTACTCCAAAAGGTGGAAGAGTGCATTATTTTCAGGCTAAGTTGTAGAAAATGTATAGAAGTATTTATTTCATTCATTTTCTGTTTTTGAAATAGAAATGGAAAATGCATGGGAAATGCTTGAGAATGTCATGGATTATTCCAATCCAAAATGTTGTAGATACTCTCCAGCCCAATCCCTTTCTAGGGCCATTTTATCTTTTCATGCACAAAAGCTAAAATTATGTGTAGTTTTTTCTATGTATACTTTTCATTCTTTTAAGTGTTCACATTTCCATGCCATTTCGTTTCTAGGGTTTCCTTTGCTGTTTTTGGCTAATGTTTCTTGTTAACTTAGTTTCTAGACATCATATCTTCTATGAGATCCAAGGGAGATATTATTGCTTGTAGGGAGCTTTAGTAGGGTTCCTTGCTATGGTTATTTAGTTACCCTAATTAGAGATGCTTGGTTGTTTACCCCTAAAAGTGATCACATTGAGACATTAGGATTTCTAAGTGATTTAGAGGACTCTTAAATCAATTACCAACTACTTTAAATCTAATCCACTAGTTAGAGGTGTTAAGCTTCCTTTGGATACTACATTTCCCCACATAGATGGTGATATATCGATGAGACCGCATTTCTCTCTACGAGAAATTACAGGGTATCCTCTATTGTCTTTTTCGTGCAGTAAATATTGTGAATCCACTATTCTTTGGCATAGAGGGTCAGTCGCTTCCTCCCTACTTTTGGAGGATCTTTGAGCATGGATGTTAGATGACTTCCTAGAAGACGTTCTTTTCACCCCCATAATTGCTTAACACAGCCCACTTAGCCTAGGCCATTCTCCAATGAACATTGAATTTTGTATTGGTTCTTTTTTTGTGGTTGACGAGGTCAAGACAAACTTTTTCCTCCAGCCTACCTGCCCATCAGCTTTATCTTCTTTGGCGACTGTTCTTTCTTTAACATGGTTATGTATAATGTATGTATCATATGAAGTTGCCTTTTTTGATAGGGTTAGGGTTTATCCATTTTAGGTTCATCCTCTTAGTTGGTTGGTATATTTTGTTGCTGTGCTTCTAGCTTTTAGTATCTTGTTTCTTTTCAATGTTGTAGCTCATTTTTGGCTCGTTTAGTTGGATTGACATATTTGCTTAACACAGCCCACTTAGCCTAGGCCATTCTCCAATGAACATTGAATTTTGTATTGGTTCTTTTTTTGTGGTTGACGAGGTCAAGACAAACTTTTTCCTCCAGCCTACCTGCCCATCAGCTTTATCTTCTTTGGCGACTGTTCTTTCTTTAACATGGTTATGTATAATGTATGTATCATATGAAGTTGCCTTTTTTGATAGGGTTAGGGTTTATCCATTTTAGGTTCATCCTCTTAGTTGGTTGGTATATTTTGTTGCTGTGCTTCTAGCTTTTAGTATCTTGTTTCTTTTCAATGTTGTAGCTCATTTTTGGCTCGTTTAGTTGGATTGACATATTTTGGTCTTTCATGGCCATTAATATGATTTATTTTCTTTAAACACGTTGAAATTCCCTACCAATTATGAGTCAAAGACCCTAAATCTCAATTATACTCATTTGTAAAGCATTTTGGTACAAGTCAATTGGGTGTTGGTAATTCAAACATAACTCTTCAATTTGAAAGAAATTGCTATTGCTTTTATAAACAAAAAATATTAAACCATGTCATACATGGTAATGAATGTACCACTCCATGTTGGCTGTACATTTGTGTTATATATACATCTTTCGAGCACTTGTGACTGTCTTTTACTACCTTGAAAGCTAATAATTTATCGAGTTAAATTTTACTTCAGTATCTGAGATCAATCTAGCCAGGAATCTGTATCATTCGTGCTAAAGGAACTAGATGGCATGAATGAGAAAGTGAATCATTCCTAGGTTCTTTGGATGTCTTGCAAACTGATTGCATGAAATATATGCAGCCAAAATTGACTAACAGCTAATATGAAGTTGCCTTTTTTGATAGGGTTAGGGTTTATCCATTTTAGGTTCATCCTCTTAGTTAGTTGGTATGTTTTGTTGCTGTGCTTCTAGCTTTTAGTATCTTGTTTCTTTTCAATGTTGTAGCTCATTTTTGACTCGTTTAGTTGGATTGACCTATTTTGGTCATTCATGGCCATTAATATGATTTATTTTCTTTAACCGCGTTGAAATTCCCTACCAATTACAAGTCGAAGTCCCTAAAGCTCAATTATACTCATTTGTAAAGCATGCTGGTACAAGTCAATCGGGTGTTGGTAATTCAAACATAACCCTTCAATTAGAAAGAAATTGCTATTGTTTTTATAAACAAAAATTATTAAACCGTGTTATACATGGTAATGAATGTACCACTTCATGTTGGCTGTAGATTTGTATTATATATGCATCGTTTGTTTTACTACCTTGAAAGCTAGCAATTTAATCGAGTTAAATTTTACTTCAGAATCTGAGATCAACCTAGCCAAGAATCTGTATCATTCTTGCAAAAGGAACTAGATGGCATCAACGAGAAAGTGAGTCATTCCTAGGTTCTTTGGATGTCTTGCAAACTAATTGCATGAAATATATGCAGCTAAAATTGAATAACAGCTAATAAGCTTCAAACAAACAGATTTTTCATTGTCTCATCTTCTGGCTTTCCTAGCCACTTGTATAAATAGAACAATGAACCACATACATTTACATGCAAGGAAAAAATTGGAACTGTTATTTAAAACTCTACTCAGATTAATTTGTACAGATTTTGAGAAAGCTACCTCAGTTGTTGGTTTGAAGGTTAAGTAACCCTTAGTCCATTTCTTAGTTATTGCCCTAGTGAAATACTTTGGGCAAAGTAAGATGCTAGAAATCCTTTGGGTGAGCCAAGCACTTTGTTCATTTTGGTGACACAGTATTCAATGAGTGCTTTTGCTAAAAGATGGAGTTCAATTGGCTTGAGATTCTTAAATGGAGATGGTGCTTTTTGTGTACAACGATACAATGGGACCATACTGTATATAAGGCTCACGGTGTCCCTGAGCATGCCTATACACTTTGATAGGTCAACTTGATCTAAAAGATGTTAAAAGTCATCGTCATCAACATCATTAGTTTCTTCTCTGTTTATTTAGAGCTTACTTGTTTATGCTATAATAGGAAATGCTTATAGTGAGAATGCTTTCCATCTCTGCAGCATAGCAGGGTGGAAATTGGAAACTGTGTGGAGAGAGGGACAAAATTCAGTGTCTGAAAGACAGGTTTCAGGAAGCCACCTTCCATCATACTCCAAGAGAGCTCAACAGAGTGGCAGATGCATTAGCCAATTGGGCCCTTGACAATGGGAATATAGCTTGTTTTGGTCCTCTGCCGCTATGATGGTCTGCCAAGCTTCAACAAGATCTTAGACAGATTATTGAGTTAGATTTGTATCAATGATTGTAATGCCTATACATGCTTCTATGTCTAATGCCAAGGCCTGGACTAATAGTTTTTAGGCCTGGCACAGCAGAATATGTATCTTTTGATTCTTCCATAATATAAATATTTTCTTTTAAACAAAAATACTAACAATATGAAATGCATCAAAGATTTAGTCATTGCCTTTGATAATAGTAACTTAGACTATGTAAGTGATATCTTGTTTGTAATTCCTTTGCCTCTTATTCTTCTCATGTGGGTCATCTTGTTGAAGCATCTTATTATGAATTTAGTTGTTCTATGAAAACAAACAACAACGGTCATTTGGTCAAATGGTACTCAAGGCATTAAACTAACTAAAATTTTGATGTTGCAGTCCCAACATAAGGGAGTTTGAACTTTGCTACCATCACAGATGTACCTCTCTTAGTATGGGTTTTTAACTTGCGGCCTACCCTTAGTAACCTAGCTATTTGTCATTCAATCTACACCACCTTGATTCTCCTTTTTTTTATTTGAATGTAGGACCTATCAGGACGCCCTTACTTGGCTTATGATCTATGCATACCTACACAAAGAGTTGGTACATACGATACTCAGGTGAGCCCTTTATTTATTGTTATGTTGTTATGTTTTTAAATGGAAAATGGTCTTAGTTGTTTATATTTGCTATTCTTGTTGCATACTTAATGTCAAAGACATTGTTGTGACGTGTTTCAATGCCTAAAAGTTGTTTTAACTCCCTATGAAGCTTCATTTGAGAGATTATTTTTGTCATTCGCTTAGGGCACTTTTTTGGGTAAATTATTCATCCTAGTGCCTTTGCTTGCATGTAGCCTGATTATGGGCTACTTAGACTGGCACATAATTTTTCTGAGGTACGCACATATATCTGATATGGACTTAGTTGGACTGAATGTATATGAGTGACTTGTTTGGTTCTAGAAATTAGAAAAGCTAGAGATAAGAGCGGAGAAGATAGAGCATGCTTTTTTATTTCATTGTTCATACTCATACATCACTTAATTAGTCATATGATTACACTCACTTTAACCACTGCTATTTATCTGCTATTTAACATTTATTGCTATTTTTTTTTTTGATATTTAAGGCGGGTTGAAGGGACCCGTTCCCTATTTACAAAAAGGAGGCATAACCTCAAGTGTGACCAGACAACATCCATAGTCATCAAAGTGGCATACTAACAAAAACCACTATTTATTCTATAACTATAACTATGCCCGAATTATGCTTACGGGGCTACATCGGCAGAAATATTAATACCCATGTTGGGTATGTCATGATCCAGCTCAGGCGCGCCATCAGATGCTCCATCCACCGAGATTCCTTTAAGCCAGCCGCGCCAGAGGTAATCGAATGCATCGCCTGCAAAGGAGCGCAGATCACTCCAATTCGGAACAGGTACAAGCAGTGCCCCCAGAGCCTTGACGTTGGGCAACTGAATGTGGATACGCCCCGCCTTTTTATCTTTTGCGTAGGACACGAGGGACTCAACAAACTCTAGTAGGACTTTGTAGCGGTGTTCAAGCTTCGGGAAGGCCGAGGCATCACCAACTGACGAGCCCGAGGTGACATCGTGAGCAGGCCATGAAGCTAGGTTGAAGTTGGCCACCTCCGATGCAAGGTTTCCGCAGAAGATGGGGCAAATCCAGTGAGCCGTGACTTTATTGACCTCCGCCTTCGAAGGATGCAGAACCAACAAGTTTTCCACGAAAATGGAGGCAATACCACTATTTACCCTTGGCCACCCCTCCAATTTTAGAATTCCAGACCCAGAACCAATTTAACTACCTCCAGGTCCTCAGCACAGGAGATGAGGAAAATCTTCCACAGCCTACCATCAGTACCCCTCTGGAGGCAGTACCCCTATAGATCAATTCGTCCCCGATTGGGCCTTCACACCTCCCTCGATCACCGCCAGCAGCATCAGATGCACACACGTACTAGAGGGCAGTCCAACTCCATTCCTCCCCCTGGTCATAGCGTCAGTCTTAGATCTAGCTGGGGAGGAGGTTTTCACCCCCATCTTCGGATTGCCAGTCCATCAGGAGCTTCTTTTCGTCGGCTAATGTTAAGGGGTGTGGCTACCATTCCTGATTAGACCTTTGGTCCTCATTTGCCCCCCCTTTCATTCTCTTCTTCGCTTCCGTTGCTTTTCTCCCCCGCTTGCTCCTTTGCCCCCGCTTGTGGGGGCATTGGCCAGGTTTCCTTTCTGCTATCTTTTCTCTTCTTTTCTGTTTTTGGGAACTCGTTTTGAATTGTCCCCGCTCGCACTTTGTATATTGTTTGGGCTGCAGTCCCATTGACCTACTTTTGTGGTCATTCGTTGGACATTAATATATTTATCTTTATCTTATCTTTATCTCACCTCACAAGAAAGAGCCAACACAAGAGCCCTAGGAGGAGCCATTTTGCAGAGCAAAGGGGAATGAATGAGACAACCGCCCAGCCGGTCATAAATAAGTGCCTTACATTTCACACGCGGGGAGGTTGCCGTCGATTTCATAATGGGCCGAGTCCTTCGAGGAAATCATTTGCAAGTCCTCCCACGCAGAACAGTTATTAGCCACCCTCTCCCCACAATCTTGCTCGACGCCTTTATTCGCTAACCAGTCAGCACACTGATTGCCTTCACGGTAAATGTGTTTAATACTCCATTTTTTGAATTTAGACAACATCCATAAGACCTTCTGAACTTCAAGATCCAACTTCCATGACAAAGCTCTTTTTTTTATGATGGCGTTTATGATTATCATGGAGTCCCCTTCAATTTCCAGATTTTCAATATTAAGGGAAGCAGCGAGAAGCAAACCTTTGCTAAGGGCTTGTAGCTCGGCAGCATTGCAAGTACCCTCCTTGAGTTTGTATGAAGCAACTTTAACCACCACACCAGAGGAATTGCAAATGAGACACCCAGCACCGGAGGCCCCTGGATTACCCCTAGAAGCCCCATCAAAATTTAGTTTTAAAAACCCACTGGGAGGGGGAGCCCATTTTGTGTTTCTTCTAGCCAGGGAGGAAGATGCGGAAGATTTCATGGCACCATCCCCAGGCTTGATTATCATTGGCCAGCTTCTTTCAAGCAACCTGTCATGGGAAGTAAAAGGACAAGATCTAGACTAGTTAGCGGACACAACTTTGGATATAGCCCTTTCCAGCCTTAGGAGAACCGATTCCATTGAGCCATATTCCTCCCTAAAAAGCCTTTTATTTCTCTCCCACCATATGTGCCACAGTAGAAGCACCAGACTACACAACCAAATAGAAGAAAAAGCCCCTGAGTGAGAATTAATAGGCTAGGCTAGGATAGCATCCAGGAGGGATTTAGGCTGGACCCACGGAAGGTTAAGCTTGGCACACAACCAGTTCAACATTCAACAACGAAGGGGCAATGTAGAAGCAAATGGTCTTTGTCTTCCACATCCTTTTTACATAGAAGGCATCTGGTAGGACCTTGAATACCGAATTTTTTCCTTCTTTCTTGAGTTAAAATCTTACCCTTAAAGGCCATCCAGGTGAAAAGACCAACTTTAGGGGGGCATTGGGAATCCCAACAATCCTTCCATACGGGTTTCTCAGAAGCAACATCCTCATGTAGCAGGAGGTAGCCAAGATGGGGGGAATAAGATCCCGAGGGAGCTGCAGTCCAAACAATTTCATCCTGCTTATTTGAGATTAAAACATACCTTTCCTACAAAATAGATAAAAAGTTAGCTTTTAAATTAGGAGAGAGATTCAAATGGTCCACATTTTTCCATTGCAACATGGAGGGAAGGGAATCATTCAACTCCTCATAGTTAGAAACGAAAGGACCCCATTCGCCTAACAATCTCCTCTTAATGTCTTCAAAAGCAGGAGAGTCCCCAAGGGCAGGGTATCCATTCCATGGATCATCCCAGAAGAGAGCTTTCTCTCCATTACCCACTCTCCAATCCGCATAAAAGACAAACAGAGATCTACATTCAATCATAAAATTCCATATATGTGAGCCCTTAGGAGGGTTCGCCACCTGGAGGATGGACTCAGGAAGGGGAGCACCCAGATATTTCTTCTCGAAGACCAGGCTGAGAAGACTGTTGGGATTGGAGATAAGCCTCCAGACCAATTTAGCACCAAGTGCCATGTTTTGCAAACCCAAATTTAGGATGCCTGCGCCACCAAGCTCTTTAGGCTTTGTTAATGTATCCCAGCTGATCAGGGGAAGCTTCTTTTCCTCGGAGAGACCTTGCCACAGGAATTTTCTCAAAATGCCCTTAAATTTATCAAGAAACCCTTAGGGATTTTAAGAACCGAAAGAAGATACAGAGGAGCAACACATAGAACTGACTTAATCAGCATAAGTCTCTCGGCGAGGGAGAGCCATTTACCTTTCCAAGCATTCAGTTTAACATCTAGAGAACTGAGTAAATCATTCCACAGGGAATTCTTACCTGCACCTTTAAACAAAGGAATACCGAGATATTTGATAGGCAGGTGTCCTTTTTTGAAATTGAAAATATTCAGAATTCTTGACTCCATTTGCAAGGCAACATTGAAGAAGAAAATGCAGGATTTAGCCACACTAACATCTTGCCTTGCCACCTTAGAGTATCTTGTCCAAAGAATCCTTTAACTCCTTAGCTTCCCGGGTGGAGGCCCTACCGAACAGAAAAGTGTCATCTGTGAATTGCTGGTGAGTAAGAGGAGGAATACCATCCGCAATCTTTAAGCCATTAAGCTTACCTTCCCCCAATTTGACTTTGATAGATCTGCCAAGGGCTTCCGCCACAAGAATATACAAGGAGGACAGGGGATCCCCCTGCCTAATACCATGATTACTACCAAAGAAACCCTCAACACTCCCATTAATAAGAACGGAGAAGGAGGGGCCGAAATGCAACTGAAAATCCACTCACAAAGGTGCTTGGAGAAGCCAAACTTAAGAAGGACCCTAATGAGAAACCTCCAGTTTAGCTTATCGTAAGCTTTGCTGATGTCTAATTTTAGCATCATACCAGGGTGTTAGAGGAGAGAGAGAGAGTGAGTCAGCTCATGAGACAAGATGACACCGTCAAGGATAGATCGACCAGGCATGAATCTAGTTTGTTCATGAGAAATGAGGGGATCCAAAATAGGTTTCAAACGAAGGGCAATGGCCTTGGAAATGATTTTGTAATGACGTATTACAGAGGGAAATTGGCCTGAAGTCCCTGAAGGAGGAAGGTTGATGCATTTTAGGAAAGAGGCAGATGAAGGTATTATTAAGCATTCTGAGCACCGAGCGGGATCTTCTTGAAGCCTCAACAACCGCCCATACATCATAACCCACAATGCCCCAAAACTTCTGAAAAAAATCGGCAGGGAAGCCATCCGGGCCAGGGGCTTTATTCCTCTCCAAGGAGAATACAACTTTCTCAATTTCTAAGAAGGAGAAAGGCTTCAAGAGCTCTGCATTTTGATTCTCGGAGATAAGAGCAGGGATGCCATCCAGGAGGGAGGTCTGCTCGGCCTCAAGGGAGGAAACATCCCCGGCTAGCAAGGAGGAGAAGAAATTAATCCCTTCAGAGATGATATCCTTCTGCTCCACCAGACGAACCCCTTCACTATTCTTAATTTCTGAAATGAAATTCCAATTCCTTTTTGCTTTTACAGAGGCATGAAAGAATTTAGTGTTTCTATCACCGTCCTTCAGCCAGAGCTCCCTAGATTTTTGTTTCTAATAGATTTCCTCCCTGAGAAGCAGTTCTCCTAACTCACCTAAGAGAGCTTTTTCAAGAGCAAAATCTTCTTGGTGCATCCCGTCACTGAAAACTTTTAGATTAAGGGCTTTCAATTCACTTCAACTCTAGCTTTTTCTTGAAAGAGGTTTTTGAAATACTTGAAGTTCCACTCCTGCAAATCCTTTTTTAATCTTTTCAGTTTTTGAGCCAGCACAAACATCTTGGAACCCTCGATTTTATAAGAGTTCCACCAAAGGTCGACCCAACCTTCAAGAGAAGCATCCCTTAACCACATTAGCTCGAATTTGAACGGGGATCTAGGAGGGGAAACATCGAAATTAATAGACAGGGACATCGGAAAATGATCGACCCAGACCACGGCAAAATGGAACTTTCAAGCACAATGTCATTTAGATTCCAGCTGGGACTAACCAGAAATCTATCCAGTCTTTCCGCAATGTTGCTAAAGCCCTTACGCTTATTACTCCAGGTAAACCAACCCTGCTTAGGCTCTAAATCCAAAAGGCCCCCCTCCCTAATGAAGGAGCAGAAATCTTTTTGGGACTGAAGGTTTCAGATGATCCCCCCCTTCTTGTCCCTGCTATCAGAGATAACATTAAAGTCCCTGCCAAGAATGAACATCTGATCACCCAGGGCAGAGACCGAATGAAGCAAATCCCTCCAGAGGTTTTTTTGACCCAATATGCGAGGAGCATAAACATTATACAGAAGAAAATTAAGCTGAGAGCACCGGAAACTTACTCTTACAAGCTTGCCAGTTGAGGGATTGAGCTTGCAATTCCACCATAACAACGCCTTCCTTCCAAACAATCCCGAGCCCCCCCGAAAGCACCAATTGAGTCCAAAAAGACTCCTTTCCAGCCTCTAAAAGACCTATTCCAAAGGCACTCGGCTTCAGCAGTGGGTAACTTAGTTTCTTGAAGAAGAACCAGACAAGCCTCTGAGGAGAGGATATAACGCTTGATCAAGCATTGTTTGTCAGAGGAATTAAGACCTCTGACGTTCCAGGAGAAGAACTTCATTGAACACAGGGAAGGGGTTTCACCTTCCCGGGATCAGTAAGATCAAATTTCAGGGTTCTTTGCTTCCCTGCATCGACCTCCAATTGGGCCACCTCTTGCTTTGACTTTCTCCCCCTTTTACCTGCAGAGCCACACATAGCAGCCCCCATACCATCTTGACATGAGGCTAGTTTAGATGGAACCAAGACGGGAACTAAACCTTTTGGAACAATCTCACCATCTTCCAGATTCCTGACTGAGGAGTTGGGCAGATCCAAAGCCTGACAGTTATTATTCGAAATCCACCCGTTAAGAGTTTCCATTGAGGAGGCTTGTCCCCTGCACGATTCCTTCCTTAATCAAGGAGACAAGAGTTCCTGAATCCCTATGAACATCCTCCGTCTCCTTTAACAATGAGCGAGGACTTATGTTTTCCTGAAAGGCTAGCAAGGGGCAACAGAGAGACTACCAACCCTTCCGAACCTCCTTCAACAACGAAAGACAATGGGGGGGAAGGGGTAGAGGATTGAGCCAGAACCAATCTCGATCCAGACGAATGAGAGGAAAAGAGGGATCCATCCTTTTTTCCAAAACCTTGACAATCCTTCTTCAAATGGCCTAAGGCCCCGCAAGAGAAGCACTTAAAGCTCAGCCCTTCATAGATTATTTTTGACGATCTGGGACCCTTAGGAGAAGGCAGCAATACAGAACTCGGCAGGGGGGAAGATAAGTCCATATCAACACAAATGCGCGCCGAAGGGTTTCTCCATTTTAAAAGAGACGGATTGGAAATAGGCACCCAAGAACCGAGTGAGCTGGCGATGGATTTTAGAGAGGCAGAGTTCCGGAACTCCGTGGGGAGATTCGGGAATTTAGCCAGAGCGGAGCTCTATGAATAGCTTCCACCTTTGGATTGAAGTCAGGGGACCAAGGTCTCATATATAAGTTGGAGGAGTTTAGAAACCAGGGCCCCCCTTTAAAAACTTTTTCCACAGAGGTCACAAAATGAAATAAGACTTGAAAGAAGCCATTCCGAAGAAAGAGGACCTTGAGGTTTCCCTCCTTGCCCCAGAACCAGTAAATCAAGTTCCAAATTTTCCTCTTGGAGAATTTGGCACCAACGAATTTGCAGCAAATTGCCCTCCTTACTCGGATATCCACAAAGTCCTTTTTTCTCTCACAGGGAAGATCAACAGGAACCGATTCCTTGGAGATTTTGAATTCGATCCCACCCACCTTGAATTCCTCTGGAGGGCGCAGACCACACACCTCAAGCCTGCCAGCTGAAGAGGGGATCTCCTTGAGGGTTGGGAAGAAGGGGACCCTTTGCCAGGATCAATTTCCTCGATCAGATTTTTTACTGCCGAGAACCCTAGTTGCAAGACCAGAAATTTAATGACCACCCCAGGGCCACAAGACCTTACCAATGAAGACACCCTTTCCTTTGCCAGAGCTTCCGCGCCAGGCCCATTACATTCCTCTCTACTACTTAGACCGAGCGGGATCCTGTTCGCGCCAGTGACGGCCACCTTCAACTTAGGCGCCTCAAGATCAAAAGGCTCCTCCGCAACGGTCTCTTCAGGCTGCGAAAATTTAAAATTTTCGCGGGATTCGCACCTAGGTCGCATCACTTCCTCCATCTCCCATCCACCTCTCTTCAAATATTCATTTTATCACATTTATTGCTAAAATTATACTACTAGTACTAATATATAAAAGCTAGAGCTGAATACTGTTGACCAAGGTTTGGCTCCCATGGACTCGTGGGCACCACAAGTGGTTGCGGGGACATAGGTAGGGGGCCGAACTTATCATTGTGAATCACATGGAACACACACTGTTATATTATTGACCCAAGCCCACCCCCCTTTTACACTTACAGCTCTATCCTAATTTTTTCCTTGTTAATGGGATAAGATATAAGAGGTCTATTAGGAGATTGAAAAAATGGAATCCCCCACTCCCAAAGTGATGAAGCTGAACTTTGATGGGTCTTCAAAAGGAGATTTGGGTGTTATAGGAGAAGGGTGCTTCATAAGAGATCACAAGGGAGGAATCTCCTCCTTTATGCTAAATTGAATCCAAAAGGAACTAATAACGAAGCTGAAACAATCGAATTAGTGGGAGGGTTGAAACTTGCCATCTCCCTGCGATTTGGATCAGTTTATGTGGAAGGGGATTTCCAGATCATATTATTATAATTATAATTATAATAAATGGAGTGGTGAAATCCAACTGAGCTGGAAACTTGAAAATGTTCTCAAAGAAGTCCTAGCCTTTTCATCAAAATTTGAGTCAATAAGTATTAAGCACTGTTTCCGAGAATGTAATAGGCCATTAAACCTTCTAGTCAATGCTGGAGTCTGTCAATCTTCTCTTGAGGCTATGACAGGTATTTTCCAGAGATTGGGAGAGGCTCTATTCTCTTCTTCTAAAAGAGATGCTAAACTTGTGGAGCATGGGGGGTTAAAGGTTGAGGGAGTACTAATATACTAGATAGTTGTAATCCTGTGTAAATATCCCCACATATTTGGATGACTGAAATCATTTTCTCTTATGGCGTGGCAGATATGAATTTGAATGGAAGAAATCTTGGGTGTATGGAAGAGGACGTCAGTGTTGTTAGACTACCTTTTCACACTCTTACTTTGTTTTCTTTTTCCTTGGGCCGTAGAAGGCCTCTCTCTCTATACTGATTGCTTAGTATTCTTGGCTCTGGTAGGTATTTTTCTGTGGCGTTTGTGCAGGAAAATGGCTGTTAGGACCAAGCCTGACACTCTGTGGTTGGTGCAGTTTCAGACAGAAGTTTGAGGAATGCTTTTTGGGTGGATGAAGACCCAACTATCCTAGCCATAATCAAAGTTGCATTTGGAATTGATTGGCTGGCTAGCATGGGAGAAAAGAACAAGAGCATCCATTGAGCAGAAGTTCCTGAAAAATCTGGCCATTATGGTCAATGAAAAGTCCTTTTATTGGATGGTGGACAAGATTACCATATTCGTGAAGTCTCTTACTAGGAGCCGTGTCATCAATCGATAGGGAACATGCCACAAAACTTGGGGGATGAACTGGGCTTCAGGTTGAGGTGAAATCTTTGTCTGGAAGGCAACATCAACTGGGTACGATTCCATTCATCAGGTATCAGAAGCTTGTAGAGGTTGAGGGTGTGCC
The DNA here is from genome assembly GCA_019776745.2 of Taxus chinensis. Classification (NCBI taxonomy): domain Eukaryota; kingdom Viridiplantae; phylum Streptophyta; class Pinopsida; order Cupressales; family Taxaceae; genus Taxus; species Taxus chinensis. Next base: position 803,223,093 of record CM034146.1, read on the forward strand.
CACCATATGGAGCCCCCATGCCTTGCCTGCATTAAGGAAAATCCCTTATAAATCTCCGAAGAATCAGAGGCCAGAGTCTGAAGAGGAGAGTGAGGGGAGCTGGAGGATGAAGAATTTTCTCAAAGAATGGACTTGGACATGGACCTCACACTAATGTACACTGGCCCCATTCTTTTGAGAAAAGAGCTTAAAGACTCATGTGTTTTGTCAGATGAAGAAGTGGAGAAAATCCTTGAGGTATTATGAATTAGGGAAATGTGCAAGGCTGAGGCAAAGAAACAGGTAAGAAAGATAGTGGGTGAGGAGCTACTAGGAGCTGCTGGTTCACATGGAGCAGAGCCCTCTGCAGCCGCTGCAACAGCCACAGCCAGTTGAGTGATCTCAAGGGCTCCACTCCTTATGCCTAGGTGTCGTTTCTTTGCTATATAGTGGTAAGCTTTGGCTATAGGTTTGTAATTTTGGTCTATGTTATGCATGTTCTGTTGCTGGGCTTGCATGCCTGTTTACATTGCTAAGTGGAAAGTTTGGTAGTATCGCTTATGTTAGTTTTTGAGGTTTTTGTTTGCTGCTTAGTTCACTGGCTGGTACTTGAAGGATAGTGTATGCATATTAAACAAACTAAGCTAATTAATAGAACCTAACACCAGGTTGATTCAATAACTAAGCTAATTCAACATAAACATCAAGATAAAGCCATTAAAGGGAAAAACTTAACTAATGCATCCAATATTAAAAACATGAAATGCAAGCCATTCTTTGATGTTTTTGATGGGCTTTGGATTGTAGATACTTCCTTTAGTGAGTCATACGTAGCCACATGCGATCAAAGGACTTCTCCAAGGAAGAGGAAGAGATCTCACCAATATGACTTAATTGTCATTTTTGGTTCTTCTCTTACTACTCTTACCAAGTAGAAAATGGAAAAGGGTTGCTAGATCAACAAGCTTTCCAAGGTTTTGAAATGCTCTTATCACATGCAAATGTCTTACAAGGACATGGTGTAAAGGTGTAAACTTAGAAGGGACAGGGTTGGGTCCTTTATATAGTTTTCCAAATTGGAGAAACTATCATCCTTATGAATGTGGGATAAAAGAACTTTATGGATTAGCAAGTGATAAACATGCCTAGAAAAGGTTAAGTATGATTAGGGGAGGTTAATTAAAATTTCCAACTTAAGTGAGTTGGGTGTGATTTAATTTAATCAATTAGATTGATTAATAGACCAAGTTAGGCTTGTAAAAGCCAATTGAAGAGAAGTTGATAAATTTTGAAGGATTAGAGAGGGGGAATGACCCAATAGGAGGGTAAATTCTCACTTAGAGGATTAATTAATCAATATTGGTCAATTAATTAATTAATAAGAATAGGATTATAACTGACAAAATAGTGTTAATTTGCATCCAGAATGAAGGGGGAGACTAGTGTTAAGTGTCGTTAATTGACCGAGATGAAGGGGAGTGTTAACTAATTAGTGAGAAAGATGTTAATTATAACCAAATGATACGTCTTGGTACACCCTGGGTACATTGAAATGTACTCAGGATGATTAGGGGAGGTTAATTAAAAGTTCCAACTTAAGTGAGTTGGGTGTGATTTAATTTAATCGATTAGATTGATTAATAGACCAAGTTAGGCTTGTAAAAGCCAATTCAAGAGAAGTTGATAAATTTTAAAGGATTAGAGAGGGGGAATGACCCAATAGGAGGGTAAATTCTCGCTAGGAGGGTAAATTCTCGCTCAGAGGATTAATTAATCAATATTGGTCAATTAATTAATTAATAAGAATAGGATTATAACTGACAAAATAGTGTTAATTTGCATCTAGAATGAAGGGGGAGACTAGTGTTAAGTGTTGTTAATTGACCGAGATGAAGGGGAGTGTTAACTAATTAGCGAGAAAGATGTTAATTATAACCAAATGATACGTCTTGGTACACCCCGGGTACGTTGAAATGTACCCAGGATGTATCCATGGCGGATCCATACCCGCACCCGCACGTATCCGTACCGGATACATATTAGGCAGGGTATGGGGGGAGGGGGATAGACCTTGGTAACATAGTTGGCACCATTCTGCACCTGTTTAGACCAACCTCTACCTTAACTTGTTTAGACCATCTACCTTAACTTGTTTAGATCAAATCTACAATATGTTGACTCAACTGTTGCAACATGCAATGTGATCACTTTACTCCAACTGCTGCAACATGGAATGTGATCTTTTAAGTTAATCATATTACCATACTTAAGTTTTTCATCATAAGTTCAGATGATGCAGTAATACCCAAACACCTTTTAAAATCTTTATAGTGCCTCCAAATAGCCCGAATCTATATGTTCATGGGCTTGAAAAACGACTTTTTCCATCACTCAAAAGCCGTCTAGCTCCACAAAATGCGCATTTTACTTCCTAAGCTCTTATATCTTTATGCAAATTCATTTATATTTTAAATGACTGGATGTCAAATAAAATATATTTTTGTCTTGAGATTAGTCTCTTATAAGATACTACTCAACTTAATATTATAAAGCTTCTTTTATATTGCTTTAAATATCACAACACAAATTTATTTTGCTTTAAATATACCACTCAACTTAATATTATAAAGCTTCTATTATATTATTATGACTATTTTTCACAGAAAATGACTCCTTTGGCAGTGAACCATTAATTTCTTTTTGAAACACCTTCCTATCTATGGGTTTGTTTCATCATTTCCTCAAATGTCCTTGGAAATTCCATTGTGCTGGCTATGTATTCTCAGTTGAGATTTTAATTGTTTGATGGGCCACATTGATTCTATCACATGTACTCAGGATTTTTTGGTATATGGAATGTCTGGTACCATTTCTTCCCTGGACAACCACACCTAACTCTGTTTAACCATTGTGGATGGCTCTCACTCTGTTCAGTTGATGGATATTATTTCTGAAAAAACTGACAGTGTACCACTTTTCGTCTTTAAGCAGTATACTGTGAATATCAATCTAGAACATCACAATTCGTTTCTTATCCATTTTGAAAATGACTCATGTGTAACTACACTTCAGCAAATATGCATCTGGCATTTTGTCTTTGTTTGCAGAGCTACTATTAGAGTTTTGTTTGGCAACATTGTTTTTTTATTGCTGGAACACAGGAGCTAGGAGATACAACAGCTTGCAAATTTACCTTCTGTTATGAGTTAGGGTACATTCTTTTTTTACCCTCTCTGGTAACTTCTCTTTTTCTCTGCATGGGACATATAATTTACTCTTTCATGTGTCGACTTTGCTCACAAGGGCTCCTAGAATCATGTGCAGTTTGAGCTCAGACTCTTGCTGCTCTGAGCATCATATGAGAAATGTGATGAGCAAGAGAGGGAGTGTGGAGAAGATTGAGGATTTCTATCATTGATTCAACTTATACTTCATATATTTTGTCCTTGCAGTGCTTAATGCTAGTGTAACACTAACCTATAAATGGCAGGGCTGACACACTTTCCTACATTTACAAGGTTGTTTATACCCAACATTATGTTGGGATTAGAAGTAAAAGACATGATGGAAGTTAGAATATCTAGAGAGAGAAAAATAAGGAAAGATTAGAATGTACAAAGAAAGGATGAAGAGAAACCTGAATGCACACATTATTCATTGTGTGTCTGTCCTTTTATTGTGTGAAAGATGGTTACAAAGTGGTTGAAGAGGTTACAACTGTTTATTAGTTAACACTTAACTAATATTAACACTATACTAATAAATAAGCCTTATATTTTAATATCCCCTCTTCAGGCTTACTCTATAGAACATATTGACAAAAGATTAACCAAACAAGAGCACACATTCTTCAGAAACTTTCCTTTTGAAAACAATGCTCTGATCAGGTAAAACTCCATTAAGTTGTTTTCCTGACCCTCGTAAAGATGTAGTTCTCGAGCTGAATTGCCGAGTTCTTGGATTCCACTTCCCCGAACTCCCGAATTACGGAGTCTCTTGAATTGTTGGACAACCATCCATACCGAGCCGTCCACAAGCTCCATCAAGTTGTCTCATGACCCTCGTAAGGGTAAATTTCCGAGATTCACAGACTCCCGAACTATCTGGACAACCATCCATGCCGAGTTTACCTACACTGGATTCCTTCATGTCTTCAAAGTGTTGCGATTCTTTTAAAATACGCATTCTCTATTAGTGAGTTCATCAATGTCATCCGGTGGATTTTCAACACTAGACTTCATTTGGTTTGACTTGGAATTTTCCCTTCATCTTTTTCTTTACAATCTTGACCTGTCTTTTTGAAAAATATTTTGTTCAATAACTTGATAATATCAACTTTCTTCACAATTCTTTATCATTGCCTCCAAACATCTTTGGCTTGTCACAAAAATTCAATCCAAAATTCATACAACATTGTTTGTTTTTCGTGCCCTAGAAATTGGAAGAATATCATATTCAACTGAAAATGTGCCCTAGTTTGTGATTTTTGCTCCTAAAATTCTGATTACTGAAAATGATTATTTTTCCTTTGATTTTTGTATTCTCCGTGAGTTAATGCCCTTGCGCCACTGTATTTTATGATGTTTTGCCCTTGCTTCGACTGTATTTTTCCCTTCTGCGACTATATATTGAATTGCGGAATGAATGTGTAATGTCCCTTTCTAGGGCTGAAACTGAAAAAGGAGGAAATCATACAAATCCCAAATGATTAAACTCAGATTTTATATCAACCAATAGGTTTTTTATGACGGCTGTAAATCAACAGTCTGATTTTTATAACTTGTAATTAGTGAGAAATCACCCAAATATCACCAAAGAGCTCATCAACAACATAGAAAAACACTTTAAGAAGATTTTAAGCCACTTTTCACGGATGCAAACTTGATCAAATACTCAGCTGGAAAATTAACGCCGAGAACAATAGAGGTGCAACCAATAGAAATGATCAAAATGGAGGCCTTCCAAACGCCAGGATAACTACAAAAGATGATAGATTCCAGCCCTATAAATTATGCCAGTTTGATATATCAAAGAATAACATGAGTTATTTGCACTAGAAGATAACTGAATCACACTCAAAACCCTAGTCGCTCCCAAGGAAAGGGGCTCCAAACATTTGTCTAAGAATACTCTGTAGGTCTTCTTCTTAATGCCCTAGATCTAGGGAATTTGCAAGAAGTATTCCTCAATAACATGCCTTTGATTTGCCATGATATGGAGAGTTTTTGTTCTCCACTATGCCACAAGGAAGGGTTTTGTCCTTCTTGGATGCCACACAAGAGGACCCCTTTCATCCTTAAGTGGAAAGGTATTTAGCAATCAGCCCAAAAACCAAGTCCATATGTAAGTGTATATCTTGCAAAAGATGATGTGCAAATGAGCCCCCAAGACTCTTTTTATACCCTTTGGTTGGTGCCAAGAAGCCATAAGGTGTAGACCTACCTCTTAAGCTTGCTTTATCTTCTAATTCCATGTTTGGAATCTTCCCAACCTTGCTGACCTCTTAATGATCTTCACTTTATCTTTTAATTTCATTGAGTTGGGAGCATCATAATCCACATGTACTGACCTGCTCTTAGGGAGTACTGTATGCCAAAGAAAAATATATAATAACAATAATTGAAAATAAAAATGAAACTCCAAGGACTTCCCTTGTCCATTTTTCCTTCTTGGCCATTTGGAAGAGAAATGGCAAGAAGTCTTCTATTGGTGCTAGTTTGAAAAGGGGACATTATAGAATGGCGGAAAATGGAGTCTTAGGATTGATTCACGAACCGTGTTTCACAAACTGTGTGTTGCCCTGAAATTCACGGATTGTATCCTTTATTTTCATGACTGCAATTGGGGTATAATGGCCTGTATTTGTGCATCTGTATAAAACGATTCAAAACCCTTCGAAATTCTCCTATGACTGTGGTCCGATTTCGTTATGTACCTTTCACGACTTCTTGAAATCGTGATTTGCAGTCTGGGATATCAATGGTGACTGTATTGCCTTCTAATTCACTGGTTTTTTGTGCCCTTTTCCTGCCACACGACCGGTAATTCATGTTTTTGCCCTTCGATTTTCAAAAATCCTCACAAAAATGTGAAGTCGAAAATCCTCACAAAAATCTTCACAAAAAATGTCTTGATTTCTTCAACGTGCCCTAACGGGACTGTCATGACATATTTCTTCAACGTGCCCTAATGGGACTGTCACGAAAATGTCTTTCTGCCCCTCTCTCTTTGCTTGCCCCGCGCTCTGATACCAATGTTAGAATATGCGGAGAGAAAGAATAAAGAAAGATTACAAATGTATAAAGAACGGATGAAGAGAAACCGGAATGCACACATTATTCATTGTGTGTCCGTCATTTTATTATGTGAAAGATGGTTACAAAGTGGTTGAAGTGGTTACAACTGTTTATTAGTTAACACTTAACTAATATTAACATAACGCTAATAAATAAGCCTTATATTTTAATAATGGGCATCATGCTTTTTTTCTTAAGTTCTCTGGCTGTCATCATGATTACGCATGTAACATTTTTGTCTTGGGCACTGTTTTCTTTCATGGGCTGTTGGTTGGCATTATGATAAGGATGTGAGAAATAATGTCTCTGCATTGAGGAACCCATCTGTATGGCTTAGGAATGAAGTGGAGTGTGTTTTCCAGTTCCTAGTTATTTCTGCTATTTTTAATCAGGGAATTAAATTATAATCTAAATTAAAGCATTGGATTTTTTCAATTAATTAGATATTTATATTGTCCATTCACCTAAATGCAGGCTTCAAACTAGATTATTGTATATTCTATCATTTACCTATTACCTTTAATGGTCGATTTCTTGCCTTAATAGTGTTCTCTATGATATATGTTTGTTTTATTTCTCTGTAGGTATTGAACTCTTCTTATGCGTACTTCTAAAATGGTGTTAAATATTATTGACTCTGTCTGTGTGATGGTCCCATTGTGCAAATTTAAGGTAAGGTCATTGCTTTGTAAATACTCATCTTTATTTATTTCTCCAATATAAACCTTCCTTGAATTCATGTAAATTGGCTACCTTGTAATGTCTTCGTTGTCTTCAATGTCGATACCAGTTACTTTTTGTTCTTTTTTTGTTTTAAAAGACAATATTGGCTGGTTACTGTTGAACGTGAAGACTATTAGATAAATGGTATCTAATATGTTGAAGTCATTGAGATATTTCGTTATTTGCCTTGTGTTCGGTACAACTGACATGGATTAATAGGACTTGAACATGAACACAGATAGTTGACATTGTTATTGAATGCTATCATCCTTCATAAGTATCGAGTGAGAAGAAAATCCAAGTCTTCGAAAAACTTGCAATGTCTTTTCAGGCTTGTGTGTAATTTTCAGTGGCTGCCTCAATGAAATGTAGGGTATATTCCTAGGGGAGCATGCCATTTTAGTAGAGAATGAAATTAGAATCAAAATTTAGACAATGTGTATCTACTATCAGTTACATATTTTGTAATGCGGATTATGTGTGGCTGTAACTATTGTCACACATCACATTGTAGTTATGAAAATTGAAGTCTTAGATCATTAGGGCTGATATTCGTGGTAGCACTGGATTCTGTATCAAGCTGTATTTTCTGCTATTGCTTCCATGGGTCTTGTAGGAATAAATAGTGTTCATTGCCAATAGAATGATGGATAAGTGCAGGAAGTACATGTTTAGAGCTTGATGCACACTGAATGGGCATGCATCCATTGTTGATACTATGATTTAACTCTATTGCTGTATTCTTCTGTATATTCATATAGCTTGAAATGTAAGCTGATTAATAGTGATTAAGTTAATGCTATATATTTTTCAGCTGGTGGAGCACTTTTTTCAATCTTTGGTCAATACATCTGGGATGACTCTCCACATTCGCCAGGTTTCTTCAATGACCTACTTCTTAATCTATTTTACGCCCATTTCTTTAAAAGGATGTGCCAACTTGTACTAACTTTAGTTGCTATTCTGTTTCGTGCCAAATAAAATTAATGCTTCTACATTTTGCTTTAAAGCCTGCAACTTTTGATTGTTGGTGAATTTCAAAAGTTTGAATTATCTTTAGCAACAAAGCTCCCTTTATATTGGTTTAGTTTACATTTTCTTCACTGCAATGGTACAAGAAATCCAACTATCATGTGATGTCTTTAGTACGCAGTATTGCTTAGGTTGAATAAATGTTTAGCAGATGCAAAAAACATAGTTACCAAATCCGGCTGGATCTGCAAAAAATCTGGCTGGATCGGGATTTTTCAGCTGACCCGGATAAATTTGGTCCGGGTTGGCCCTAATTTAGGGAAAAAACATTTTTTTATTTTTGAAAATTTTCTGTAGTTTTCTGGAAAAAAACAGTCAACTATCAACCCACATATTAAAAATATAACATTTTACATTACATTATTAAAGTTTTTCAATGTATTTGTCAAACTTTCATATTTGTCAAATTTAACTTATATATATTTTGGACCGGATTTTTCTGAACCTTTTTAAGAATTCTGGATTTTCGGATTTTTTTGCCCTCCCGAATGGATCCGGATTTCCTGACCTGGTAACTATGGCAAAAAGTAACACACAACTTCTGACAATCACTGCCACTATTCTTCTGCTGAAGGATGTAATCATTTCTGGGTTGATTTTTTTCTTTAAAATGAAAGAGAATACATATTCCATTAAAAGGAGCATTTATATCAAGGGAGCGCTCACTTAAATGGGAGAACGAGTCTCATTAGACCAGCATCACATGTCATAAGCATACAGATCATTCATCTCAGACGTTTCTAATTACTAAAATGATGGGTCTATCCCATGACCATTGAGGAGCCATATAGCTGTAACATGCAGATTATTTGGACAAAAAGTCTAAAGAACTAATTATCTTGTCATAATGAAGTTATATATCATGAGGAAAATCTTTCTATGGATTTGATTTAGAAGGTAGTGGATCAAAGAAGAGGATAAGAAGTGGAATCAAGGGTGTGGGTATATATTGTCTGAGGAAGAAGATAAGATCATTGAAGAGTTGGCACATCCAGAGTGACGAAATTAGTTTCAGTGAGCCATCTAGGAAGCAGAGAGCAAGAATGTGGCCAAAACATTAGTCTCTGAGTGAACTTGGCCACTCCAGGTTCTATATGTGTTTTTTGCATTTTTTTGAAACGGCTGCATGATACTCTGTTCTCTGCCTAGCACTTCACCGATGATTTCCAATATAAAAATTAAAAAGATGTGAAAATATATATTTTATTATATTATAGGTTATAGATTCTAAGAGATGCAGATTTATTGTTTTAAGTTTATTTATTTTATAATAATCTTAATATTACATGGTTTATTTTAAATCCTTTTTGAGCCAAATAATGTTTTTGACCCATAGTCACCTAAAGGGATGGGGTTTTTTGTATGGGGACAGGGACACCATTAAAACCAGGCTACATGAGTAAATGAATAAGGCTACAACTATATTATATATAAATAGTTTCCAAAAGACGTTAGTATGGGGACGGTGTCCTTGCCCCCTACATTGGAGTGTCTCGGTGATTGTTTTTTCCCAAATAGAACGGTTTCTATCAATGAATTTGAAAATTTGCCAAATATAATTGACACTTGCATGTATAAAATTTGGAATTTAAATTGACCAAATAAATTTGAAGAAATTTAATTCTTTTTCCCCACCTTTCAAAATTGTCGAATTTCATTTTTTTGCTAAAAAGAACAACCCAGTGACATAGGTCTTAGGATCTCTCTTGAAGGAGATCCACCGGAAGGAGCACTCTGTTTCCTCTCAGGATTGTTTAGCAGGGCCCTCTCAGCCATCATTATACTTAGCATTGCCTCATTGCAATGTCTATACCAATATTCTTCATAAACATTTATTGTTTACACGGCGTTGTTGTTTGTTTGTTTGACAATATCTGTCATTGAGGGAGTCCTCTTTGTTTATAAATATTATATGAGAAAACGAAACATTTTGAATTATCTTTAAGCATTTAGAAGTCATCATTTTAATGAAGCATGTAATGTTCTTGATAGTGGTTTATATTCAAAATTTAATGGTCATTAAAACATTAAGTAGAAGCAAGAATATGTAAATGAGAATAACTCATTAAAACATTAAGCAGAAGCAAGAATATGTAAATGAGAATAACTCACTGGGCGACCAACTTTGGACAAACCTTTATTGGTGTAGATTTCATTCAAATGATAAGAAATTATGTTTCTTCAAAAAATTACCTTCTTATTACATGAATATATGATGTGCTTCAAAACCTTTCATGCATACAATTTTTTTCTTTTGGTAATCTTAATTTTTCTTATGTATTGTTGTCTTTGGACATGATTATCTGCAATTGCAGATATGTGATCAATTTCCCAATTTAGTAGAAAGCACATTACCTATTTTGATCTGACGGGTTTGTTATGCCACTGATTCTAAACTTCATTTTATAGAATTTCAAAATTTTCATCAAGGCATTATGCCAAATCAAGTGAAGTTGAAGGTCAAACAGATGGAAAAAAGGGCACACAATTGACAGCGATCAGTAATGAGGAATTAAGAAATAAATGGTCTCATCAGAGTGAACAGTTTTGTATGTTATTTCAAGTGAGATCAGATTTCTCTTATGGGATACTCAGGCAAATTGCATGTCACTGAGGCAACTTGCAGATGGCAGACTGATCAAATAATGGAGAGCAGATCACAGGGTAATGAGATAATGGAAATCAGTGGCCATCTAGTTTATCCAGTCATAATTCCTGACATAATCATGTACATGGGTATATTTTAATTTAATATACCCTGCCTGGTGCTGTCAGACGAAGTAATATTTCCTTCCAATGGTAAAGTATGTTGAAGAGAAGCCCATAAAGCATTTATATAGTGTCTCCATGACCAATGTGTTCAAAATATTCTCTTAATATTTCTCTCTTGTAACTTGTTTAACATTTAAATAAAGGTTTCCTTGAACATTCTGAAGAATCTGGGCAGAAATAAATTGAATGGAAAAATAATTCAAGTCTTTTAATTTCAAACAGCTTGCAGGAAAGAACTCACACCATATTATTGATGGCAACTTTCAAAGCATTTGCAAGGGCTCTTCGGCAAGCTACTGAATGTGACAACCGCCGAAGTGGAAGTATTCCTAGGTTTGCGCTCCAGACTTGAAGTGTTTGTATAGGACAATTACACATGTATATCTTTATATGATACATGTTAAGTTATATCAATGCTGCAAGATTCTTTTTCTTTGAACACATTTGTTTTATAAAACAAAGTATTGCATTCTTGAGAAGAAATGTGCTTGCTTTCTTTGATTTAGAGATGCTTTTTGATCTAACAACTGCTCTGCTTGTACAGGTAGTTATACACATACAATTATGTACATTTTTTTTGTCAATATTTTCTGTTTAAAGATTAGTTTTGTTGTATGTTCCAGATCTCTGATTCACAAGCCTTAGATCAATGAAAAGTTTGCTTTTTTCAAAAAAATTGGTGCTAACGTGTTCTAAAGTGAAGAGGTTAGATACAAATCGTACAATATAAAAAATTGACTAGGTTGCATAAAACTTGGAAAGAGATGCTACAGGTCCCTAAATGGAAACGTGGGCCGGCATCCGTGCTCCTTCCTCCATACTCCCTCCCTGAAACAAGGAAACTCAAACAAGTACTTTGAAGAAACATGAAAATTATAACTTTGTAGTAATTGAAATAAGTAAAGATGGAGGGCACAAAAAAAAAACTTTATGTAGAAAATTCTCATATAGAATCTCAATACTTAAAAGTTACTTTTTTTTATAGACGAGGCTGTACATGTCATGTCAAATAGTATTAAATATGATACATCATAGAATTAGCATTCAATTATCGAAATTGTCAAAATGAGAAACAAAACCAGAAGCGAATCCAGTTTGGAAGCAAAAGAGCACGAGGGAGGATGTTCATCATTCTTGAGATTTTGTGTACCCAAGGAAATGTCCAAGTCTGAATTTAAGTATAGACATCCCAATATTTAGTTTGCCCCATAGTCACCAAGAGACGAGAATAGGGATGGATCTTGGAGAAGGGGATGCCAATTTTCAGATATTGGGTGCAGAGGTACTTGGAGATGGCATAAAAAAATAAAATAATAATACTTATAGATTTAATTTTCTCGAAACTAGAACACATGAAATAGAGTATTGTGACATGTGTCCCGCTCTATTCTTTATTTGTGGCTGCAAATGGAGAACAATGAGATGAATGGAGATCATAGTTACCATGTTTGAAAAGTTCGGGTTGTTCGGATAGGGAAAAAAGTTCGGAAGTTCGGAATTTTGTAAAAATTCGGTTCGGTTCGGTTTGGCTCGAAAAAATTATAAATTTTTAAAAAATATAAAATATGAATAATTACCAAAAAAAATTATAAAAACTAAAATACTTATTAATAATATACTAAAAGTTAAACCTAAAATAATTAAATTTATGTAACTAGTTACTAAATTAACTTAAACATTCGGTAATAAATTCAAGTATTACTATTATTAAGTATTAATCTCTACATATTGCTATTAAATTATTAATGTCTCTAAATAATAAGAAGTTGCTTGGTCCAAAGAGGTGCAAAAATGGATTTTATGAAAATAAGAAAAATATTGCCATCAATGCGTAGAGCTTGAGAAAATATACACTTTTGGAGAAAACAGCACTAGAAACTGAGCCATAGAATGAAAGTTATGGCACATGCAAGTTTTTGCTGCTACATCTTCCCGGACCCTTTCCAAAAATGGCAAATTTTTTTCTGCCCTTGTGCAAAACCGAATTTTTTTGCCAAAAAAGGAAAAAAATTTTTAGTCCCGAACCGAACCTAGCGAACAAGTTCGCTTTTCCCTGAAAATTCGGTCCGAAGCGAATTTCGCGTGTGTTCGCCCGAACATGGTAACTATGATGGAGATGCTGTAGGATTTTATTATTCAGCTTCACATTTATGTTTAAATTTTAAAGCTTTAATATTATAAATTAATTTAATTTTATTTTTAAGGCAGGAGTGGTGAAGTTTTGGAGTTGTCGTCTAAAGGAGACATGGGAAACTCCACATGAAGGCTTCGTCCCCATATCGTGCCTCCGAGACACTTCTCTATGCTTGAGAGTTGTTCCCTATACCACAAGAATCGTCTCCTGGTTTCTGTGGTTTACCCTATTAAGTAATCTCCTTTCTAGCGATATCGAAGAATAATATTAGATTGCACAAAAGCTAAATCCCAACCTGTTTCATGTTCGAGTAAATATTTTTTCCTTGACTTGGAGCATTTCCTTAATATAAATATATATTTGATTGAAAGGGTTTGTGTGGGACTGGCTCTTGAACCCCAAATCCGGACTAATTTTTGTGTGAAGTGACCGGAAATGCTCTAAAAACGTATGGAAACCTGGCAAGTCTAAATATTTACTTAATAGGCATTTCCTGGGAGTTCCCAGTTCTTGGAATGTTTCAGAAATGGGAAACGGCCCTCAACACAGATGATCCTGCCTTTAGGAAGGCAAGGAAAAATAACATCTGGACCAGCATCCCAAGGGGCAAAGACCCTGCATCCTTACAAAAAGTGGTGTGTCCGGAAAAGAAGAGCTACATTGTCAACTCCCTTAACAGGAGAGAAAACTTGCTCAAAAGTTGCCTTACGCCTTGATCTGTGAGAGAGAGCGGGGTGCGGTGGGGTGAGGGGCAGAGAGAAAACTATGCTGCTACTTGTTGAGCATCTCCATTGTTCATAGTGATTTGCCTCCCATTCTGAAGTAACCTAAAGTTTTATCTTGGAAGTCACTTCCACTTCTCCATTTTACATTTCTTTCTGCTAGCCACCTCGGAGATTCAAGTCATCTAAGTAGTACTTCGTTGCATCATCATATAAGATAAATTATCCTCACCTATAGTAGGAAATTTGTCTGTCAGAGAGTATGCAGTTGTCTTTTGGATCTGTTCATACTACATATATGTTGGTTTTTAATTTTATAGCCCAACAGGACAACCTCACATGGTTTCTTGGTAGACTTCAGGTCCATCTTACTTTTCGTTTAAGAATGAAATAGTGTTCGTCTCACTTGGCTAGGAAATTAGCAAGTTATGGAAAATTTCTGTAGTTCCACAAATGTTCCCTTTATACATAATGTTAGCCATAAAACCTAAACTACCCAAAGAATATTGCGGAGTTATAATTACATACCAGAATTGGCTCGGAAATTAGCAAGTTCTGGAAAATTTCTGTAGTTCCACAAATGTTCCCTTTATACATAATGTTAGCTATAAAACCTAAACTACCCAAAGAATATTGCGGAGTTATAATTACATACCAGAAACATAGCACCCTAGAACATAAAATAATAACAGCTTTATTGCATAAGGTAGCATTCGTTCAGTACAATTGCTTGGTGCAGTTAGGATATATCACATTCACATCAGCGTCCTTACCTTAACATTCATATTTCTATTTATAGGACAAAAACCGAAATGGTTGTGGGTTAAAACACAACTGTCGACTTCGACCATTCATAAACAGAGAGTTGTTAAGGCATTACCTAAAGCCGACTAGAGAATAATACCAACATAACATATTCGGCTATCAAAACATTGCTTTCATTAAATTGGACTGTCTACACATACGAGCATTAGTTTCCCTTTTAGATTTTTAGGGTGCTAAAAGTCAACAGCAGTGGACCTGAATTGCAGTGTGGCAATCTGCTTTATTTCATTATCTTTTATGGAACTTTCCCAGAGTTCAACAAATAGATGACCATTAGATTTCTTTTAATGTTTTAAGGCTTTTAAATCCAACAGTAGTGGACCTGAATTGGAGATTGACAATCTGCTATGTTTCATTATCTCCAGGGAGCTGTACCAAATTCACTCAACTGCCGTAAACAAGCCAGTGCTGCTCTAACAGTTACTTGTGAAAGATAAACAAAAGCATTTAATAAAGTTGTTTCATTGACTGCTTCACTGGTTTTGAAGTTTATTATGTGGGCACTGGGTATTATAAGAAGTGTTGCTGTAGCAAGTATACTTATTTGAGAAACTTATATGCAATTTATTAGATACATCATACATCCATGTGACAGAATTGTTAAGGACTCATTTCAATTTGATTTTGATGAATTTATGTTGTTTCATAACAACTCGGACTAAATCAAACTTGATTTGCCTGGCTATGTTTTCTTAAACTATATTCCTAAGGATTCATATCTCGAGACACTGGGAAGATGCCCAAGGCAATTGTCTAAAGAAAGGATGTCTCCATGGATAATTATAAATCCAGTTTCTATAAGAAAGAACTTAAAAATTATTATGTTAGAGCATATCTATTAGGCCTTGTATCTTTCCAAAGCAGTGAAGCTTTTCTAATTAAAAGTTTTAGTGAAGCTTTTGTAGTTAAAGTATATGTTTTATCGAGTTGATTCTGTGTGCAAGATTCATTTTTACTGAAATCTTGGTGGACTTCCATTATATCTGTGGATTCTGCAAAGTGATTACCATTTAAGCATATGGCTTAATTCATAGTTTTAACTTTCTTTGTCTCTGAGAACTCCCCCTCTTTTGTCATTGTACAGAGTTTGATTTGTAGCATTCACTTACAAATTATACTACGATGCTACAAGATGTGTAACTTTCTCATCATAAAGCTGATGGTATGTTTTCGTGTTTGCAGCTCAAAAGGTGTCTTAACGCGTACATGAGCATTTGGAGATCATGGCACCAAAATACTGTGCTAAGTATTGGAGCTTGAAGATCTTACAAAATTGTCTAAAGATGTTGAAATCTAAATCAAAGTATTAATTATCTGGATTTTATGGACAAGTTTATAAGTCTAAAAGATCTTCTTGGCCACGGCTATAATTTCTAGAAGACGAGTACTGTGGAGTATTTCATCGTTTGATATTTTAGATGGCCTGATGTAAATATAATTTATGCATACGTCTTCTCCATAATTAGTACTACTGTTTACATGTTTATGTAAGAATGTAGAATCTCCAAATGGTTGAATACACACTAGGAACAAAATTCTTACAAAATTTGTGTTTTGAATAGTTGCCTCTGTTAAAAAGAGAGATTACTTAGCAAGTTTTGTAGTTCCTTGGGGTGTGATTAGTTATACCCAGAGTTCATATAGTTTGTTTCGAGGCTATTTGGATTTTAATCTTAAGGTAGTCTGGCCAAGGAAATATTTTGGCATAAATGTAAATCAATAAGTGGCCTGGATCTCCTTCGTGCTTATAATTCCTAGATTTTTGATAGTTTATTATAAATTTTACCATTTTGTTTGGTAGAGATATTTCTTTACGTATCATTGACATGCAAAAGGGTACCAAACTTGATGATAATAACATAACATCGACTTGGGAGTCAATCAATTATAGTCCGTGGCTTAGCTTCAGCGCTTGCGTTCTAGTATTTCTTGTTCCTGCTCTCTCTCTTGTAGGTGTTGGACTTTCTTCTTTTCATCCCCCTCCTTTCTTCTTCCTCTCCCCGTCTTCTTCTTCTCCTCTATTGCATGGTTGGGGCCTAATTCTCTGGTTCATAGCTCTGGTTAAAAGCGTTTGATAATAATAAAAAAAAAAAATATAGTCCGTGGCATGTGGAGGGAGGACTATCCGAGATGACATTGAAAATCATTATGATTATGAAGTTGAAACATTATAATTATGGAGGTGAGGTATTTCAAGCGAATCAACAAAGCACAATGAAACATGAGCGGGAAATGATTCTGCGCAACATGGGAATGATTGGGACCATGTATTTGTTGGAACAGGTTGGAAGCAACGTTGTAAAGGCTTGATGAGGATTCAAAACCCTAGGAATGTACATGACAAAAGTGCCCACAGGAGGACAAGAGCACCCCATGCGCTAATGACTGATTTGGTCGTCTATGTCTACTCAGATGTTTAGAATTTGAGATTTTCTGGGTCGGAAGGTCTTCGTTACTCACTTTTAGTCGCTTTGGTTTTGCTTTTAGATCGTCGATCACCCCTGTAACCTGCGAAACAAATACTAGCTGCACATGCCTGCAAATCAAATCAAATCTAATAAAAAAGATGCAGAATATGGAGTCGTACTGATCTCGATGGCCACCCAAAGAGTGAACTTATAACTGAGTGTTACACTACATCTCAGACTCCATCCGACGGTCACCCAAAGAGTGAAGTTACGATCCGAGCGTTACACTACATCTCAAACTCCATGTAGTTCTTTGTGTGTTTGTGTATCCGAGTCCTGTGCCCTGGGTTGCCCTTGTATAAGTTGCACGATGATACTAGGCTAGATCTAAATTTGTTCCGAGTATACAAAATGTGTGTAATGGAATAAAATGAACTCCACTCCTATGTAATGTATGCAGATCAATGCAACCCTTGTTCCTTGTATAGATGTGCTAGATGTATGTTTTGTAGTGTTTTTGTGCCTTTGTTCAAGCTTAGGTGGTGATATATAATACTTATAGTGCTTGGTCCCTTATTTGAAAGAAGAAACTAAGTATACATATGATTCCCTTTGAATTTTGTAATTAACGACTGAAAGGCCGACCTAAAGTATTAAAAGGTGACCAAGAAGTGAAAGGGACTCAAAAGAGTAAGAAGAAGAAAGAGAGGGACATGAGCGTCTGAGGGATAAGAGCGCTTGGGCGCTTCTTTATGAGGCCATCAAAAGGTAAATCAGTCAAGTGTCGACAGAACTATAAGATGCGTAAAGTGCAAGAGATAAAACAACCAAATGGCCAAAATGAATTGCCAACCACTAGTTTTCATTCTTAGGAATCATGTATACATTAGTATGATTTAGGACCTAGAAATGTACCCAAGTGCATAGATTTTGTGTCTACAACTACGAGTGATACCAATTTTGTTAACCCTGAGGTGAACAAAACCATATAACACTTTATACCAATGATGTTTGTGCTCAACATGAGTTTGATGTCCAATATCAAGAATCTAGATTACAAAAGTGATGTTAAGAAACTCTAGGCGCTCTTTCTTTGTGAAGAACTATGAAGCATCATGTGTCTCCTCAAGACATGCTATAAAGTTGGATTGTTGACATTGCAAAGCCATAGAGGTTAGTAAAAAACACCTTAGGAAGACAAGGTGCACGTGCACTTGAAAATCTACATGTGATTTCAAATGCACTTGATTTCCCGAGGTCATGACGAAACAACTGAAGTACGATAGATGGGATGGAATGGAATGAATAGATAAAGTATAAACAAGATATGTGGGAATAATGGTAATACCAGGATCTATGATCAAGGAAAATGTAGATGATCGACTTTCAAATTGGGAATTTTCTCGTTAAGGGCAACGAATGCCCGTCTAACTTGTATAGGATTGATATTGCGGTCGAGAATGATCGCTATCTGCAGGTCTCAGTCTATGTCAATGAAACGAATTGTGGCTCGACCCGGTTGACGAATTTGAGGGAATTGCCCTTCTGCCTCTAAATGCACCTCTCTAAAGAGGGTCATGTAAGAATGAGAGATGATGTTTTGAGGGAAAACTAAGGGTTTCGTGGTCTAACCCTATTGGCTAGATCATCCCAATATTGTTCTACTATAGTCACTTGCTCGTTGAGAGCGTCTAGTTGGCCGATGATCTCCAGTGGTATGGGGGATGCTCTAAAGACTAGTGTTTGCAAACCTAGGTCTATGTCTCCTTGATATTGGTCAATGTTGGGTGGGTTGATGATTGGTTGAAATAGCCTTCTACGAGGTTCGGGTGGACACGAGATGGTCATACTGGCACCAATTCATGAGAAAGAGGAAAAGAATCAGACAATCGGTAACCAAAGGAGCTAAAATCTAAGTACGGGTATCCTAGGCCACTAACGAAATGATAAGTCGTGTTCGTTCCAATTTCTAATCTACTTTTAGTTCCTAACTTTAAATAAATAAAGCAAGTGAATCCAAATTAAATAAAAGATGATTAATTCACTCTTTAATCTAATTAAATTGCATTTGTCAATATTCAAATAAAGTAAAACAATAACAAACAAACTATTTCTTTTTCTATTTTTATTAAAGCTTTTCAAATAAACAAAATGATTAAAACAAATTAAATTCCTAAACTCTCTTTTTATATTTTCTAGATTTAAAATAATTAAATAAAATAAATTACTTGCAGACATAGACACAAAGAAACTAATCTAAAATAAAAACAAGCTACTTCTAATGAAAATAAACTAAAACATGGAATAGTCGGATGTGATTATTCCTCCGTTGCAAGATTGTAAGACAAGATCTATTCTAAACAAAAATTGTATTCAAAAGTTATTATTTTGGAAAATGAGATTTCTTCTAACTAAACTTTTGCCTCAAGTTCTAGGGAAAGGAAAGAAACGCTTCTTAGAATCCATTTCTTCTTTACCCGAAATCTTTTCCCGACAGAGTGGAATTAAATTATACGGATGATAATAATGAAGAAATAACAAAGGATTACATAGACACAACATCTTCCTCCAAATTCTTTCCCTTGCAGATCCATAGGGATACGCAGTGAAGAAGATCTCATTGGAATATTTTTGCAGATGATGCACATACAAGACTTTTGTACAGGAAATGAAGAAATATTTTAATTTTACCAATTTAAAACAATGTATTTCTTCTATTCAAACAAATGTAATTAATCAAAGTTTGAAGAATTCAAAAACATCCCCAACCTATTACTATGGAACTGAGGTAGAACTCTAGGTATGGTGTTGTGTTTGTTGTCTCCTCAGCTTTCTTTCCTTCTCCAGAAATGATTTCCAAGTGATCCAAAGGTGTCCAGAGTATTGGCTGGTAGCAAGAAGATATAAACAAATTGTTGTGGCTTGCTGGTTGTAAGAAAATGACTGAGAAAAATGCAGGAGGAAGGAACAAAACAAAGCCCTGGTTATTTGCGTAATTCCCCTAAAAAATTCAGTAGCATAACTTTACATCCAAAATATGAAAACTCCAACCCATCATTCGGGTAAAATCTGGGCTTTTATAAAACTTTGGGGAAGAATGAGTCTAACAACACGTCCAACAAGAAGTGACAACACATCAACATATGGGGTAGTTAACATTCTAAACATAGTAAACTAGGAAGATAATTCTAATATGAATCCAATGAGCCCAAAATTACATGAAATGGTTGAGAAATGAGTGATAAAATCACTCGCGAAATCTAAACACGCATTGAAAAACATGTGTTTTTAACTCTGGATTAAGGTGACATGACCGCCAGTCTAAGACAAACTGGCGGTTATGAAACCATCCACGGGAGTTGCGCAACCAAAGCTAAAAACAAAGCATGGAAGGAGCGGGAAATACCTGCAAGATATAGAATAAACTCCCAAACTTGAAAACATGGACAAAACAAGTCATAACAAACATGCGAAAGTGAAGGGAAGGATCTTGATCTCATTGTTACTCTGGAGAATATTTTCTTCATCATCAGAGACTTATTGTGTTTTTCCATGTAGCATTGTGTAATTTTTGGTGTGTACATATTTCCCCCTCGAAGGAGCGTTTTAACCATGAATGGGCTAAAACATGATTTCCGAGTATGGCACTCCTAAATGGAGGGTTAGAAATTTATCTTTCTTGACCCACCCGCCGATCCGATGCCAACAAAGCCTTCCTGCTACCTACAAAAGAAGAAACGAGGAATTAAGTGCAATAATAAAATAATCTTGACAAAATATTTTGAAATGAAAAGACAAAATTACTTACCATAAGTGCGAGGATAAGAAATCTACATTCCCTGCACGTGTCAGCCCTGCATACACTCACTCAAAACAAATGTTATACAAACCAAATATGAGCTCTATATATATGTCACATTTTCTATTTTTTAGAAATCATTTGCACTTACCCACTTGGCTAAATTTGGAGCTCTGGATTTCCAGAAACCGTTTCACTTGTGAATACAGTCAAAATGAAGAGAATTTGATCGTGATGATGACAAACCTAGTGGAAGCAATAGAGGGTTATGAACAGTGAGTTACAATGTGAGTTTCTTAGCAAATATACAATCAAAATGTTCGTATGGGTGACGTCTTGTAGGTGTTGTAGTTCATTTGAGTCATTTAATGTATTTTTTTGAATTTTTTAAGTTCTAAGGGTACGTCCCTGGTTTCGGTGACATGATTGCCACGATGGTTACACAACCGCTGCTCTACAAAGAGTGGCAATTGCGCAATCGCTGCGGCAGTTACGAAACCATCGCTCTGCCTCGAGCGGTGGTTGTGTATCTGTCACGAAGATCTGCAACGAAAAGGATAAGTATGAAAGTTTAAATGTTTTCATAAGTATTTATATTATTTTTGCGATCCTATCATGTGTTTATTAGACTTTGATATGCTCTCTTTTCTATTTTTGGATGCAGGGGGTCTATATTAGATGGAGTGGAGGTAGGGAATAAGAGTGACTTACTAGAGTGTTGCTTTTATTGACACTAGACGAGATAGGCTTGTTAGAGAGGGAGGGGATATGGAGGTTAGCAAGGACCCTAACCAATTACCCCAATGAGTCACATTCTTTGTGACTTCTTGACATATTTTGGCATGCAGATCGGAACACTTTCTGATTTCCTGCCATTCGTGGAGAGTGGATTGATTTATCTTGAGGATGTATACATGATTCTTGGAGTTCCTGTTACTGGCAGGAAGTTGGTGCTAAAGAGTGCCAACTCATCAGACACAGGACCACAGATGGGAAACTTATTTAGGTGATGCACATTCACTTGATACGAATGCCAAACATGGAGTTAGATTGGTTACCATCAAGGGTGCCCCTATTCATACTCTACGCAAGACCATCATTGGTATTCTGGCCTCACGTTTAATAGGGGATAAGGGTGGTGACATGTTCTCTATTTTGTTGGGCTCCCATTGTAGAGGGCATTGAGCACCACAGGAGGAGATTTTCCTATGGATCAGAACATATTGGGCAATACCTACCAAGACTTGTACATGATAGTTAGGTGTGGGGCCACTTCACCTAGTCACCCCACACTAGTCATGTCATGGATCTATGAGTGGGTGATCCTCTATCAGAGGGGTATTGGGATAGCAGATCCCACAGATATTAGAGCAATGAGATGGGTTGATATGGCCTCTCTCAGAGCCACAACATAGAAAACAATAACTTACACACTATGCAGATATGGTGGCTTAGCCATATCATGACATGATGGGATAGTGGGGTGAGGAGAAATTGCATTGGCCTATAGATCCACTACAAAGTTAGTTGACCATGGTGGTCGGGTTGAGATTCATCTCAGTCATACGAGTACCCCAACAGTTTGGGTTACTTTTTTAGATGCACTCTCTGCAGTTGGTACTATGTTCCGAGGTATCAGGAGGCCAAAGCCAACCATATGGGATAACTCATATGGATAGCTATAGTTCCTGGTGTTGCGATTAGGACACCCATAGTTGTACCAGATCTCGCTACCGAGAGGTGCGGTTAGACCACACCAAGTATTACAGATTGGAGAGGCTCTAGTAGGGAGTGAGGAGGAGGCATGGAGATAGTTTGGTTCAGGTGAGGACACAGATCCTGATTGGGAGGGTGGAGGAGAAGAGTCATTGGCTACGAGAGCCGAGGAGGAGGTAGAGGAGGAGTTTTTCCACCTAAAGGAGGAATAAAGGAGGAGGAGGAGGAGGCTGTAGGAGGGACCCATGGAACAACCATAGAGATCCGATTTAGGTCCAACTCGGAGTATCCTAGTGAGTAAGTATTATTCTCTATTTCCTTCTACTTTCTAGATTAGATGTTAGTAGTTATTATTTCTTTTCTTTTTTATTTTCACTTTTACTAATTCTCCATTGTAAACTTGTATCTTTTTGCAACTACGGTTACTAATGATGAGATCTTATTACAAAAGAATTTGGATTTATTATGATCCCTACTTGGGCATATCTCGTGAGACCCTTCTGACAGACCTAGGATCCCCTTCACAAGCCATGGGTCGGTCACATATCGATGTTCTTTGCACCGACCTACACACATGTGGTAGGAGATATTTCTCAGTTGAAGACTGAGAATGCAGTTTTGACACAATAGGTGAATGACCTCCAAGGATACGATGAGGCGAAAATTCCTCATCACATAGTGAGGTTACTATGGCAAACACTCAGTACTCAACTGTTTTATACATGGACATTCTCACGCTGCACCCAACTAGATCTCATCATAGGAGCCACAGTAGGATTCCTCTCCTTGCTCCTTCACATGGATCTCAGAGAGAAGGATAGGCTAGGGGCCTTTATTGCTTTGGATTCATTTTTGTGTATATACCCTTTTTTTCGATTTTTAGCTCATGATTGAGTGTTTTGACCATACTTTCCCTCATGTGTGATGACATACTTGACATATATTGACACATACATATACATATATATATATATATACTCAACATTGATATTTTTGCTTGAACTTTGCAATTTTTATTTCATTATGCTTTATCTCATTGTATGTACTCTTAGATGGCTAGGAATTTACAATGTTTTTGATTTTGAATGTATGCTATGGATGGTACAATAATGTGATATACAAAATGATTGCTAAAATGACTACATGGTTTAAATTATACCTAGAAAACTTTATATTTTCAAACAATGCTTAAACGTTTCATTCCATTGGAAAAATATGTTGAGAAAGATATAATGATAGGATGATATCACTACTATTCTTGACCCCACACAACTAGTAGGATGCGAGGGCTCATCACTAAGAGCCAAGAAGGATGTGAGACATATGATTAAAATATGATAGTATGAGAGTAAAGAATAAGAGACATGAGTTTTAATGATATAATTTGTAGATTATTACAACTTGACTTCTATTTTAGATTGACTAGACCAAATCCAAGACAACTTGCACTTATGAACCTTAACTAGACTTAGATCAAAGATGGCCTATTAATTAACAAAATATAGTTTTAGGAATGATTGTCTCTCCTAACATGAACATCTAAGACGTTCATTTTTTCTTGGGAATCATGCTCAAACACTTTCAAGTTATTTCTTTCAAGGATTTAGTTTGTTTCTTTCAAGGTTTTAATTTTCTACAGACCCCTTCATTCTGTCCCATGCTACCAGTAAGAAGAATGGGCTCATCACCAAGGAAAAATATAGGCAAGTAAGGGTGCTCTTCCTCCTTTCCTAACCTCATGCTACTTAGTAAGAAGCATGGGCTCACCACCGAAGACTAGGAAGGACAAAAGATGTGATTATTTTTGTAAATGATTCAATGGATTCTTTTGATTATATTATTTTTTTATGTTTTAGTCTTGAATTTGTATTGTGTTTTTCGGGAAGGAACATTTGCTCCCCAATCTCAACCTCACACAACTAGTAAGATGTGAGGGCTCATCACCGAAGATTAAGATGGG
This sequence comes from Taxus chinensis, assembly GCA_019776745.2. Lineage (NCBI taxonomy): Eukaryota > Viridiplantae > Streptophyta > Pinopsida > Cupressales > Taxaceae > Taxus > Taxus chinensis. Next base: position 803,247,459 of record CM034146.1, read on the forward strand.
CGAACATAAAACTTAGGTGAAATGTTTAGAAGTTCCTTTGTTATAGAGAGACTATTTAGGGAGATATTTTATTATCAGAGAAGCTTATAGAAGAGTTTATAAGTGAAAGCATCTGAATTGGGAGAATCATAAAATAATTGAAATATACAATTCCTGGTGAGTTTAAAATTAAAACTTGTCTCATGTCTAGTGATGATAATGATATAAATTATATGATTGGAGAATATGAAGAAATTATAACAATGTCCAATTGAGGTTTTTGACCAATGAAATTCTAAGTTCAAGATCATTTAAAAATTAAGCTTTAGTATGATTTAAACAAAACTATGATATAACAACATACAGTTGAAACACAACAAGGACAATGTGGAAATACAATACCTAAATGTAGAAATGTTTAAGGTGTAGTGATTTGATAGACTCACCAAACTCCTCACCTTCCAAAGTGCACAAATGGTAAGCACCATTATTGAAATCTTTGGTTACCTGGTAGGGGCCTAGCCATTTTGGCCTAAACTTCCTACCTTCACCTGAATTTCTTATCTATTCGGTCTATAGAGTCTTAAGACAAGGTCTCCTACCTGAATTGGTGTTCATAGAATTTTTATTATATTGATGACACATTTTATCTATGTAAACCTAATGATGTTGTTCATCTCTAAGCATCTTCTCATCAGGCTTTCTAAGTCAGTTAAATATGCATTCCGATAATACTCATCTTCATCTAGAATGCCTTGTAGGGACACACAAATAATATGTAGTTCTACCTCCAGTAGAAAGACCACTTCAACACTGAATACTAAGGAAAAGGGGGTTGCCCCCATTGGTGTATGAATTGAATTCCTGTATGCCCATAAGGAGGAAATAACTTTAAATGTCAATCTCTTTTATTCTCCTTAACATGTTTAAGGAGAATGGATTTTAAGGTCTTGTTAGTTGCCTAAGACTATCAGTTAACCTGGATAGTAAAAAGAATGATGAGATATTTTGAACTTAGCACATAACTCACACACCTCATCATTCTTGAAAGGAGAGCCATTATCTGAAATAATGACTTACATGGAATCCATACCTACAGATAATCTAATTCAAGATAAACTTGGCTATGATGGAACCAGTGTACTGTGGTTAGAGGCATGGCCTTAACCCATTTTGTAAAATACTATTTGGACCGTGATTATAAATTATGGCCATTTGTTGATGTAGGAGAGAATTTCCCTATCAGATCCAAATCCCAAGTGGAGAATGGTTACTAGGGTGTCACTATTGGCTATAAAGCTTGAGCCGAGATGTGTATGACATGTGAGAATTCTTGGACATTTTTAGAATTTCCACACATACTCCACAATGTCATGATCCAATGTGGGCCAGAAGTAACCCATCTATGAATCTTACGAGAAGTTGAATTCCCTCCAAAGTGACAACCAAAAACTCCACCATGGGATTCAAAGAGGATTTTCTCTTCTACTTCTTCTTCATCAACGCATCTAAGAAACATACTGTCAAAATATTTCTGATATAGGACTTGTTCTATGATCACATATTTGGTGGTTATGACGCGAAGTCATCACCTTTGCTAAGAGTTAGCCTCTTAGGGTATGTTGATCTACAATATGATTTATTATATCCAGAATAATGGACATGAAGCAATGAAAGGTTTATCTATATAATAGATGCATTCATCAGGGAAATCCAAATCAACTAACTCCCTAGAGTCGATGGGGTTGTCAGCTAACCAGTTAATGATAATTTGTCAATTTTGTCCCTTAACAGACTGCTAGTTCACATAAGTAAGTTCAAACTCATTCATCAATGTGATGAACCTACCAAATTTTTAGACAATTTTTTTTTGGGTTAGGAATGTTAACAATTAATCAAGATTTAACAACGAATCTCATTTCTTGATTGATCATATAATGTCTCAATATTTTAGTTACAAAACAATAGCCAAACATTCCTTTTACTTGTGAGTAACGAGTTTCATAATCTAGGAGTATATGTATAATAAAATAGATGGCTCGCCATAACCATAATCATCATCCTTTCCAACATGCACATAATTGAAATGTTCATGTCTCTACAAGTATAAAATTAGATGGACTTTAGTGGCATAAGTCATTGGCGAAGAAAGAAGAAACATCTTGACTGAATACAATAAGCATTATCCATAGCTTGCAAAAGGTCTTATTTAAAAATCCATTAATGGGATGGATGAATATATGAGATAAGGAAAAACCTCTGTATTACTCCAAGATTTCCAAAAATGATCTGATCATTAACTCATCTTTGTTGGAGTCATTTAACCAATTTCCCTGAATCTTTTCTAGGTCTACATCAAATGAGATGAAATTATGTAGCCTACAAGGTTAGCTCCTGTAACTGCAAAGACACAATTTTCTGGGTTCAAGGTCACACCATACTTGATCAAACATGAAAGGATGATTAGAAGAACCTCAAGATGGTTACCTCTCTTCTTAGCCTTTCGCTAATAGATCATCAAGATATCTTTCCACAATATTATGCATAATATCATAGAATAAATAGGTCATGAATCTTTAATACATGGTGTTAAAAATTATTCAATCTGAAAGGCATGACCGTGTAGAAAAATTTTCCCCAGGGAGTGGTGAAGACGGTTTTGGTTTGATCATTCATCAAATATTCTTATCTTGGTTATACCCTAGAAATATTTCCATGAGGGATAACAACTTGTAATTGGATGTTGCATCTACAATGATATCAATGGATGGTTGCAGGAAATCATCTTTAGGGATAAGATTTGTTTATATCTCTGAAATCAATGGATATCCTTATCTTTCTTTTTTTCTTAAGGATCTGAGACAATGTTGGACAACCACATGGAGTAGTCTACTAGTTTTATGAACCCTACTTGTAGAAGTTACATTACTTCTTATTTGACCATCAAAGAAAATTTGGGATTACATGGGTCTCAGTTTTTATTTTACGGGTTTAACATCAGATTTAGTAACCATATTATGGACTACTACATCAGGAGAAACTCCCATCATGTCTTTATAACTCAATGCAAAATATTGAGAGTGATCTTTGAGAAATTTGGTGGGTTCTTCTATCTCTTCCACTGATAATGAAGAATAAAAGCTTCAAAATATTGGGCTCTTCCTCTATCTAATATTAATATCAATTGTACCTTCTATCAAATAAGTGTTTCCTTCTTCAAATTCATGGGGATACTGGAGGTAATTATATAGATTCTTCCTCAACCTGTAGATCTATAAATCTTGTGGTGAGGAAAGAGACACTTTTTTCCCCAAAATATGAAGAATGGTGGGGAACAAGAGAGAAACCTTTCTTGTGATGTATGGAAGGGAGATTAGTATAAACATGTAGAAACCCTAGGATCACCTCATCATTTTCAGAGAAGTCTAACATGATAGTTTCATTCTCATTCTCTACATATGATAATATCACATTTTTTCAACATCCTTTTAATTAAAGGTTTGGACCGTAACAGAGACTATGAATTGATTTTCCTTCAAACCTTCATTAGGGTAGAACGGAGAAGAAGAAGATGTCATGAAATCAACAAATTGGTTTTGTTCTCTAGGGATTGCTTCGATGGAGATAAAATTAAAGTATTTTGCACATTTCACACAAATAAGATTTATAGAGCTAGAGATGTTCCACTCTAGTATCATATACCTCTAAGACATTAATTTTCTATAAGTTTTTGAGTCCCCTACGAATCTAAAATTCTTTACTCCCATTCTCTTGGCTATTATGAGACCTAGAAGTAAGGCCTCATACTCCGACCCATTTTTGGTACATTAAAAATTTTATCTTGAAGGAAAAAGGCATGATTTTCCCTTTTCGATAATTAAAAATCACCCCAGTCCATGCACCATATTCAGCACCTAGCTCCATCATAGTGTAGCATCCCAATGGTTGATAGGAAAAATTTGACTCTTCATTTCCTTAGGAACTTCTTCCAGATACCTTGACCATACATATTTATATGAAACCATGGCTGCTGGGAGAGAGGCTAGTCCAAGAACATTTCCAATACCTTGAAAATCAAATGGGAGAGTGATCGGCGAGTCATTTTATTTGAGCTTTACTATTTCTATTGTTAGCTTGGTAGATATAGTTTTTACCATAGTGGTCTTACCTTCACTCTTGTTTACTCCTTCGATTACTTTAGCTTTTGTCAACTTCACTTGCTTGAACTGGTCTTACAATGGAGGATTAGATCTTTGGAAGGAGGTGGTTTATTTAGTTGGTTTTCTGGGAGTTCAAACTCAGAATGAACTCCGAGTTTCTTTTTGAGGTTTTCCAGTATGAGTATCAAAAGGTTTAGGGTCACCTTGGGCTATGAAATATTTTCCTAAATGCAGGAACCTTACCTCTTGAAACAACATGGATGGAATGTCCTTCATTTTATGGATCCATGGTCTACAAAGAATCATATTGTAGTTGGTTTCCCTATCTATAATATAAAACTCAATTAAGATAGTTTTTGGGCCCAAGGGTGACTAGGAGAACTATGGTTCCGATCGTTGTGGCTTTCAAATTGTCATAATCTCTCATCATATTCCTGGTCGAGGAATAATTGTTTTCTCCATACTCTAATTTTTGTAGCAAGGAAAAATGAACAATATTCAATGCAACTTTGTCATCGATCATTTCGCTCTTGACATAGTTGCTTTAAACCTACACTTGTAACTATAATACGGGATCACCTCTTTATGCGAGCTCGGCGTCTAAAGGAATCTTGTTTATGTCAAACATGAATCTCGTTCCCTTTTATTTTGTCTTGGATAGTAAACATTAAACTCTATATGGGTTATCAAAGCCATCGGAAGAGGTGTGACATGTACTAGGCCAAGGCCCAATGCTTCCAACAAAGTGGATCAATGAGCAGAAGATTTCTTCAATAGATCCAAAAAGGAAATGTGAGAAAATGTCTTGTTAATATCTGTGATTAGATCATATGCTCCTACATGTTTAGGAACTACCGACAAGTCATCCCACACTAAAGGATAAATGTGAAGAGGTTATGTTGTGTACTCTCAAGTGGAAGTGGTCACATTAATCTCTGGCTTTGTTTCTAATTCAATCAAACCTACAATTTTTTGTTTTATTTTTTTGGTTAAGTTTGGGAGAAACTCTAGGGTCATTCAAAGTAGAAGCTTCATGATCATGAATCACCATATTGGGGTGTAACAGGTCTCGCATAAGCATGATAATAGGTTCCTCTAGTGTTCGTTAAAAACATATCAATAAAATTTTTCTGTTGGTCTTCTAGGAGTCGTTGAATGAACATATTGTAATCCTTATAAGACCAAGCATCATTACCAATAACTCTATGAAACCCACATTATAAATAGGGATCATAATCCCTCGGCCTCTGGTTTTGAACCTGTTGCTAGGCGTAACTCCAATTATTATTTTGGAATTGATAGTTTGTAGTCCTTTGGAGAGGGTTCTAATATTTTTTTGTCCCTGGGATTGAAATTGTTGAGAAGGATGAATGAAGTCAATCACGTTAACAGAAGGAGTTGGGTTGTTATTTCATAGGTTACCCATGTTACCATTGTTATTATTCTTGTTATTAGTGTTCATGACATTAGGCTTTTTGGGTTGATAAGTCATATCGTCTATGGTAGCACCACGGTTCCAGTTTGAGTTATTTTGGTATTTTTTAAGTGCTTTGATTAGAATTGACCAACCTCCCATTGGGACCATATGTCTTCCATCCACTATCAATATCCATTTGGTCAATGCAGAGTGCACCTTATAGCACTTCCTTGTAGTTATGAAGGGGAAAATTATGCAATTCCTCCTTAGTTTCTTGATTGAGAAAGTGGAGAAAGAGGTCACAGAGTTCCGTTTGATCCATATTTGGGGAGCTTATAGAAGAGTAGAGGAATTGGAACCAATTTTGAATGAAGCGAGCAACCGAATCATTTTGTTCTTGCTTAATATGTAAAAACTCCCTGATTCTCATTCATAACAACTTGTTCATATTGAAGGCTTTAATGAATTCAGACACAAGTTGTTTGAAGGAATGTATTGATTCTTCAAGGATTTAGTAATACTAATCCAAAGTAATTCCTTCCAGGGTTTTGGGAAATATTTTGGAAGCAACCACATCCCGTGAAAAGCAATTCTCTGATTGTGGTAGCATAAGCCTTGATTAGGGCATTAGGGCATCCCTCTCATTTGAACTTAGGAAGGTTTGGTAATTATTGTGGAAGCATAACACCTCGTATCATGAAATCAAGAGGTTCCTTCAAATATTCGGCATAAGTTCCCATTGCATAAGACTTAACCATAAAGGTTCCCTGATGAAGGGGGGAGGAAGAGGAGGAAGAACTTGATAAGGTGCAACATAGGTATTGGTCAGGGCATAAGGACCCCTAGATATTGTGTGTAAGGACCAGGAAGAGTATACATGTCCATTTAAGGGGATTTCAAATACATATGGATATATATGGACATAGGGAGAAACATCGCCATGATATGAGTTAATGGGCGTAATACTAGGGAACATTACATTGTTGGGAGGAACAATGTTTGAGAACATACTTCCAACTAGACCTTGTGCGAGATATGAATAAGAAGGATGAGAAGTCATTCCTAGCATGCCTAAACCAGTAAGGATATCACTTGGATTAGAAACACCTAAATGAACCTACTATGGTGGTTGTTGTACTGGATGAACATTAGTAGCAGGAGTATAGTTTTGGCTATGTATGTGATAGGAAATGTTACCTTACCCTAAAAATTGTACATGTTGTGAAGATTGGGTGATCTCTAACTCTTTAATCCTTCCCGCTAGTGTCGAAATAACATCGTTAGGTGAAGGATGTGGACCTTTCTTGGGTATATGTTGCACATTATTCTGTTGAGAGGGTGTATCATACCCCCTTATGAATTGATCGTTAACTGACTCCCCCTTTTATGGCGTGTCTTCTATCTTTGAAGGGGGTAAGACATAATTGTTTTGCAAAAGAAAATTTGTGTATGCCTACATCATATCCAAGGATCCATTTATAACATTAAGGTGGTCACCACTTTGGGAAAACCAAGCTAAGATTTCATCGTTTGGTTGTAAATAGGATGGAAAACACTCGGATTGCACATTGATTTGGGGTCTTGATAAAACCCATGGATAAAGGCCCTGTTCTCATGTAAAATTCATATTGTTAGAGCTAGAGAACTCTGGTTGTGGGCCATGATTCATTTGGTCTATCTCCTTAATTCTTATAGTTGAAGCAATTTTCAACCCTTAGATAGGGGAAGCACACAAAGATAATTTTTTTTGGGAGTAATTATCAGCCCACTCAGATAATGAGGGTGATTGTTGAGCACTCACATGATTGTAGCAAACTTCAAGGCCTAGAATAGGCCTACTATAATCCTGACCTGACATATTTGGGGGGTGTATAAACACCCTGTAGAATAATGGGAGAGGAATAAGGTGAATGAAAGAAAGGAAAAAGGAAATGGACACGAAAAATAACTAGTCCTTCACGTTGGGTTCACCAGAATTTGTATACCTGAAAATCAACACGTGATTTCAGATGTAATCAACTTCTTGAGTTTGTGCTGAGACAACTAAAGTAAGATAGATGGGATGGGAATGGGATAACATAAATACAATATAAATAAGATAGGTGGGAATAATGGTAATACTAGGATTTATGATCAAGGAAAATGTAGACGGTTGATGTACAAATTGGGAATTTACTCTTCAAGGGAAACAAATGTTTGTCTAACCTATGTAGGATTGATACTATGGTCGAGACTGATAGTTGTCTACATGTCTTGGTTTATGTCTAGTGTAACTGAGTTGTGGCTCGACCTGGTGACAAATTGCAGCGAAATTTCCTTTGTTGTAAATAGATGGAAAACACTCTGGATATGGCACATGATTGGTCTTGATAAAACCATGGATAAAGGCCCTGTTCTCATGTAAAATTCATATTGTTAGAGCTAGAGAACTCTGGTTGTGGGCCATGATTCATTTGGTCTATCTCCTTAATTCTTATAGTTGAAGCAATTTTCAACCCTTAGATAGGGGAAGCACACAAAGATAATTTTTTTTGGGAGTAATTATCAATCCCACTCAGATAATGAGGTGTTGTTGAGCACTCACCATGATTTATGCAACTTCAAGCCCTAGAATAGCCTACTATAAATCCTGAACCTGACATATTTGTTTGGGGGGGTTGTATAAACACCCTGTAGAATAATGGGATGAGGAATAAAGGTGGTGAATGAAAAGAAAGGAAATAAAGGAAATGGACACCGAAAAATAAACTAGTCCTATCTTCACGTTGGGTTCACCAGAAATTTGCTATACCTGAAATCAACACGTGATTCAGATGTAAATCACTTCTTGAGTTTGTGCGTGAGACAACTAAAGTAGATAGAAGGGGATGGGAATGGGATACATAAATACAACCAATAGTACATAAGATTAGGTGGGAATAATGGTAATACTAGGTAGGATTTATGATCAGGAAAATGTAGACGGTTGACGTACAAATTGGGAATTTACTCTTCAAGGGAAACAAATGTTTGTCTAACCTATGTAGGATTGATACTATGGTCGAGACTGATAGTTGTCTACATGTCTTGGTTTATGTCAGTGTAACTGAGTGTGGCTCGACCTGGTTGACAAATTTGAGAGAATTTCCCTTCTGCCTCTAAATTTACCTCTCCAAAGAGGGCCATGTATGAATTAGAGAGGATGTTTTGAGGGAAAAATAAGGGTTTTGTGGTCTAACCCTATTGGCTAGATAAACCCGATATTTTTTGTTATGGTCACTTGCTCATTGAGAGTTTCTAGTTGGTCGATGATCTTTGGTGGTAAGGGGGATGATCTAAAGACTAGTGATCACAAACCCAGGTCTATGTCGCCATAATATCGGTATATGTTGGGTTGGTTGATGATTGGTTCAAATATCCTTCTACAAGATTCAGGTGGACTCGGGATGGTCATACGGGCACTAAATTGTGAGAAAGGTGAAAAAAATCAGACTATTGGTAACCAAATGCGATAAAAGCTAAGTATGGGTAGCCTAGGCCACTAAGGAAACAAGAAGTTGTATTCATTCCAATTTCTAATCTACTTTTAGTTCCTAACTTTAAATAAATAAATCAAGTAAATCCAACTTTAATAAAATACGATTAATTCACTCTTTAAGCTAATTAAATTACATTTGTCAATATTCAAATAAAGTAAAACAATAACAAGCTAAACATTTCTTTTTGTATTTTTAGTAAATCTTATCAACTAAACAAAATGATTAAAATAGATTAAATTCCTAAACTCTCTTTTTGTAGTTTCTAGATTTAAAAGAATAAAATAAAATAGATTACTTTCACACACAGACACAAAGAAACTAATATAAAATAAAAACAAACCATTTCTAATGAAAATAAACTAAAATAGGGAATAACCGGATGTGGCTATGCCTTTGTTGCAAGATTGTAAGATAAGATTTATTTTAAAAAGAAAGTGTAATCAAAAGTTATTATTCTGGAAAACGATATTTATTCTAACTAAAATTCTTCCTCAAGTTCTCGTGAAAGGAAACAAAAGCTTCTCGGAAGCAATTTCTTATTTACCGAAAACTTTCCTTGGCAAAGTGGAATTAAATTATACAGATGATAATAATGATGAAATAACAGAGGATTACAAACAAAATATCTTTCTCCAACTTCTTTCCCCTGCATATCCACAGGTATAAGCAGGGAAGAAGATATCAATGGAATATTTATAGAGACAATGAAAAGAAAATCCTTTTGTACGGGAAATGGAGAAATATTTTAATTCTACCAATTTAAAACAATGTATTTATTTTATTCTAACATATGTAATTAATCAAAGCTTGGAGAACTCAAATACATCCCCAACCTGTTACTATTGAATTGAGATATAACTCTAGGTATGATGTTATGTTTGTTGTATCCTCAACTTTCTTTCCATATCTAGAAATGATTTCTAGGTGATTGAAAGGTGTGCAAAGTACTGATTGGTAGCAAGAAGAAATAAAAAAATTGTTGTGGATGGCTAGTTACAAGAAAGAGACTGAGAAAATGCAGCAAGAAGGTGTAGACACCCCAATTTCACATCTATCCTAAATCAATTAATTCCCCTTCCTCATTTCCCACAAAAATACACTACGAATTAATCAAATATAATTTGATTAATTATCCATTTTAAATCTAAAAAATAACCCATCCTCACCACATGTCATTATTCTCCATGTTTTTCTACTATTGAATTAAAAATTCAAATTCAAATCTCACCCACCATCGTGGTCACCACTCACCTAAAATCCTCCACTTATGAATTAAAAATATAATTCAAATCCTCACTCTCATTCGTCGTGGCCCCCCACTCATCTAATCTTGCCCACATTTTCAAACCACTCACCTAATCTTGTCTGCCCACATTTTCAACCACTCACCTAATCTTGTCCACATTTTCAAAACCATGAGGTACTTAAATTAATCTAAGCTAATCACTTCCCTCAGGCTATAAATACAAATCACCTTACCCTCCCCTCTAAACACACGGAGAATAAACTTTCATGCCATATCTAGTTCTTGCAATCCTTTGAGAAAAGAACATCCTTTTGCCTCGGCCTAATGCCAAAATAGCCTCATATCCTTTTTTCCATCCAGTGAAAGAAGTAAGAGGATCGTTGTTGCAGGAAGGCCTTGCTCCGTCTTAAAAAAACAACTACATATCACACATCCAGGGCTCCAATCCAAGTTTCCTAGCCCATTCTGAGTTTGCTATACGACCAACTAATGAGTGGTTGATTCTTGGTATTTTACTTTTACGTTTTTTCCTTCCTTATTCGTAATTGTATTTTTCATAGCTTACATTCTGGCACGCCCGGGGACTTCGATCTATTACCATTAATTTTCCAATTAGTGGTTTTATCTGTTATTGTTTATTATTGTTCATTATTATTTCATTTTTGTTCCTATATGGTCTTCTTTGGTTAACCTTCACGCTTTGGGTAGTTTTTTGTTGTGTGGTGGCTTGTGGTGTATCTGCAGGTTATAACATAATGAAACTCTGAAGCTCATCCTGTCTTTGATCGCCTCGGTGCTTGGTGTTTAGTTCCCAGTTTTGATTTTCTATTTACCTCGTCATCTGTAGAACACATACCTAGCCATTAGTTATCATTCTACTGTCATGGGACAACCAATGCCGGAAAATACATTTATTTATTTACTTTTGCTAAAATAACCTGCTTTGTAGGAAGTTAATCATTTTTTTTTCCTTTTATTTTAATCAATCATTTTGTGATCTAACTATTTCTTTCTGTTTATTGTTCTTTTTTAACCTTGTACTTTCAAAATTTTTAGCGTCTCAGGTAAGGACAAAAGTCAGAAAATAAAAAAAACGCTCCCCGGGATGTTTTCTCACGTTCAAATGTTCATTCAAAGTGCTACCGTAGTCCATCTTCCGAACGCCATAACTTTTGCTCCCGAACTCGGAATGACTTCATTTTTTTTTAACAAAAGGTATTGAAACGATATTGCAATGAAAAAATAATTTTTAGATTAGACGTACAGAAAAATTTTGATTTCATTTCTTCTAACCCTGTATTTTTTAACCAAAAAAACACAAAATTCTAATTTTTAAAAAAATTATATTTTTATTTTATTTCACTTAACAACCTCACACGTATGCTCTTTCCTTGCACTCAAAATGATCTTAGAAATCAAAACAGGAGGGCCACTCGCGGCTCGCCCACAAGTTATTTTTAATTTTTAATTTTTTTTTTTGCCTTACATTTCAATGTTCCATGACAACTACTTCTAGGTACATTTTCACCCTCTTCTTTCATCGTTTTTCTTTTTGAAATAATCAGTATCACTATTTCGCAATCATGAGTAATTGCAATAATTTTAATATTTAAAAAAAAAAACTATTCCAATTGGTATCCACGTATGCTCTTTTCTTTCGCCTTCGAGCGATCTGGAAAATCAGAAAACGGTCACAATTTTTAGTTTTCTTGTTCGACTTGTAGGATCCTCTAGCTTTGTTTCCAACTGTCATTTTAATAATTATTTTTGCTTTGTCATATTCTAATATTTTGTCTAGTCGTTGGTTGTGTATGCTCTTTTCCTGTGCTTTGAGCGATCTGGACAAATAAAATACACGATCACTTTTCTACATTTCATTGGTAGGATAACAGCTATTGGTTTTCTGTAGAACCGCGTTGCTGGAACATTTCAAAAACAAAAACAACAAAATCCTGGCAAAAATACCACCATTCAAAGACATTGCTGAAACCAAAAAAACGCTCAATACAAAAGTATTTTCTGTGCTAGTGATTTATTTCAAGTTGGAAAGAATACTACATTATCACTTATCATATTGTTTTTACACGTAGACGAGGTGGATTTCATCACCACCAAAGCTACACCGGTGATGTGGACCTTGACTACCACGCACCAACAAAATTTGAATCTGCATTGCCACTTTGAGACTTGGTTTCATCACATCGTTCGATATTACCTCATCGTACCTTCACTTACAGGAATGCATGTCGTGCAGCGCATTTGCAATCACGCTTAAATAGCTGTAAACAACGAAGCCTACGCATAGTCATGTAAATCTTTGGGGAGTTTATATAGACACCATAAACATTATCCTCCATCACCTTTCACCTTTTCACAAAAACCTATTCTGGGACCGTGGTGATTCACTCCGAACATGCAAGTAAGAATTGGGGAGTCTCCTCCAATGCACTAAGGGTCCCCGTACCAATTCTGTCCCCGTACAGAATTAAAGTATATCAGGATAGGGTATTCGGAGGATACATGCTTCTTTGGAGTAATAAGAGCCACATCCACCATTTCACAGTATACTTGTATGATTGAATGATAAGTGTCACTGATATTCCTGAAGAAGTACTCATAAGCCAAATAATTAAATTTAAAATGCCTTGATGCTGCTGTTTGAAAACAAAATAGGTTAGCATTGTTTTTATCATAAACTTGGCTGATATCAAGGGGTTCATTGTAAAAGTTCGACCCTAGTTGTGTTCCACAAAAAAATTAGTTCTTAGACAAGTCAATACCAAGCGAAAACATACCAAACAATCAATCAACACAGACCAAACCATCACATCATTTCATTAGATGTCTCATCCAACAATACATTTGACAACTTGTCTTACGGCTATACCAACTGATATGAGTGACTAAGCATTCACTCCATATTGTCAATGTCAAAACATCATTCATAGCTTGTTCTTAAGATATATTCAACTAATATTGGGTGACTCTGTTGAGTTCACTCATAGTATGTCGACCATTCGCATTTATCCAAATAACGCCAACAAAAATCCTTTCATAACTTATTTTGAGTTATATCACAACCATATTCACGATTCATCTATTTCAGGTGGTTACTCTCCGTCATATGGCCAGAGCTTGTTTAAGCCAAATTTTACACAACGTTTTTGCAACAAATCCTCATAATAACTGTCTCGAGTTACATCCTCATGTGATATTGAGATAGCTTGTTGAGTTACCTCTCCTTATCAGTCATCACGAGCTTATTCACGATAAATCAAAATGTAATCGAGTTCTCATTTCCTCACACATGTTCAAAATTACTACCCATTTTCAGCTTAATCAAACACATTTCATCATGGTATGTCACTTGCAGTCACAATCATGAAAATGACGATGTAGAAGTTTGCACAACCAGAATTCACCCATTGAGAACGCGAACTAGTCATAGGGTGATAGAACAAAACAAAAATGAATATCTATTACTCATCCTAGCCATGGTGGTAAAACTACCCCCTGACTTCGGGACGGAAAATTTAACAAACTCATCGACAATGGTGAATCAAGTATCAAATGAAATAACAAACAACCAAATGGTCTTTGGATGAAGAAATGATTCACGAAAATCTAAAGGTAACAAAGAAACTGGAGGCGAATGCAAGGACGAGCTGAGCTGAAATAGTAAAGAGCGCAATCTATAGTGCGAATCTCACCGACATGGTTGATAACTGTCCCCCGTTGGTTCCCATTTGCACAGAAGAAACGGATGAAGACCTCATTCAGGGACTGCAAAAACCATCAAACAAGTCAATTTGGAAGAATTGGGTCCTTAGCCATTTGATACAGAGATCTCACGATTACCATTCCCCGCATCCTTTGAAATCCCTAGTTTGATAATACAAAGCACAGGTACCCCCGTGAACATGTCAAGGAAGTTTACATGCAATTTCAGGAAGTTACCTATCGCGACACGTACCGTTTACGTTATTCCCGTATTCCCTCCCCCCAAGTTTAGGAGGACAACTTTAGACTGTTTTTTTTTCCTCTGCCCAAAGGGTCCGGTCACGACATTTGTGACTTATCGGAGAAATTTGTCAAACATTTTTCCTATAACCTAGACTCAGAAAAACCAGGTTGAATCGCATGCAACACTAGCAAAGGCCAAAGAAAATTTTGTTCCTTTTTACCAATGATGGCATGGAATTGCAAAAAGCCGATTTTCCCTACTCAGTAACCGAGAGACCAAATCGTCAGCCTTTTTGTCCCTAAATCCTAATCTCAATTTTTTTTTACCGAATTATTCATTTAGATGCAAATGCATGTTTGAATAGTTTTGAAGAAGCATCTAAAAAGAGGACACAAATCGGGAAAAGTCCTCATTTCTAAGGGATTACTTAAAGCACCCTTTAGAGGACCAACTTATCGAGACACTCCTCAGAAACCATGAAAAATAAAATTCTTCATCGGAAATCGAAATATCGTCAACGATGGCATTACTGATTCCTGCCATGTCTCGGAAAATGTCCAAAAACCATCTCCACAACCACATTAAAATCAAAAACACATAATATTCCAGAAAGGAAGTTCCTTCTGGGATCGACTAAGAGAGTTCCATCTCTGGAGAAAGCTCTATTAGTGTATTTAGTCATTGGAAAAATGCTACTATTTGATTACAATCCCATGTCAGCCCTCGAAGAAGGACAAACCAAAACCCAAATGGTATAAAGACAATGAATATTGTGATTACCATAGCATAAAAGGGCACTCCAAGTAGATGAAGGGCAACTCCGCCATGAGTATAAGACATGATTGAACATGGAGACATAGAAGTTGAAAATACTTCTAAGACAAAAACACCTAATGAAAAACTTCACATGTTCAAAAATCCGTTCCTAATCATGATAACAATTCAAAAGATAAGGGGTCACTCGTCAAGTAATGGAGTTGACTTAGTCATTCTCGACCATAGATTATGACCAAGACTTAGTGGCAAAACAATAAAGATCAAAATGGACTGTGCGATCACCAATAGCTAGAAAAAAAATATGGTTCCCTATAACAAAAAAATCTACCACTCGTCCGAACATTCCTAATCCACCATTAATTTCCACGCCATATTCTCTCCACAACCTACGCCGTCATTTAATATGTCAAAAAATTAGAGAAGACTCCACGCACCAAATTTCAATCATGGAACTACTTAATTCTTCTCCCGCACTACAACGCATCCTTCGGCAAACATTGAATAATTCTCATGTCCTTGAGGCATCATCAAAAACAATGCCAGCGTAATGCACCTCTACAGTCCCCAATCCTATTTTATCTTTTGTCCCACTGACCTGCCTTAATCCCAACATCGCTAATATCAGTCTTTTATACGTCGAGGGTTATTAACCTCGGAACATCAAGCACGTCTAATCGCATTAATATTTGTTCCATGAACTTTTACGTGTGTCTAGGCTACACTGAAATATTTACCAAACAAATAATCATAACTATTCTTGGGTATGATAATAGCCAAAGAAAGTCTGAAGGCCATCAAGTGCCTCTCCAAGTTGGCCATCCACCATAGACATGGGTTTGTCTGTGGTAGATTGTAGAAGTCCATATAACTTCTTGTCGGCGACCATGGATTCATTCATGAAAAGCCATCCATCAACCATTCTACCAATGCATTAATTTGCCTCCTATTTGGACAGGATTTACATTACGTGTAGATCCATAACTTTTAAGTATTATAGATTCCTCGCAGACGGTATCGACATGATCACTATTGTCGCCTCAACAATCAATAGCTCAACCTCGTATAATCCCTAATTACACACGCATATCCTGATACACTCCCTAACATAATCGGAAACCATCATCTCATAACCAAACACATTTTCCATCCAGTATCATCCGCTAGCACCACCTTCCCCAGTACTCCTCCCACTATCATCATTTCTTCCACTAATCAAGCTTCTTCTTCCGCATAATTATTCTTCCACCACACCATCTTCTTTTCACTAGCCAATCTTCTTCATCCAACCACACCTCCTCTAGTAAAATACCTCCTCCTGTTGATAACCAACCTTCATCCCTTCAATTCACCCCCTTCTTCTTATAACCCATTCTCTTCCTCTTTTAAGACTTAACAAACTAACTCCCACCACATGAGGTACCTATTGGCCCCCATCTCACACATGTAAATCATTGACACGAGATGCGTTGAAATCATTCAAAGGCATACTCTTTTTAATATCAACCAAATCCCCACATGCTATGGAAAACTACGCTCCACATTTGAGAATCCTCCACTACCAAATGGGCCAATGGGTCAGTCAGTTTGGAAAAAGTTTGGTTATCTTGACAACGAACATATTCCAAGTTCTTCAGGATCTTGGTTATATGACGAACCCTTTGCTCCATGTTATGAGTCCCCTCAATTTATTACCAAAGCTCACACCGAATAATGAAAAACTGTTGATGCAGTGGTAAGGACTTGGTCAAAGAAACCAAGAATCGTTTAGACCCATGAAATTGCACACAACATCCCGGTAAAACATGTCCTACTAGGTTTCAAGGTGTTTTGGATGTCGCTCCTATAATATTTCAAGTGACAATGATGTACACCAAAGTCTGATAATGACATTAGGTCTCCTGTAGTCTTTTTGAGGACTGTCGTTGCAACACAGTTCTTGGCCTTTGAACATTTCTCTATTAATGTCATCAATTTTGTGCCTACACATCCGGTCTCATGACATGGCCAACCCACTATCTGTGTCATGGATATGTTCCCCCAAATGATGAACCATCCGAAGAATTTCCTTGGCAATCGTGACCAAATACCTACTTCTCTGACCATAGAAAAGGATTTGAAATCAATCTAAATGACTCAGTCCTATTGTTTGGCGAAGAAGATAAAATATTCAGATCCTTTCATCCCCACTCAGAAAATTGGATCAAAAGCGCAAACAAAGGATTTCCATCGTCAAACACCTCAACCACCACCCTATCCAATAACAATGTCAAACAATTCCAAAAAACACCTGACACTAATGAACGCGACACATCAACCCATTTATCAATCGTTTCTCGAAAAGGATAACATCAAAATGCTTGTGAGAAAAACAAATAACATAAACATTGGCACCACCAAACAACCAAAATTTTTACACCTGGCATTAGTCCTGTCCTGTGACCAAGAATGCATGGAATTCCACAACACTCCTTATTGATTCCAAGTATATTTGCATGGAACATATAAGGACATGCCAGGCCTGGACCCATCTCTTATAGTACACCATCTTGTGGGACATCAATGCAAAACCGTAAAGCAAAAAACTACGCAAAATGCATCCCCAAGTTGCATTACTTGTTAAAGCCGAACTCGAGAAACTCTTGGAAGCCTGAAACTTTCATCAACACACCTATTGATTATTCAGCATGGATATCTAACATAGTTTCCCATTGCCAAAAAATCCTGTCATCAAATATGCAACAGACTTCCCTTTCTTCCGTGACATCAACAACAGGCTTGTCCCAAAGATTGACTTTCCCTTGCCAAATATTGACATGTGTTGATTCTGCGGCAGCATGAAATGCTCTCCTTATGGATTGATCTCTGGTTCCATTACAAATCATAATACTATTGCTGAAGAGATCACCATAAAAACGACATTTAACTACACCATGGGGCCCTTCTGTTATAAAGGTTATGCCTTTTGTGGCTTGAAAAATGCTGATGCACTATCAACACACGAGCAATGACTGTCACTCATGACATTTACATAATATCATGGAGATTCTTTATGAATATTAGCAAAATCTAAGACAACGCATAGGAGTTATCTAGTACCTAGGGTGTGGGTTATGGGGGACTAACCAGGGAATACATTTTCTTGTAGATTTACCTATATAGGTGGGGTGTGGTTGGGTATGATGGGGTGGCTCGGATTTATGGCGCTAGGTTTGAAGGGGTCTAGTGTAAACAGGGCATGGCATCTAGGGCATCTTTCGTGTGGGGTTGCGCGTGGGAACGCCTATCTAATGCGTCACTCACTCCCCCCCGCAACTGTATGCTCTTCTTCGTGTAGAATCAAGTAAATTCTACCTCACCAACCGCCCCCCCCTCCACCAGCCACGGTCTATGGCGCTGGGGTGTATGGGAGTGAGCTGGAGAGTGGATAGGAAGGGGTTTGGTACGGGTTGGGTGTTTGGGAGGGGGGGGTTTGGTGTGTGTCGTTTTGTGTGTTGGTTGCGTTTCTTTGATAGAACCAGGTATGCTCACGGTGTTGTTAGTTGTTCTATTGCTCTCGGCGCGGAATTTGATTGCATTGATATTGGTTTTGTTTTTCTACAGCAGTCGGTCCCTACTGCTACTGCATGCCTCACACATCGGTTCGCATCTCTCTGTGTTGGAGGTCTTTTCCTTTTGGTTTTTTTCAATTTGTTTACTGCTCGGTTGCTCTTTTCTCTTTCTAAGTTGGGTAACATAATCTCCATCTCAACATGTTATACTTGACATTAATTTATATTCTTTTCATGATACTCATTTCCTTAGTCTCTCTGTCCCATTTCTTATCATCTCTTGCTTTTGTGGTTCAAACTCTGTGGGGTTGGTGTCTTTTTCACACTGGTGAGAGGCCCTGTGTTTTTTCCCGTTTGTTTGTGCCTCTGACCTGTTTCCTTTCTTTCGCACTTGTGCCGCTTTTTGGATTTTTCTTATTTTTTTTTTTCCTTTGTTGGGTCGGAGCGGTTCTTTTTATTCTGTATTTGGTGGAGGGTTATCCACTGAGTGTCAACTGGGAGTCTTCTCTCAACACAATCCTTCGCCGTCTCCATACTACATCAACCATTAGCATCGTTCTCTGAAAGGATACATCTAAAATGATTGTAGAAGAAACAAAAGAATAAAACATTGGCACACCCAAACAACCAAATTGTTACAACTGGGGCATAGTCTGTCTGACCAAGAATGGCCATGGGAATTCACAACACTCCTTATTGAATTCCAAGTTATCTTTGCATGGACATATAAGGACATGCCAGGCCTGGACCCCACTCTTTATAGTACACCATCTTGTGGGACATCCAGATGCCAAACTTGTAAAGCAAAAAAAATACGCAAAAATGCATCCCCCCAAAGTGATACTTGTTAAAGCCGAACTCGAAAAACTCTTGGAAGCTGCTTCATCAAACATATTGATTATCAGATGGATATCTAACATAGTCCCATGGCCAAAAAAAATCCTTCATCAGAATATGCAAGGGGGGGGGGGGGGGGGTGAAAAAACTTCCGTGACATCAACAAGGCTTGTCCCAAGTGGAGTTCCCTTGCCTATAATATTGACATGATGTTGATTCGCGGCAGGCCATAAATGCTCTCCTGAATGGATGATTCTTGGTTTACAATCAAATACGTATTGTGAAGGAGACAACATAAAAGACATTTATACACCATGGGGCACCTTCTGTATAGGTTATGCCGTTTGGCTTGAAAAATGCTTGGATGCCACCTATCAAGAGCAATGACTGTCATCTTCCATGAACATGTTACATAATATATGGAAGATTATGTTGATATATATTAGCAAAAATCTAAACGACACGAAATTAGGGCACTCTAAGTGTTTGGACACATTTTCGTTAGATTACGCGAAGTATAAGTTCGTTCTTAACCCAAAGAAATGTGTGTTGGAGTAACCTATGGTAAATTATTAGGGTGTATGGTCTCACGAAGAGGGCATAGAAGTGGATCCTACCAAAGTCAAAGCCAATTATGGAAATGACTCCCCTCAAAACCTAAAACAATTACGTAGTCTGCAAGGGAAAGATACAATCTTATTCAGCGTTTAAATATACATTTGCTGACAAGTGCCATCACTTTAATCAGTTACTCAAGAAAGATGCACCTTTCCACTGGAACCACGATTGCAAGACTCTTTGCAAAAAAATTACAGAATACCTCCTAGAGTCCACCTGTTCTTATGTCACCAGGTGCTGATAAACCTATGTTACTTTATACATCTGCCAGTGAACATGCCATAGGAGCTCTACTAGCACAACATTAACGATCAAGGGAAAAGAACAGGTTGTATATTACCTTAGTCGAACACTTTATTGAGCATGAAGTATGTATTCCCAAATCGAAAAGTATGCTTAGCAGTCACCTTTGCATTCCATAAGTTACGTTCATTACTTTTTCTCAATCACACACTAAGTGATTGCAAAATTGATCCTCTCAAGTATTGTTATCAGACCCATTATCACGGGAAGAATGTATAGTGGGGTCGTATTCTTAGTGAATTCGAGGTATAATTTGTTCCACAGAATAGCAATTAAAGGACAAGCCCTTGCAGACCAAATGTTGCGGCACAGAACCACTTTCAGTTCTCTTTCCTGATGAAGATATTCTACAACGAAATCGGCCAGCTTGGACTCTATTTTTTGATGGATCTTGAATCTCCAGGATCAGAGGTGATATTTTACTTATCACAGCATAGCGGAGATGTTATCCCCAAATCATTCGCTTAGCATTCCCCTGTACCAAAATATCGCAGAATATGAAGCTCTCATTGCAGGATTAAAACTGGCTATATCTTGGAATTCTTACAGAATTAGTTGTATTTTGGTGATTCGTTACCTTATCATCAGCAGTTACCGATGAATACCAGGTCAAGGATGAAAAATTTATCCCATATAAATGCATGGTGGATAGGTCTCAAAGATCTTTTCGATTAATTAGCTGTGATCAATTCCTATAATCATAATACATCTACCGACGTTATGGCACCATGGATCCCTATTAGAAATCGCATCTAGCTCAACCTGGGCCACATTTTCTGTTGAACATCTCTTAATGCCTGCATATGATCTTC
>CM034146.1:803269137-803332572 GCA_019776745.2 Taxus chinensis
AAAAAGGCATGGGCACACACTATTCATAAAGCACAAGGATCGACTCTTGATAAAGCTACCATCAACATTGGCCACAAAGAATGACAAGGTCTAACCTTCACATCCTTTTCCCAAGTTCGAGCCCTTGGAACCTCCACATTTTCCCAGCCTTCTCATTCACCCGCTACAAGCGTCTACAGGAAAAAAAACACACAACACTTGGTTAAAATCAAAATCACAATTATAACATGGGCTACCTTTGGTCACAACATAGGTATGTAATAACGTTTTGCCTCACAGTTATTTACACTATCTTCTAACACACCCATATCATCACAACCTAACAACTCACCATTTATTTTGTACACATTCCCTTTATCAAGGAATCCACCTCCTGTAGTATGCAAAGAACAAAAAATTGGCTCACCCCCGTTGGTACAGTACCCCATTTAAACTTAATTTGCATTTTCCATATGTTTCAAAAAAACTTTACGTGCCCCTTTCTATTAATGCCTACAACTAGGATACGCATATTGATTTGTTGTTTGCTTCTTACTTCAGCTCTAAATTTACAATTCAATTCATGTTAGCCACAACAAAATTTTCTAAAAACGCCTATTCTAATGTACACACCTTGTTCTTTCCCCTAATATCTGACGTTTGAATTCCACTTGTAGGGAACTTTGCAATGGCTGACAACTTTTACACGTTAGTTGTCCGCACCAACATTGATGCCAGTTTTCTGGAAAGCCTGTTATGCAACTATATAGACACTCACTACCAAACGTCTACACCTGTGGATGAAACTACCATTACAAAAATATATTCCACACATAAAAAAATTCGAAGAGGCACAACAAATCCTGCAACAAATAATTATAGTTGTGGAAACTACACAAAAGAAAATGAAAGCAAAGCTTATAATACATGCTTCAAAAATTGATTGACAAGGCATTCACTTCATACCTCCTAAAAGGCTCCTAGACACAACACTCTACAGGGAAACAGTGCTTAAGACTGGAAATCATTTCATCTTGTACATGTTATACTTATGTTTCTGTTACAATTTGTTGTCACACCAAAAGCTCGAAACTGATGGTTGAGAGGGATCTCATCGTTTTGTTACACCAACACACCCCCGCACGATAGAGCTGGATGTAAACATGTGAGTTCTGGGCCCACCACGTATTCATCCAATTAGGCCCAACGGCATTAGGAGGCAACGACACCGGGACTTCCCGGGAGGTCACCCATCCATGTACTACTCCAAGTCAGGTGCACTTAACTTCTTGGCTTTGATACCATGTTATGATTTGTCGTCACACCAAAAGCTCGACCTGATGGTGGAGATGGATCTCATCATGTTAACCAGTTGTTACGCCAACAGTTTCTCCTTCAATCCCTGTACATATCGAACCCTTCCAATAACAACATAAATAGAGGTGTTTTGTTCTTTTTGTTTTATTTCCCACAAGCTTATGTACTCCATGTTGTACTAAAGAAAATAGTCTCCTAACTGTATTAAGAAATTTCATTTCCATCTCATTTTTGTTTTTGCATAGTTTCAACAATAACTATATAAATTACTACTTATTGTTTACAAGATTAAAACTACACTACAATTTGTTCAATAAATATTGATTAAAACCTAGGCTGCAAACCTCAACTTTAATTACTTTATAATATTTTCACCGGCTACAAAAACATCTAAATACCCTATCCAAATAAACCAACCGACTATTTGAACGTGCTGATTTGTTCATAATACTTTAACAAAACCCCTCACCCCCGTTGTAAATTTTTAAATCTACTAAAATTAAAAACCAATAGATTTTGGTATTTACGTTTTCCTCCATGTACTACATATATAATTCAAAGACTGTTAACATTAGAACACTTTTCATTTTGATTCACAATAAAAAAAGTAAATCATACATCCTCCTCGATTAAAATGTCTCTGATACATTGTTTACACACCCCCTTGTAGGCATTCAAAACATGACAAACACATTTGACACCATAACAGCCCGAATTGGAATTGATTGCACCCGCATACAACAATTGTTATCTGAATGTGTACAAGAACAATGCATGAAAACCACGTCTGTAGACAACGATGCAATCTCCGCAATGTTGCATACACAACAAGCACAAGCTGCACTACAACAAGCAGTCATTGCCAGCGAAGACACCATCCACATCCTTAGGGAAAAATTTGACTTAGAATTTTATAAATCCACCCCCTCCCCATAACAACAAAAAAACACCACAAAAAAACTCTGCAACGCTCCTTATTTACATAGCACAAACTATAAAATTCACGTACAAAGCATAGAACCAGAAGGGAAAATAAAAAAGTATATATAAACTACTAAATATTAGTTTCGTCCCAATTTTGACACCGTTGCTATTGTATGTACTAATCAAAATTGCTACAAAATCTTACTCCCTCTACAAATTATTAGTTGTAGTTTCTAAATGCTTGTAAATGCTTATAGTTCGTAGTTTTCCTTCCCTTGTTTATAAATGGCCTTTGCAAGACTAATTTAATTTGTGCTCGATTCTGATGATTATTATAAGTTGCTCCACACTGGTAATTCATGGGATCCTATTTTCCACTGCTGGACATTTTATTTACTCAATATTTACAGGCCCCTGTTAGTGTGATCCATTTAACATTGTTCTCATTTTGTGTATGCAATTCAAAGTCAAATAGTCGGTTATTTAATGGTTCTCTTACATTGTTTATTTCATTGTTCAAACTTGAAAATACCTAGGATTTTTTTTTTAACTAAGCAGACCTTAGGTTAGTACTGCCTTAATTATTGTTTTCATATGGACAAATGAATAAAATATCAGGGTAAGCACCTTGGCTTTTTACATGTTTTTAATGCAAAACACAATGACAAGTTTTAAATAATTTTATTAAAATGTTATAACAAAACTAACAACTCCTTGTTCATGGATGCTACGTATTTGATTGGTTTACGCATATTTCTGTATTCACAATATGGACTGTATTGACAAAGAAAATCTGATAGCATTACGTTTAATGTATTACAATGGTACATCTTGTTCCCAAGGTCAAAAAAACTAATGAGGACACAAATGTGGATTGTATACACGCCACAATATTCATCTATTTACGCAGGTGAATAAGAGGTAAACACCTTAAACCTATTTTGATGGATAGCAGTGATAGTTGCATTCCAATTCCTATGTATGGACCTTTGAAAATTGAGAAAGAAGAACCGGTTAACCTCCAGTTCGGTAACTTTGGTGTTAGTTCTTGGCCTAACGGCACAGGTGGCACGAGTTATGCCAGTACCATCGACGGTAATGAAGAAACCAACCATTATTCTTCGTATTCAAACTCGCCCAAGCATTCTGATGAACCTGCAAATGAGGTACATCTTTCTGTGATTTTGTTTTACTATTTAACCTTAAAATAAAACTGATCTAAATAATGCCCAGCTTTTTCTAATTCAAACAGTCTATTGTTCTGTAGGTTATTTCCTTTTCTCGGTTTCCATGTTCCCTTCTAACGTTGTAGTGCCCGGTGTATGTGCATAATTCAAAACCTAAATAATGCTCATATTTTTCTAATTCAAACAGTCTATTGTTCAACAATGGTGTAAAACCAGATCCAGGGCATCAAACCATGTAGAGACAGGACGAATTTGATACCAATAAATGCATCCTCTTCATTAAATCTGTGAGTCTAATCTCCCCCTCAAATATAAGGGTTTATATTTTGCGCTTAGGCAAACTCACAACATCATCTTCATTCAGATTTGGATGGAGGACTTTTTTATGAAATTTATTTTGCTCCTGTAATATAAGGGTTTAGTACTTTCATTTAGATATACGTGCAATATTAAGTTGATCTGGGTGACTTATAAATGGATTCTTTTACTAATCAATGGCCTTTTCTATTACAGATGATTTCTGAATATAAGCATATGGGCTATGTGGTATTTGTCAATTTGATATATTTGTAACTTTTTACTGTTGTATTTCTGTTTTCCTTTTAATTTATTAAATTTTACTTGCTTTGGGTACATATTTAAATTTATTTTATGATTAGAAAATCATCTGGGATTTACATTATCAGTTGTGAAGGAAAGATCATGCGGATTTATGCTTTATTTAATTACTTTCTAACCAATTTAGTGCAACGTACAAGCTTTACTGTTATTGTTTGAGGTTTAAATATAATACTGTTTATTTTGCCACAGCTTGGAAGCTCAAGGTTTGATTGCTAGGTTTCATGATACTCTGTAGCAGGGTTAAACTGCCCTGATAGACACAATCATATAAAAGGCACGTGAACTGTTTGACAAAATGCCTCACAGACATGGGGTCTTATGGACAACAGTGATAAAAATGGGAGCATTAACACACGGTATGGACATCCAGCGTAGCATAACTGAAAGTGGATTTTTCTCAAATGGTGTAGTTGTAAATGCCCTAATAGACATGTATGCAAAACGTGGAAGCATACGCAAGGCACACGAATTGTTCGACAAAATGCTTCAAAGATATGTCATCTCATGGAATGCCACGGTTACAGGATATGCACAAAATGGCTTTGATGTGGGTAGTTGGCTTGCGGTTCAAATGGTAAAGAGATTAATCAAAGAAGAAGAATAAAAAAGATACCTGGGTATAGTTGGATTTAAAGCCCTAACATAAAAGATCTATGAAAAAATGCAGAAAATGTCTTTGGAGATATGCCACCATAGTGAGAAGCTGGAAATTGCATTTAGCTTGTTAAATACACCATGAAATGATTAAATTTATGATGTTTAGTTATTTAGTTTTATAGCAGTTGACCGATACATCACTTCTACTTATTAAGGGAATATTGTGTTTGGTTCTGTCATGCTAAGCGCTCACAAAAAAAACTGAATTTAGCCTTAACCGAGCCAAGGGATTCGACCCCAATTGTCTGAGATTTTGCATGGTCTATGTTTGATGTATTTATTCATTTACCATGTTGACTGCCCAGAGTTCGTTTCAAGAATAGTATCTAACTATTTTCCCATCTGGTAATCCCAACTTACAATAACATTTATGGAATTTTGGTTGGTTTGCCAATTAATTCATTCATGATTTGCATGAAACTATAATGTAGATTCTTTTGTTCATTTTAGACAGGTTTTTGCTCGAATTTGATTAATTTAGATGGATTTTTTGCATTCATATCATCTCTTCGAGGGCTTTAGGTTCAAATATAGGAACACATGATTCAATTTTTTCAAGGGAGAACCATGAAAACACGAGATTATAGGGGAGAAATGTAGTTTACTCATTTCAAGTTCCCAACCACCTCACCTACCCAAATTAAAAGCCTAAATGACATCCATATCCTCGCCTACAAACTTTGATGGTGTATTGCAAAGGAAAATGACTACTTGTCTCAAGGAGTTAATGACGACATGACATGTGGGTGAACTCTCTCTCTCTCTCTCTCTCTCTCTCTCTCTCTCTCTCTCTCTCTCTCTCTCTCTCTCTCTCTCTCACATTATAAATTTGGAGGCACATTGTAAGGGGTCCTTTTGTTGAATTTGTAGGCCTTTCCATGGATCCATCATTTCATTTCCTTTATACCTCTACAACTTCGCATCCTGCAAGTTTTTCCCAACCTCCACTTTGTAAATGTAAATGAATATTTTATAAGTGAAATATATATGTGGTTTATATCCTTTCAATGCCTTGTATTCATTTTAGATGTTTACCTTCTTATTTTCCTTAATTTATATTCATTCACCTCCTTCTAGAGCCCTTTGTTTCTTTAAAACTCTCACATATGTGATTATTCAGTGTATTTTTAAGTTCGATTCAAACCCTGTCTTAGTTTTTTTTGCATTACCATTCTTTAATTTTGTATATTTAGTTGTATTTTTAGTAGTTAAGGTTAGTTTGTGTTGAGCTATGATAGAAGGAATCATCCTTCTCTAGAGGTTTTTCTCAAGGAACAAGTTCTTACACCTTAGAGACAATCCCATGTTATCTGAAGTATTTGATCTTCCATGATCAAACCAAGGGTGCTACTTCTAATACCTAACAACTCCCTAGTATTCTTAGGACTATATGATGATATTGGAAATGGTAAATAGGATGTGGTTTCCCAAACTCTCCCAATACTCACTCTACCAGATGTTGCAGGCCTCGGTTGGTGGTTGCATCAGTGGCATGCTCTGCTTTTGCGGTGCCAAGTAGATGGGCTTTGGTATTCTTGCCCTATGTTTTCATGTGGATGTTGCCCAATTGTTTTTTCTTTATTCTTCCTTCTCTGCTGTCAACTATAGAGGTTTGTCTTTGCCTCTTCTTTTTTTATTCTTTTTTCTATTAATTTTTGGTTTCACTTCACCATTGTATGCCCTAAATTTATGTGTATGATTATGTGATTAAATTATTGTAAAAACATACTGCAAAACCCCTCATTCTAGGCCGCGTTCAGGAATGAAGGTGAATTTTTGCCTTCAACTGCATCGTTGCAGTGTGTGTCGTTATTTAGTTCGAGAATTAAGGGACTTATACCGAGGATGGAGGAAAAGAGTTCTTTATAGGACACGTAAGGCCACTGGTGTGGGGTTTGAGGAAAGAAGATAACTTAAACACAAATTAAAATCAATTCATGGTTTATACAATATTAAATATAAAATGTGTTTGATAAAATGTGCAATGACCTCTCAAAGAGTAATAAAATATTAACAGAAAATTTTCCTATCATGCTCGAATCCACTAAAAAGGATATTAAATGGTTACCTTGGTAGTATGGTATGACCAGCATGAGCATCTGGTGTAAGCTAGGTCAAGTCCTAATGTGACCTAAAAGGAAATTTATTACGATAGAAGAAGAAAAATCATGGCATTCTATTTAAAATGGATCATGTTCAATACATCAATTATATTTATATGACTACTTGTTTGAATCTAGGATCTTATCATATCTATATTTATAAATTTATAATATTACTTTGTTCTTGATGCGGTCATTTCAGTGGTCTAATAATAACCATACTCCAGTTAGGGATGCAAATTTTCTTGAAACAAAGGACTCTATTAACTTTTGTAAAGTACAGATAGAAAAGAACTCATACGATACATTACAGTGCAACTGCAACATGAAAGAGAATATTTTATCAAATGAGTAAGGTCTATAAAGGGATGAATCTCGTTTCCTTTTCTATTGGGCTTAGATGCCCTGTAATGATACAAAGGGCCATTCGAGTCAGTTGAAGAGATTCTAAAGCTATATGGAAGACAGGATTTTACCAAGTAGATAGGGTCCAAATTTTGACAGATCCATAATAGACCAAACTGAATTGAGGAAGTTATATGAAAGGGTGACTGGAATGACTCTATTGTCTTTATAGATCCTATTTTCTTACATATTACCGAAATTTCCCAAGTCAAATGTAGATGAAAATGACATGGAATGCAACATGGAAGAGAAGACTTTATCAAATATTTGGAACCTTTATTCTCTAATAACAATAGTAAAATCCAACTGAATTGAGTAAGGCCTATGAAGGAATGACTCCAATTTTCTTTTTTATTAGATTGAAGTGCCACAAAACAACGTGAATCCCATTCAACTCACTTGGAAGGTTCGACTCTTATGTGGAAGAGATGCCTTCATCAACCAAGTCTGCCCCCAATTTCTACATAAACATAGTGGAACTCAACTGGACTGTGGAAAGTCTCTAAAGGGATGAATACAGTGTTGTGGTTCAATTACTATGTGATTCAGAGGATTTTAACTACCAGATTGGGCCATTGTTCTGACAATATTGTTATTTAACTGAAGGGAAGATGAATCCTATATAAATTTTCATTAAAATTAGGCGTCCTATAATACCTAAATCCAATTAAACTTGCTTGAGAGATTCAAGCCTCCTTTGGACAAGATTTTGGGTAACCATGAATATCATTCCATATTATTATAAAATGGATACACTTAGTTTTCCTTTGTAGATAGGTGAATATGAATGTTACACATTGTACCTATGTGAGAGAGGGCTCATACATTTTTATCATTGCTCATAATACAAAAAAGGCACCAGGTTTGTAAAAAGGATACTATTTCTCTTTTTCTCCCTCCAAGAAGTATCTTGACCATAAAAAAATTTGCATTTCTAATGGACCGTTGATATTCACCTCCTTAGACTTAACTAATAACACTTGATAATTAAATCTTTTACCTTCAATTTCTCGATTTACCACTTGTAGTTTCAATAATGTTTCTTCTTCCCAGGATTTTATCACGTGTATTTAGGCCATGATAGTAGCCACCTTCTTTTCTGCAAGCCTACTCAGGGAATAAAAATCAAATTGAGAGAGTGATACTTCTAAATTAGAAAGTGGAGCAATAGTATTTTCTCTTCTAGAGAGATCATTTATCTGGTTGAGAGCTACAACCTCAGCAACTTTGGTTTCTTCAAGAATATGCAACCTTCTTAGCCTCTTTAGCCTTTTAGTAAGGTTTTGAATGGTTTGAGAAAGGTATGAAGTGTTATCTTTCACCTTTGCTACAGCTACAATTGTAGGTTCCAATTTAAAACTTATTCTATCAAGTTCACAATTCAGATCAGTTGTTTTTGCTTCATCTTCTCCCTCTTTTTCACTTAGTTCAGCCAACTCAATTTATTTTAGCTCCACCTCTACTTTTACGGCATCCATGGAAACCCTCAAACAATATCCTTCTTCACAAACCTTCTTTAGATGCTCTTTCACAACTGTAAGTTCTGAATTTATTAATTCCAGTAAATAAAGAGCATTAGATTCTCGTTCATTTGTATTCTTAATCTCTTCCATCACCATTTTAAGTTTTTTAAAATCATCATTACAAGCCTTGGATTGCCTCAGTTTTGTTAGATTGATTTCATCTTTCAAATTATACACCACAACTATTGTGGAAGCTACTTCTTTTCCTAGATTCTTTGCATTAGCAAGATCTTGAGTAAATGTCATAATATGCTTTCTGATTTTTTCTACTATAACAGAAGTTTTCTGTGTGTCACCTTCCCTTTCATCTCTTATCTATTATTTTTATTTATCTGATTCCATGCAAGTGAGTTTAATAAGGATACTAGTTTTCTAAGCTTCACCAACCTCATTGGCAAGCTCCTCTACCATGAATGAATTTTTTATTTTAGACAGTGTGTCTTATGTTTGTTTACCTACAATTGATTTTCCTTCAAGGCAAGTTTGCAACTTTTGTTTCAGATTTCAAATATTATGTTTATTTGAAGCCTTTTTACTTAATTTTGTTGCCTTTTAGAAGTTGAGGGATAGGGTTTGGGCACGTTTCTTAGCTTGTGTCAGGGCCTTCCTTGCCTCCACCCTTGTAAGCTCTTTCTCAACTTAACTAATTCCATCTCTACCATATGTACTTGGATTTCCCTTCACATTTCACCCTAAAAAGTGAAACAATTAAAAAATAATACATCATATGTGCTAATTTAAAGGTTTAACTCAGAACAACTTCTTTACAAAACAGAAAAACATGTGAAGAATAAGATTTCAGGTTTTCGTTATCAACATAGGAATTTAACAATCTTAAGGACTATAAAAACTACAGATATCATTTACATATATAAACATAAAAGTTAGTTATTCCTCTCAATTGTATTGAACATAAAATCTATTTATTCCTCTCAATTGTTACTGAAGCTATGTTATGGATATATCCATACATGGACAAAATCGCTATATATCCTTTGTATGATAACCCCAATATCATATTTAAACATGCAAAATTTAAGAACCGGTCACAATTTTAATGATCTAGCTAGGTATAATACCTTAGGTTGGTTCTTGTTGTGATTTAAATCCAACATTTTAAAAAGCAGGGAAAAAAACCTTGTATTGTAACAAACCAACAACATTCTTCCGCTACATTATTTAGGAATTTAATTGTCTACTTTACCAGTTTTCTTCAATCATTTAGGACCCACTTTCAACTATACCTTAACTACAACGTTAAAAAGATTTAAAAGTTAAAAACAACAAACCCACAATTTAACTGCAACAGAATTTTAAAAATAGCATAACATATAATGTTCTTTAAATTGTTGTATACACTCTTATTTTACTTTCATCAACTATATTAGTTGTTCACATTTATGCAATTTCTACTATGTGCACCTGAAATTGGTAGTAGTTACCAACGATTTCAAAATCTGCTCCAGCAACACCGCTTGGAAGGCCAACTATTAACAAATTACATCTGTATCATATGGCCTGGATATTGGATGCAAGAGTGATACGTAAAGGAAAAATACATGATTATACCAATGCAAAAGGAGAAGGGTACGTGTTCAATTTCAATGTAATTGACACCCTTGGTGATGACATGAACATTACGTGCTTTGGCAAAGCTGCAGCTTATTACCATGCAAAAATCCAAGTAGGTAAAATTTATACAATCTCGAAGGGTACTCTCAAATATGTGAAGGTAGGGTACAAAGCTTCCAGTAGCCCGTGGGAAATCATATTAGGCATGGATTCTATTTTACAAATATGCACAGAGCCTACAACCTAGATACCAGAAACAGGGTTCCATTTCACACCTATTAGTGCAATCCAACATAATCCCCTCGGCTCCACGATGGATGTTATTGGTGTGGGTACTTCTTACTCTGATATTTCTATGGTTACCCGACCAGATGGAAGCAACACATAGCACTCTACAGTCACTATAAAGGACCACACAGGGTATTACATAACCATAACTTTATGGGGAGTGTTATGCGATGAGGCCATATATATTTTACAACCCCAACATGGTCAAGCTACCGTAAAAATGATTTTTCTTGATATTTGAAAATCTAAAGCTGCAGCATTTAGAGAGAAAAACTAACTACAGCGCCTACTACTCAACTATTTCTTACACCGCCAATACCAAAAATGCAGTCACTTCAAATTTGGCTAACGTAAACAGAAGCATCTACTAGCTCAGCTCCACTTAGTACACAGGCACCAATGGAAAAACCTGTTGTTGATATTCATTCTTGCAGCAGCCCCAACCCTAGCGAGCAGATTGTAACTGTTGTGACTATTATTCATCTGAACAAGGAAAACTATTGTTACCTTACTTTCTCACGGATTTTTAATAGTAAATAGTGACAGAAAAAGCTAAGTTCTACTTCAGACTCTACATAGCATTGTAACAAATGTAACTTGCCCATAATTACATGTGACTATAGATATGCACTACACATGATGGTTGAAGACCATACTAGGACTATATGAGAAAAACCTTTTGATGATGTCGCACTAACACTACTTGGTGTACCAGTTAATGCCCTTAAATAATAGTCATGGAGCACGGATGACTTATGGAACATCATTAAAAAGGTGTTGTTTCATACATACAAGTTCATTTTTTTGGTGTCTCTGTCTACCTATAAGGGAAAGGAAACTCTCTTGTACAATACACACCATGGTTGCATTCGAGCAAGACTTAGACCATGCAGATTTGGTAGCAGCATTTTTGGAACCCACAGAATAAATAGCGGCACTTGTATATGTTCCATATATGTAAAGCTTATAAAAAAACCAAACCCTACTGTAATATGATGTTCATATCTATAAAGGGAATTTTTTGTACACGTAAACAACTTTTGCTTTGCATTATTAGTCACTTAGAAGAATGTATTTACAGACAATGACCTACATGTATAGCTTAAAAAAACACCATCCCCTCGTGTAATATAATGTCCATTTATAAAAAACACAGTTTACACCTATACGTAAAAACTCTTGTTACTAAACGTCAATTATTTATTTTAAGAAAACCCTACTTGTTTAAAATTATTGTAGTTAGTCTTAATTATCGAAAAAGCTATAGCCAATACCCCCCAGTTCCTAATCATGGGTACAGTACCTATAAATTTTGTCTCCTTTCTATTGTTAGAATTCTTGTTTTAAGAATATCATATAACTTGTAGCCTCTAACGTATGTGCTTTTCCATTACAGGTACCCATTTAGAGCAGTAAACATGAATAATGCTCAATGCCGACTAGTCTACAACCAGAATAAACAAACAATAAATGTAAAATGCCTCCAAGATTACATTGTGCACAAAGACACCCTCAACGCAGCCCGCCGCAACCGACAACACACAAACTCTACTCCACCAGCCCAACCTGCCCCCTTATCCGAAAACATGACCCTCCCTCCTTTTAACAATATTCAACACACATTTTGCACCCACTTAGAATCTCTACTTTCTGTCAAACCTTATTCAATTTGTAGAGAATGCTACCCAGGAATGCAAACAAGACCCAGTCTTGGTGGAGTTAATTGTCGTAGATGCTCAAATGAAAAAAGAGGACACCACTTTTCCTCCTGGAATAACATGGACCCCGGCCCCTAACCCGTACAATTAGAAAATCTAACCCAAGTTGAGGAAATGCTTATTGCTAGAGTTTCCCCGCTATTGAAAGTGACACGTGCCCGTGGAGGCCAATACATGTACACTGGCCAGACCATTAGCTTCCCCCAATACATAACCTTCATATTGTGTTACTTTCCTCTCCGCCCCAAAAATTTAGACATTCTAATCCTCAAAATACTAGGCTTTGAAGGAAAATCCTATGAGTACTACGTCAGCAGGAAACGTTTCCAAAATGCACTTTTATACAAAATCCTACATGACCCATACTATAGTGACATCTTTATAGATGAAGCTGCCCTTGCAGGTTTTTCAATACCCGCAGCTAATATATTCAACGACCTGCCACATATACTTGAGCAAGCCACTTTGTCAAGCCCCCCATTAACTAAAACATATGAGCTTGACCCCACACCATTGGACTCCACCCTTACAACATCATTTGTTGCAAGCATCCTACCTACTAGTATATAGGTTGCCCAAATTAAGGCTTTCTCCCTAATCGCTCCAACCGCCAATCCACCATCAATTGAATGGCCCCAAATAAGTTCAACTCCCATCAATGAATATTCGATAGAGGGATTATTCTCTATGGCCTTCCCAACTCTGTTCCCATCAAGTGCAACTATGTTTCACCAAGCTCACCCCATAGAAATCAAAATGCATGAATATGCTTTTCATCTACTATGTTACCATGACAACCGATTTGGTAGCCATCCTCGGTTTCGGCATTTTTTGCTTAACTTTATGATGCACCACAAAAGCTAAGCCATCTCTGTTGTTTTTACCAAACAAAATATTGAAGACAACACGCTGAAAATAGTACAACACCTCTGCACACTTTTAGAAACCTTACCTGATGAAAAAATAAAAACTCATCTCATGAATTTTGCATCCCACCTTAGAGGCACCCGCTCTTTTTGGATAGAATGTAAAAATGAACTTTCCGACATGATTTGCCAACTAGGCACACCAACCTTGTTTTTCACCCTTAGTGTTGCCGATACTAAATGGCCAGACCTGCATCGTCTTATGCCGGGCCCTTGTCCCCCCCACCCCTTCTGTTGCACAAAAATGGAGACTATAACATCTTTGCATATCCACACTTGACAACAACATATATGGCTGTGAGATTCGCAATATTCTAGAAGAAATCTTGGAAAAACACCTACACACAAAAGACTTATGCTACAGGTAAGGCCATGTACCTTTTAAAGCTAAGGAAACAGCTATTACAAACTCTTTTCTCCAACATGTTTCATGCTAACATTTACTATACCAGGTTCAAATGGCAACATAGAGGTTTCACACATATTCACGATTTCATATGGCTCACTGACACACCCAATATGGACACATTAGACTGGGTAGACCCCCTGCGTTGTCCACATTGTAAAATCATTCTTCAAAAACTAGGTCACAGCTACGAACCCTCTTCAAAATTTCTTGGTTGCTTCCCGCATGCCCCATACAACAACTGATGATCCATGTTTACTAGTTGCGCCTACCGATAGTGACTATTCATCCTTGGTTAGTCAGGTACAACAGCACACCAAATGTACTACAACTAAAAATTTCTAAAGAAAAGGCAAGCAATTACTATGTAGATACAAATTTCCATGGCCAATATAGCTAGTATCCACCTTGTGCCTAGATACATAGGGTCGTGTAGTTTATACTCCAGAGCGTAATGATGACAGATTAAATATTCACAGCAGAGATATGCTAATAGCTTGGTGTGCCAACATGGCAAACCCGTAGTTTCATGCCATGTTGGTTTGAAATACATAGCAAAGTATGCATCCAAAGTTGAGCATGAGTTAGAAACATACCACCATATTCTTGTCAGAATCACAACGACTACACCACCTGAAAAAAATGTCAACAAAGCATACAACATGTTCCTTTCTGAAACAATTGTTGACCGAGATATATACGTACAAGAAACTTACCACATGTTATTAAAATAGTCACTTACTATATACAATCGAGTGTTTGTGACACTATTCGCAGGTAAAACCATCTATAGGCAAATTTCATAGCCCCATTCCAGCCGAAATTATACAACACCATTTATAGATGCCTACATAGCACGGCCCCCTGTCCTAGATAGCTATTGTTTAATAGAAATTGCTCGGTCATGGGCCTACAATAAGCGTAGGAAAGGGCAGCCGTGGAAAGCACGACAAAAGAAAGCTACTGTTGGATAGTAGCCACCCCTACTATTGGCTCACCTTTATATGACACTTTTTTCTTCACAGAGATCCTTTTGTACAAATATTTCCGTTGTATTCCATCTGACATTAGCATGTGCCCAAAAACACGCAAGCTTCAGTGGGTTGCATTCTCTCTAACCTACTAGGCATGGCACGTACACTGTCTGACCCCCCGCCAACCAGTTAACAGTCCAACCACTAACTTTGATAGTGACCTTGATATAACCACCACAACTCAGATGGACGAGTGGGAGGTGTTCTTCAACTTACATCCTATAGGGACTGTAGACATCAGTGACCTAGACATTCTTGGGAAGCATGATTTTGATCTGTCGCACAACTGACCACAAGATATTGTTGGTAACCACTTACATGAAGTGGGGGGGATTTCATAGAGACCACACACTCAACCATTGAAATAGTTGCATTGTTCTTTCTACCCAATATAAATGGCTATACCTTATCAGTAGAATAGCAAGATGCGTTACAGAGAATCATAGCCCATGCAAATGCAGTGTATGCATTTCCTTGTTGTACATGATAATTCAAGGAATAGTTGGCACTAGTAAATCACATTTAATATGGGAAATTTCAAGGTCACTCCACTCATGCACCAACATCCATGTCATTTGCTTACTCCTACTAGCTTCAATAGGATTTGCAACATTCAACATTTCTGGTACAACAATACACACCAGCCTACACATACCATTAGCTGAAGTTACCCCTCTCTGAGGTCAAACCCTCACTACATTTCAACAAGCCATGGTAGATGTGGAATATATACTTATCGATGAAATGAGTTTCATCGGCCCTAAACTGCTAACCAACATAAATAGCCGCCTACATGAAGCATTCCCCATCTATAAATGCAGGCTTTTTAGTGGTCATTCTGTTATTCTGGTTAGATACCTAGCTCAGCTACATCCAATTAAAGACACTCCCTTGTACATTCCTGGCACCTATGGCCACATGTTATGGTCACTTTTCAGGAATATAATCATGCTTATTGTTAACTTCTACCAACAAGGTACTGGCCCTGCCCACCACACCTTCCAAAGTCTAATCACGATTGGAATCTACTAATTTCGTGGACCCCTACATATGTTATCCTTATAGAACAAGCAACATTCCAAACCACAACGCACCTTTATGCTACAAATGCGTTGGTAATACTACATAACAAATATAGGATGTGAACCCTTAACACGCCAATCACAATAGCTAAGGTTGAACAAACATGTCAAGCCGAACCAGGGCAAAGCACCAACACATAATTAGAGAATAGCCCACTGCTC
Source organism: Taxus chinensis (assembly GCA_019776745.2). Lineage (NCBI taxonomy): Eukaryota > Viridiplantae > Streptophyta > Pinopsida > Cupressales > Taxaceae > Taxus > Taxus chinensis. The sequence goes on from CM034146.1 coordinate 803,285,041, forward strand.
TGTGAAGGTAAACAAGCAATGTTGACAACAAATATTTGGGTGCAAACTGGTCTTGTTAATTGTGCACAAAGACAGATCGTTACTATGTTGTATGAGAAAGAAAGCACCCCACCAAGCTTTCCCTTGTATGTGGTTGTCAACTTCCCAAGCTACAAAGTCCCATCCTAGGACCCAGCACATCCAACATACATTCCAGTCCCCCATAACAAGAAGCAAGCACCAATAGCTACCCTTAAAAATGGCATGGGCACAAACTATTCATAAAGCAAAAGGATCGACTCTTGATAAAGCTACCATCAACATTGGCCACAAATAATGACAAGGTATGACCTTCACATCCTTGTCCCAAGTTCGAGCCCTTGGAAACCTCCACATTTTCCCAGCCTTCTCATTCACCCGCTACAAGCGTCTACAGGAAAAAAACACACAACACTTTGGTTAAAATCAAAATCACAATTATATCATGGGCTACCTTTGGTCACAACATAGGTATGTAATAACGTTTTGCCTCACAGTTATTTACACTATCTTCTAACACACCCATATCATCACAACCTAACAAACTCACCCTTTATTTTGTACACATTCCCTTTATCAAGGAATCCACCTCCTGTAGTATGCAAAGAACAAAAAAAATGGCTCACCCCCATTGGTACAGTACCCCATTTAAACTTAATTTGCATTTTCCATATGTTTCAAAAAAACTTTACGTGCCCCTTTCTATTAATGCCTACAACTAGGATACGCATATTGATTTGTTGTTTGCTTCTTACTTTAGCTCTAAATTTACAATTCAATTCATGTTAGCCACAACAAAATTTTCTAAAAATGCCTATTCTAATGTACACACCTTGTACTTTCCCCTAATATCTGACGTTTGAATTCCACTTGTAGGGAACTTTGCAATGGCTGACAACTTTTACACGTTAGTTGTCCGCACCAACATTGATGTCAGTTTTCTGGAAAGCCTGTTATGCAACTATGTAGACACTCACTACCAAACGTCTACACCTGTGGATGAAGCTACCATTACAAAAATATATTCCACACATAAAAAAATCGAAGAGGCACAACAAATCCTGCAACAAATAATTATAGTTGTGGAAACTACACAAAAGAAAATGAAAGCAAAAGCTTATAACGACATGCTTCAAAAATTGATTGACAAGGCATTCACTTCATACCTCCTAAAAGGCTCCTAGACACAACACTCTACGAGAAACAGTGCTTAAGATGGAAAATCATTTCATCTTGTACATGTTATACTTATGTTTCTGTTACAATTTTTTGTCACACCAAAAGCTCGAACTGATGGTGGAGAGGGATCTCATCGTTTTAACCAGTTGTTACACCAACACACCCCCGCACGATAGAGTTGGATGTAAACATGTGAGTTCTAGGCCCACCACGTATTCATCCAACTAGGCCCAACGGCATTAGGAGGCAACGACACTGGGACTTCCCGGGAGGTCACCCATCCATGTACTACTCCAGGTCAGGCACACTTAACTTCTTGGCTTTGATACCATGTTATGATTTGTCGTCACACCAAAAGCTCGACTTGATGGTGGAGATGGATCTCATCGTGTTAACCAGTTGTTACGCCAACAGTTTCTCCTTCAATCCCTGTACATATCGAACCCTTCCAATAACAACATAAATAGAGGTGTTTTGTTCTTTTTGTTTTATTTCCCACAAGCTTATGTACTCCATGTTGTACTAAAGAAAATAGTCTCCTAACTGTATTAAGAAATTTCATTTCCATATCATTTTTGTTTTTGCATAGTTTCAACAATAACTATATAAATTACTACTTATTGTTTACAAGATTAAAACTACACTACAATTTGTTCAATAAATATTGATTAAAACCTAGGCTGCAAACCTCAACTTTAATTACTTTATAATATTTTCACCGGCTACAAAAACATCTAAATACCCTATCCAAATAAACCAACCGACTATTTGAATGTTTTACATGTTTTTAATGCAAAACACAATGACAAGTTTTAAATAATTTTATTAAAATGTTATAACAAAACTAACAACTCTTTGTTCATGGATGTTACGTATTTGATTGGTTTACGCATATTTCTGTATTCACAATATGGACTGTATTGACAATGAAAATCTGATAGCATTACGTTTAATGTATCACAATGGTACATCTTGTTCCCAAGGTCAAAAAAACTAATGAGGACACAAATGTGGATTGTATACACGCCACAATATTCATCTATTTACGCAGGTGAATAAGAGGTAAACACCTTAAACCTATTTTGATGGATAGCAGTGATAGTTGCATTCCAATTCCTATGTATGGACCTTTGAAAATTGAGAAAGAAGAACCGGTTAGCCTCCAGTTCGGTAACTTTAGTATTAGTTCTTGGCCTAACGACACAGGTGGCACGAGTTATGCCAGTAGCATCGACGGTAATGAAGAAACCAGCCATTATTCTTCGTATTCAAACTCGCCCAAGCATTCTAATGAACCTGCAAATGAGGTACATCTTTCTGTGATTTTGTTTTACTATTTAACCTTAAAATAAAACTGATCTAAATAATGCTCAGATTTTTCTAATTCAAACAGTCTATTGTTCTGTAGGTTATTTCCTTTTCTCGGTTTCCATGTTCCCTTCTAACGACCTTGTAGTGGCCCGTGCATGTGCATAATTCAAAACCTAAATAATGCTTAGATTTTTCTGAGTCAAACAGCCTATTGTTTAACAGATGTTGTAAAACCAGATCCAGCGCATAAAACCAGATGGTGTACTAATTTGATACCAATAAATGCATCCTCTTCATTAAATCTGTGAGTCTAATCTGCCCCTCAAATATAAGGGTTTATATTTTGCGCTTAGGCAAACTCACAACATCATCTTCATTCAGATTTGGATGGAGGACTTTTTTATGAAATTTATTTTGCCCCTGTAATATAAGGGTTTAGTACTTTCATTTAGATAAACGTGCAATATTAAGTTGATCTGGGTGACTTATAAATGGATTCTTTTACTAATCAATGGCCTTTTCTATTACAGATGATTTCTGAATATAAGCATATGGGCTATGTGGTATTTGTCAATTTGATATATTTGTAACTTTTTACTGTTGTATTTCTGTTTTCCTTTTAATTTATTAAATTTTACTTGCTTTGGGTACATATTTAAATTTATTTTATGATTAAAAAATCATCTGGGATTCACATTATCAGTTTTGAAGGAAAGATCATGCGGATTTATGCTTTATTTAATTACTTTATAACCAATTTAGTGCAACGTACAAGCTTTACTGTTATTGTTTGAGGTTTAAATATAATACTGTTTATTTTGCCACAGCTTGGAAGCTCAAGGTTTGATTGCTAGGTTTCATGATACTCTGTAGCAGGGTTAAACTGCCCTGATAGACAGAATCATATAAAAGGTACGTGAACTGTTTGACAAAATGCCTCACAGACATGGGGTTTTATGGACAACAGTGATAAAAATGGGAGCATTCACACATGGTATGGACATCCGGCGTAGCATAACTGAAAGTGGATTTTTCTCAAATGGTGTAGTTGTAAATGCCCTAATAGACATGTATGCAAAACGTGGAAGCATACGCAAGGCACACGAATTGTTCGACAAAATGCTTCAAAGATATGTCGTCTCATGGAATGCCACGGTTACAGGATATGCACAAAATGGCTTTGATGTGGGTAGTTGGCTTGCGGTTCAAATGGTAAAGAGATTAATCAAAGAAGAAGAATAAAAAAGATACCTGGGTATAGTTGGATTTAAAGCCCTCACATAAAAGATCTATGAAAAAATGCAGAAAATGTCTTTGGAGATATGCCACCATAGTGAGAAGCTGGAAATTGCATTTAGCTTGTTAAATACACCATGAAATGATTAAATTTATGATGTTTAGTTATTTAGTTTTATAGCAGTTGACCGATACATCACTTCTACTTATTAAGGGAATATTGTGTTTGGTTCTGTCATGCTAAGCGCTCACAAAAAAAACTGAATTTAGCCTTAACCGAGCCAAGGGATTCGACCCCAATTGTCTGAGATTTTGCATGGTCTATGTTTGACGTATTTATTCATTTACCATGTTGACTGCCCAGAGTTTGTTTCAAGAATAGTATCTAACTATTTTCCCATCTAGTAATCCCAAATTACAATAACATTTATAGGATTCTGGTTGGTTTGCCAATTAGTTCACTCATGATATGCATGAAACTATAATGTAGATTCTTTTGTTCATTTTAGACAGGTTTTTGTTCGAATTTGATTAATTTAGATGGATTTTTCGCTTGATATATTAAATCTCTACTCCGACTAGCTAGGTATATTTTAAACTGAGATTTGGACTCTGGCCAATAACCTCCAAATACCAAGGTACCGACATGACGCTTTCTGTTGTTAATCATCTACCCTGTTTTGGTTTTTTGTGGATATGGTTTAGGATTCATTGTTTTTTTTTTTTACGAGTATATGTTCAAAAGCCTTATTTGGAAAGCACTCTTTAGCTCCCCGTTATCTAATATCCTGGATGCATCTTGATTAACAGAGGGCTTTTATTTAGTAACATCTACTTTTTGACGTTTTCTGTTGTTAATCATCCATAGCAGAAGAACACCTCCAACTTAGGGAAAAAAGCCCCAGCATTGACCCATTGTATCTCCCACCTTATCTTACTCTACATAAATAACTTTCATAACATAAGAAATATGATTTAGTCCAACAAAAAATGTAAACCGAGTAGTGTTCTTTAAAATTGAATATTAAATGTTTTTCCAAACCTCCTATGTTATTATTTTGTGACAAACATGGCTTTCCCCGGGTATAACACAATACCAAAAACCTTCAAGCAATCCTTGTCTATTTTTGCTATTAAAGTTTTCATTTCTATCTCACTTATACATCGGTAAAAAATTGGATCTACCATTTCACATTTTCAATGAATGCCATATCAAAATTTCTTTATAACAATTGTTTACACAAGGTAAATACGGTAAAAACTTAAAAATAAAATTAAAAACGCTTTTAACAATTTGCAGTCTGTCATCAAGTACAATTGCGTAATTCTCTAAAATCACAAACCCTGTGAACTACTTGACAATAAGATAAATGGTTTTGTTGACATGTTTTCAAATTACTCAAAAAAACGTTTACACCAAACTTCTCACTCCACCGAAGCAGAACTAAGACATGTAACCACCAAGCAAACACCTTGCACCACATTCCAAACTCCAATTGCCCCAAACACAAAGTAACCTTGCTCCCCTCAGAGCGACCACTAGTATCATATAAACAAGAGTCATAGGTAAAGGATTAATATTGAAGTCATCAACTCCCAAGATGATTGTGTATTCTCAAAAAAATAGAGATTTAATCTTTGAAAACTAGACTTGGTAGGGAGAAAGAAAGAAGGCATATTCCATGAAGCAATCATACCAAATATATGGTGGAAAATAAGGTTATTAAAATCCAAATCCAACCCCGGTCTATAAAGTATGAAATATTCCATCAAAAATGATTTAGTTGTGTGATTTCCCAAATATCCAACAAGCATAGAATATTCTAGTCTCAAATCTCAATTTGAAGTTGATTTTTACTTCTCAATATCTAACCCATTTTCTTCAATAAATTCATAATCGTTACTTTTTCTTTCTCTTCATCATTATCTATACAGCCATCATCCTCCAAGCTTAGCCTAAATCGTTAACTTGCTTCAATGGCACATCACAATCATCACCAACATCATTATCCTATCTCAACCCACAATCACCATCGTATACTTCCCCTATATGGTACCCAAGCTGCTATAAGGATCCTAACATCATCCCTCAATTTCCCCGCAGGAATAATTTGTCTCTCGTACAAGTAAAACGGACACAAACTAGGAGTGAAATGATTAAAGGAAGGTGGAAATTGAATGGTTCCCTGCTTCATAGTAAAAGCTAGTTTTGATCTTAAATTCCCCTAAATTTGGAATATGTGTCATATCTCCCACTTTATGAAATTGTTTTGTGATCTAAGGTAAGGTAAATTAAATATAAATAAACATGTAAACTTTGGATTTGAATAATATCTTTTTGCTTTAGGTACAGGTAGTCTTTTTCCTCTCAAGGATGCAGTGTGTCCTCTTTCTCCCCAGGAAGTAGCTCAAACTCTACGTACTATCCCTTACTCCATTGCTCACTATCGTCACTTGCTTTCTCCAATATAGATTAAAATCATTTGGTAAACCTCCGAGATCCCTTTTCAATTCATAGAGATAAAAGTTATGTAACATTTTGGACATAGGTTTGCAGTCAAAAAAATCAATCTTGGGTAGTTGTTGCATTAATGATCGCCTACCCAAAAGAGAATCCAAAATCATATTATCTTTCAATAAATGTGTCTTGTATTCTCTATCATTACAAGCTCCATGTTATTCTTCACTCCATTTCTTGGGTTCCTCTATGAATGTTTTTGATGAGGAATGAGTGAAAACTACATCTGAAATACTTTCTAAATAAATCTAATGATCATCCAATCTTTCCCAAATTAACTAGCAATTAAACTAGTTTTCTTTTATGTGATATTGATGAAAAAATATGTATTGTATAACTCCACATAATGAATATAAATAGTGTTGGTCTATCTAATCAAATACTTGCAAATAAAATCATAGCTAAAAACATTGTAAAAAGCATTATTTTCTAATAAAATTTCCTCATTTTGCACTAAAACAAATAAACAAGGTTAATATAGGCATTACAATAATATTTGTCTCAACTTGCATGAAAAGAAAGAGACTAATAATAACTCTTACACATTTTAAGTGAACTAAAGTCCAATAGAGAAGACTAAAAATAGACTCAAGATAACAAATATCATCCACTAGTAATATATGGTCAACATGCAAGAAGCCAAAATTAGTTTAAGTGACACATGCATCCTAATAAACCTAAGCCTTCAAATATCTTCTAATATTATAAATGGATCAATATAATACTTATTTTAGTCATCTAAACATAGAAATGGTGTCTCACCCTTTGTGGATGAATGGACAATGATTCAGACTCAATTACGTGTACATTCAATGAAATTACATTCTAACTAGAACTTCTAGTCTAAAAATAGATTTTTACACGTATTCTTAAAAAGTCCTATACACTAAAACACACATGTTTAATTCAACCTTTTTAATAAAATTGATCTTTTAAACCATTTTGAATTGTATCTTTATAATTAAATTAAATTTTAACAATTCATGGAATTTTTCCTCACAACATAAAATAGTTTTTTTGTATGGGATATATATTCACCTATGAATTACATTATTTTTATATACAGAAACAAATCACCAATCATTACACCAAAAATCAAAAAAGACTTAAATTTGCATAGAGAATTAATATGACAAGATGCGATGCATAGGATTTTATATAAATTTTTAGGACCCTTTTCTTAAAGTATACCCTACTACAATGATAAATTGTTAGTACTTGGAAAAAAAATTATATAAATATTTCATAATTGAAGATCAACGTGTGTCACAATAGTGTAATGAGAGATGGTCATTAAGAAAATAACATAGTCCAGTAAAATCAAAACAAATAGTAATAAATGAATAACATAACAAATGAGAAAATTAAATGAATACACTTAGTTGGAATTAACTTTTACGGAGCTAGACATGTGTTGAAACTCATATCTCAATAATGAAGTTAAAAAGTTTCTTAGTAATCCATGCGATATAAGAATGAAGAAACAACATTAAAAAACAAATTAATCTAAAAATAAGCATTAAAATGTCAAACACTCTCATAGAATGGTGTTATTATAGAGATGAATAACTTGACTAAGGAAGGTCTATATATCTTATGGAATGGTTGTAAAATGGATGTTAGGTCAGGTATGGATAATAGGACTAGATTAGGTCTAGATAGCCTATAGAATTTTCATAGAATGGGTACTACTTCAAGTCCATATAATAGGACTAGGTCATGTTAGGGTAACCTATATTAGATTAGGTCCAGAAAATCTAGAAGTGATGTAAGGTGGGTCGACGAGAGATAACTAGTCATGCAGGGTTATGAAAAAGAATAATAAGGGTGAGAAGGTATAGGTGTGAATATGAAAGACAAGGTTAATCCCAAGGGCCTAAAAAAGAAATTCTTGAATTTAAAAAAAAAAATCCATAAAATTCCTTACGTCTCCATGATCATGATGTTCTTTTGATTTGTCTTTAACAGCTAAGGTTGCAAAAATATGGCAATTGTATGAAAGTTGGATGTAAATTTTTAAAAGTTTCAAAAAAAAAATTGAAGCCTATAAATAAGAGGTCAAATTTTTCATTTTCACTTTTCATGAGATATTTTGAGTCTTTGGAGCTCAGGATTAGCCATTTTTAGTTATATTAAAGTATATGGCACAACTTCGAGGAAGTAGACACATGGGAATCAATCGAGGGCATACAACCATAGTTTCATAGGTAGATTTTGCATTCAATTGAAGATAGCTAGTTATATAGAAAAATGAAAAATAGATTTTCATGGAATTTTCTTCTAGTTGTTCCAAAGTAAAGATAATAACGAACTCTATGTTGGTTTTCTATATTACGATGCAATTTGAGTTATTGTAAATGCATATATGACAATAGTTTTGATTCATTGTACATAGCTTGTAATTTTATATGAATGATGGATGTAATATTTGTGTATTATATTTTCATTCTTATACTTCTACAAATGTGGAAACACGTATATCTTTAAATGAAAGGAAAAATGGAAAATCTAGGTAGCATGAAACATCTAACTAAAAATAGATAGTAAAATCTAATAAAACAAAAGATTTGTCATTATAATTAGCTAAAATACATCTAATGTACAAAATATGATAAATCTAATGAACAAAATATGTGTTAGTACAAGTGATAACAATAACATCTAAAAAAATATGAGAGAAGATAAAATAAGTGACAAGGTGCCAGTGGGGTTTGGGTGAATCGATTAAGATAGACACTTGTGTCCGGATCCACCTAGGCTCAAATCTAGTTGGGCACGATCCCTTCGAGGTGGTTTACCTGTTGTGGCGGGTGTCACATCCTTGGTGGTTGTGGTTGGCGGTTCTTCTCGACGGTGGCGGACTTTGCATCATCGTCATTGGTGTTCGCGGCAGCTGGTGGCTCTAAAAATGGCGGTGGTGGAAAAAATTACATCATCGGTGCGAGCTCAAGTGGTCGTGTTTGGTGATGGATTAATTGTAATATCTTGTCTAAGAATGTTGTTAAGGGAAGGGACCCAAGAACCCCCTGGTTCTAAGCTCTGGTCAAAAGCATTTAACTATCTAAAACAAAAGTGACAAGGTAAAACTAACATCTAATGTAAAAAAACTAGTAAGTCTACTAAACAAAGTATAAGAACAAGGTATAATGAACATCCAATGAAATTAGAGAGAGATAAAATAATACACACACACACACACACACACACACACACACACACACACACACACACACACACACACACACACATGAAGTGAAGAGATGTGTAAAATCAAATCAATACTTGCACTAGACTATCTTATATTATAAAGAATGGCCATCTAATATCACAACCAGGGTGGATAGATATAGCATGGGTGTAAAGGAAATATATATGAGGAAGAATTTTTTTATTCTACAAGGTATTACAATCTTAAACTCAGAATATTTGGCCAAAGCCACTATTAAGTGGGTAAAAGAAACAAAATAAAGAAGAAGATGCAAAACAATAAGGGTGTGGTTAAATATCAGCAATATCCATTGAGAGGATATAGTAGTAATCACAGAAAAAAGAGGTAAGGTTCCACAATGGAAATACAATAGCCTTGGAAAATAATGAAAAGTTATAATCAATAGTACATAGCTAATTTTTTTTTAAATCAAGGAATGAAGGGGCCCAATTATTCAAGTTTAGGTTGGGAAAACTAGTGAGGGATAAATCTATCCCATTTCAGCATTGAGATGCAAGGAAAGTAAAGGGTTCTAATCTTATGTGATGTGTTCCTCGTTCCTTATAACCCAAAGGGGTCATTGAATAACTACAAATATCGGTTACTTACATGAAAATGTGTGGTCATAAATGATAGATGTGCATCCTACTACCTCCACCATAAAAATGCACTCCAAAAGACCTCATGCTCTATTGTGAGGCAAACTATAGATTTTTATATTTCAACTACGAAAGGGGGAGTGTCAATGGCATCACATTTGTTTTGGTTGTGATTAAATTTTGAATTTAGTTTTATTACCTTTTGACTAATTTTTCTTTTGATATTATGGATTTTGAATTTTTTGTCTTTTTATGTTCTTCCTCAATATAGACTTGGAAGGTTTATCAAATGGGTATGAAAGATTAAAATGTAGAGAGCTTACATTTTACTATTATAGATCAAAAACTACAAATATATATATATATATATACCCTTATAACTACCCTAGAGAAAAAATGTGATCTCATCTCCTACCTTAGTGTGCCTCAAGTGAGAAAGGGAGTGGAAAACGTGAAACATCAAGCGAGAATGGTGCAAAAATAATAAAGCTAATGTCTGACCACAACAAGATTCTTGCTTCATAGGAAATGAAGATGGTAAGATATGAACTATGTAATAGGTAAGATAGGTATTGATTCCATTAGACATGAGTGTAAACCTACAATAGGTCTAGCACAAAAAAAGTGTGGGAAAACCCAAGAGGGAGATAGGTAAATATGTATGATAAATCCAAGATGGAAATAGTGCCACCATTAAGTAAGATACCAAGGGTCCCTAAAAGGGGAAATGGTCATATAAACCCAAAAAGGAAGATAAATTCTATAAAGAGTAATATCATACCACAAGACCCTAAGTGGAAGTAAATGGAAAAATAAACCTGACAGGGAAAGTGAAAAATAATAAGTTTCCTAAAGGGATTGAAAGAGGAAAATGGTCAGATAATGCAAAAAGAGAAGGTTTTTCAAAATTAAAAATTACCATATGTCTCAAAAGAGGACAATGGTCAAATAAAACCAAGAGGGAAAATTTTGTAAAAAGCAGCAAATTACCTAAGGGCTCAAAAGAGGATAACATTTGGATACACCCAAGAGTGAAAAGTTTGTAAAACGTAGTAAATTATTAAAGGACTTGAAAGAGTATGATGGCTCAGAAAACCCAAGACGGAAATGTAAAGTAAGGTAAGATCAAAGTAACATGATGTACAATCTAGTAATAAATTTCATATACATAGTTATGTACAAGTCAACAATGTACTCATGGAGGGCATGCAATATTACTCCAAATATCCTTTATCACAACATAAACATGTTGATGTATGTTATATCTCCTATGGATCATAAATTCCTCAACGTATTTGAGGAGCTTTGATATTTTCTAGTGTATTTCATTACGATTTTCTACCATATCCTAGTCCGCCCTTATGAAAAATTGATAGAGAAGCTTCTAACAAATGTTTTCCAAAAAAGGGGAGAGAGTGGGGAAAAAGGTAGTTTGTTCCTTTGATTGATAAATATCAAAGTGATTAGGTTGTTCTTCGGATTTCCTCAAGCATGTGAATGAATTTGGATGTTTCCCACGATTGAGAGCTTGAGCAGAAGGTGTAGGAAGTGAAACTAATTCCTTGGATTGAGGGGGGGGAGAGGGAATCCATCATTGACACTATTATCAAATTACTTGATAGGTGGCATCAAATGGGAACAAGTATAGAGTGAAGCAGGTAATTTTGTAATGGAGAAGGGGAAGGAAGGGCTCATCATTTTTTCCTTTCTTCATGCACTTGTGCTTTAAGGAATTTCATATGTTTTCAATAGGCATGATAACCCTTAATACAATAACTTAGTGTATAATGCCACATGTAAAATTGCACAAGATTAGCAGGTGAGGCCATAAATGGCATGACAATGTGTGGGGGAAAGGTTATAATAGAATAAAAAGGCATCATTTTTGTTACTATAGACCCAACCAAGGGAACCAAAGTGGTGTTTGGTTCAATTTTTGGTAGGCTAATCGGCCTATTAACCTTAATTTGTTTAGGAAAGGGGTTGGTATAGATGCCTAAGTGGGCATTGATCTTATGAATGTTATTATGTATATCATTTCTTTCATAGTTATAGTTTGTTTCCTTCTTCCTAGACATGGCCTCGTCATATTTCTTCCTAGACATGGCCTCATGATCCAATTCATGACCAAAAAGGAAATTGTAGGCAAGGGTTCTAAGATATGAGAATTTTTTCTAAGAATGAACTCATTTATCTCATAACCAACAAAAATTGTTTTATCACTCTTATACTGAGGTACAGGTCAATCTATATGCCTAGTTGATGTCTAGGTAGATGTTGTCTAAGTTATTTTGTAAGAGGTAGGTGTTGATTTCTCCCATGTTGGGGAGGGGGAAGGTTTACCTCTTTAGGATGGGAAGAATTCACACTCTTGTAAGTCTAAATATTGTGAATGTTACATGGGAAATAATTCCATGATTATGAGTTTATGCAACTTTTTCATTAGTGGTGTTGCTATTATGGGGTCATATTTGGACTTCAAGAGTTTTTTTCTTTAGTGGAAATATAAGGTGCTAAAGGCTCATTTGGCAATGATTCAAGCACCTTGTTATGAATGGTTGATTGTGGGATGGGGTTTTCACGGTTATTAATAAGGGGAGATGTGTGGGGACCTTTATTTGGCACACTTTGATGAATATGATGTGGTATGCTAGTCACTTGTGCCAAATTTGCTTGCATTTACAAGAATTGATTGTTTTTAGATGTTTACATGTTGGCCATTTAATCCAACAATTGTTTGATCATTTATGTAGAATCCAAAGGGGGTTTTGATAAGTGTTGTTTGGTTAAGAATGTGTATTGTTAATTTTATCAATTGCCATGGTCAAAGAATATGTAGGAAGTGTAATGGACGAAAAATAGGGAAATCCATGTTTTGACTTGCCCTAGTGGTTGAAAAGATGTGTGTAACTAGGTTTTAAGTGGTTAGGATCCCAAACATGTGTTTTTGGATAACATTTGGATATTCTTAGGCATATTAAATAAATTTTCAAATGATTTTTGACATTGTAGGTTTGTAATTGTAATAATCATATTTTTCACCCTCTTGGTCCATCTTATAATTCAATTGATATCTATTGGAAACCCTAGAAACAGTTGCATTATACGTAAATTTGTTGGAGTTACATGTGGTCATATTGTAATTTGCATATAAGGTTTTAATGTTGATGGAGGCCTAATTGATGCTTTAGTTTTTAGCACTATAAATATATTCCATGGTAGCAAGAGGAAGATAACCTTTAGTGGTTCTAAAGGTAGAAGATAATTAATAAGAAAAACAAGATATACTTGAAAAAAATTAACTCTAAGAATCTAGATACGAAAAATACAACATGAATAGGACACAATCAGAAGGTGGGGTAAGATTCATGACTAGTTCAATAGAATGTATGTGAGATAAGACACTCAATAAGATTATCCTATCTCTCTCTCTTAATTTAGATCAGGATATAATTATACGGCCATGCTAGAGGCAATACACAAGTAAAGATATAATCAAGAAGTGTAGATATACATGGACTTAGAAGAGAGTACTCCAACTCGATATCAAAAGTGTAAGGCTCTAAGACCTATATCTAAGATATGGGGATGGATTCTTACTAGGATTCGAATGGTTGAAAAAAAAAGGTAGTAAGGATTTAATCCTAAACTAAGGGTTATAATTCCATTAGGCGGTAAGTACGTGTTATAAAGAGAACAATAATATAATTATAGAAAAATATGCTACATTATCCTAATCTAATACATGATACATAAAATAATCAATAAAACAACATAAAATAAATGGATTTAGGGTAAGATATACTTACGTCATGTGGACATTGTTGGTGTATTAATCCTACTTGGTTTTTAGCATCTTCTGAGAGATTATTGTGGGTGGGTCACAAGAGGGATATGAAGGATACTTGAGTCTACAAATTTTGGGGACTCTAAATACTAACGTAGACCTTTTCAATATCATCTCATGTTCTTGATGCTCCCAATACCCAAAACCTCAATGATGACCTCTAAGTTTAAGCTCCACTAGACCCTAATACCTATTAAGTTTTAATGGAATATTTGTGATTGCAAGAAGAGTAGATTATTTAATTATATCTAGGAGAACCGACACTAATGAAACCTATAAATAGGGTAACATAACCTAAAGTAAATATCTTAACTCAATCGATGTCATCAAACATGGCCGATAATATTAGTTGAAATGATATTTTTGTATAATTTTATCATCCATTTTGAATTTAATTATTGATGCAGTATAAAATAGAATCTACACCATTATTCATTTTGAATATGATAGTTGATGTAGTATAAAATAGATTCTAGTGGAAAATTGGAGGCAAGAAAGATTGAAGGTACTAAAAAATCATTAGGTTATCTGAGGGGGATATGAAGGTCATGGTATAGTGGTAAAAGGAATGCTAAGGTATGATAGAGAATGTGGTATGATGATATCTCATGAGGTGTTACAAAATGAACACAACCCTTTCTCAATGCATCCCTCAAGACATCCACTCAGAGTGATTAATACACCTACAAAATGCCAAGATAAATCATTATTAAGTGAAAAATAAGGTGTATACAAGCACTCCTAGGTTTTTATATTATACTTCGAATATATACTAAAGCTCTATTTACAATTCTTACTTGTATCCACAAATTGAAAGTTAATATCACCCTTGAATCATTATCATTTAATAACTCCACATCAAGTTCATCGTTATGACCACCTGATGGATTGTTACTCCCTATTTTGGTTGCAATATTATGCACAATCAGTCATTTCAATGAATGTAATATCTTCATTTATGGTTATGTAGATTATATTTTTTTACAAATGAATTAATAATATTTTCAAATTCTTCACTAATGGTTGGATCTAATGCAACAACTATTCTCTAAAGTAATTTCCAATAATCAAGTGTTGGATGTGCATCTCTAATATTTGTGAGAAGTTGCAACCTTTATTGGTCCTTGCTTTCTCCTTCCTAACTAAACACCTTATCCAAAGTAAAATCTGATTTGAATTGATCCAATAATAGTTAATGTGTTTTTATTACTATTGTATAGTGATTTATCATTAGTAGGATGCAGATGTCCCAAATATCCCACCAAAAAGATTATTTTACCTACAAAATCCATGTTTTTCATTTTCAAGATGTGTCTAAAAAATCCATGAGTCTATATTATGTTGCATATTGATTCTAATGAAGCTCATTTCATCACTCAATATGTATTTTAAATTTTTTATTTCTTCTTGGAAACTTATAAGTTTTATTATTTCTTGATTTTTGTACACATGCACAACCTTGTGTAATCCATCCTTTAAATATATCTTGAAAAACATTGCACTTTCAATGACATTTTTGTATATCCATTGAAGTATTTTTGGATCTTAGAATGCATCAATGTTGAGCTTTAGCAAGGTAAACCTCTATATCACAAGCTGAAATTTTTGAAAACATATTATTGTCCACTATCAGAGCATACCCAGAAAAGTTGTGCACTTCAAGCTGGCCCACATTATCTAATTGGATCACCCCAAATTAGTAAAATCACAATTTTATTTTTTTATTTGATTCTCCACTTGGTTACCACTCCCTAAGATAATGTACAACACCAAGGACTTCTACAAGTTGATCTTCACACTATCATGCATGTCATCACTTCAACATCATGGCATCATATCCTATGCATGGATCGACTTTTCTGACACACCATAAATTGGCATAAGGTACCAAGGAAATATTATGCATTATTCACAATTACATGCATGCTTGTGCAACTTATGTGCCTCTTAAGTAACACTTCAAAAATCATATATATTCTACAACATTGTGCACTTCTGATGTGCCAAGATGCATCCCAGATCACATTATATCAAGAACTGAAATATTTTTGCAATGCCACACATTGGTGTATACACCTTGCAAAATGCATTACTTCTTCAATGTTGCACACTTGATTCACTAAATTTGTGATTTCTACAAATTTGTATAAGCATTCCATGTGTACTTATCCTTTGTGTCACGCACCTTTTAGTGTGCACAAGTCTTTTTACATCTCTACGCACCACTAAAATATTTCACAACACTTCCCCTCTACATAAATCCTCTAGAACCTCGTGGAACCACTGTGGCATTGCACACACCATACAAAACATGTTACATTCATCACTCATGCACCCTTACAACACTCTCACACAAGGACCATATTTCATACATAGGATTCTCAAACTAGCCACATGGAAACTTCTTTCTTTTCAGTGGCTTGCTAAGATCCATTTTCTAGTTCTGCAATATGTTAGGTAATCCCATACACAATTATACAACAAGAAGTAAAATCTCTACTTGATGTCATGGGTGAAATTTGTTATTATTCCTCTTTTGTACCTATCGTTTATTATAGCCAAATTAGTATAATGATACATAATCTAACGCATCTTATATCCAAGGAAATCAATTTGGAATCAGAAGTGCTCCCAATGTATTCCTAAATAATTTCACGCTTTGTGCATATTGTATTAGTTGGCCATCTTTCCCACATGTTCACATGCCCCAATTATCTAACATCTAAATGGTCATCTCTCCGTCTAAATAAATCAATTAGGATACATTTCCATTTCTAAACGCATGGCCCTACTCTTCTAGTCTTGTCTCCCACTATATGCATATGTACTCTATTGTGTTCATTCATTTGAATAGAAGTGGTGTCATTCTACAAATATAATGTTTTGAATTTGTAATAATTGTTTATGTATCTATTCTTAGATTTCATTGCATGTTCTACAATTTTCTGCTTCATTTCAATAGTTCTATCTGTTTTAAATAAGTTGTAGAATTGTCATTTGCACAACATCCTAGGCTCGGTGTAAATCATTCGTATCAGAGCTACAAGTCCAGCAAGCTACCTTGTCATCAATTATTTGCACTAAATCAAGAGACTTGGTATTAGAAACATGCTCAACTCTCGGTTATTGCAATCATGGGAAAAGTGCAGAAAAATGTGAGCAACCCATGTGCACCACTTTTAAAATCTCTAGATGAAAACAAGCACCTATCTAAAGAGATCCAAACTCTCATGTACTAGAATCAACAATTGCAAGATGTTCTCCAGTATATGGAGAAAGGATTTAGTCTTATCATGGATCATCTAACATATCTCATGGCTTGAAGCACTTGCATTACCAATCCTATCCCCCAAGGCCTCATTCAAGTTAAGGATATCAATCAATAAGTTTCTACAAAAGAAGAGGAATTGGCACACCTCATAGACTTGTGCAACATTCCAAGTGTATGATCAACCAGTTATTAGCATACCCCCGTGAGAAGTTGAGAAGCATACCATAGGATTTTGTTTCAAGTTGTTGAAGCAATTGGATTATAAAGGCTATATCATATGAAAAATGGGCCTATCCATCACCAATCCCCTCTAGATGAAGATAAGACCGTGTAACATGGGTCTTGGTTACATTAGTTATAACACATATAGAAAAGACTACATGCAATTCTCTATGTTGCCAAGTACAGGTGTTGCTTCAACATCATAATCTACAATACATGGTCCAATGGTTTATCTTGGTGCATCATGTTCCTCATCCCAACATCTCTCCGAGAAATTTAAAGAAGTGGTGCAAGCATCTGAAAAATGCTCTATGTGAATTATTGTTTCAATAAGTGAAATTTTCATAGTCATGCTCCATGTAGAAGCACTTATAGGCATGCACATAAATCTTAATGAAAAATAACACAAAATCAGCATTAAAGATGGTGTACCCCTCGATGGTGTTTCGCACAACAGTAGCATGAACCCATGGCTCAATTGTGCAACCTGTGAATAAGTTATTTTCAAAGGCACGTGATGCAAACTCCACTCACATGCTACTGTTTCCATCACAATAAGCATACCAATGAGCATTGTTAGCATCTTCATCTTTGTGGTATTTTTAGAAGAATCAATCATTCCCCATCAACTTGTTGGTTCTCAATTATTTCTGCACAAAGGACTACACATTCACTGAAAGTAAACTAGAGGTGGATGGCCCTTTACGGCTAAGGTAAAAGAACTTCCTTGCACAAGAGTCTCTACAAGCACAAAGCATACTATATCATTAAGACATTAGATAATAACACATTATGTTATACATCTCTATATACAATGTTATATGCATATCACATTATATGCACCCAAAAATTACACATTGTTATATGGAAGATTGCAATAAATCTCTAGTGATGAAGAAAATATTCTCCAAAGTAACAATAAGATCTAGGTCCTTTCCCTTCACTTTTGCATTCTTGTTATGACCTTTTTTTCCATGTTTTAAGTTTGAGAGTTTATTCTATGATTTTAGGCTATTTCTACTCTTTCTATGCTTTGTTTTCAGCCTTGGTTGTGTAACCACTTTAGTGGTTCGTAACTGACATTCTGTCTAGACCAGCAGTCCTGTCACCTTAATCTGGGGGTTAAAACACACGTGTTTTTCAACACTTGTATAGATTTCGGGAGTGATTTTCTCACTCATTTCTCAACCATTTCACCTAATTTTGGGCTCATCGGGTTCATATTGGAATTCTCTTCCTAGTTTATTATGTTTAGAATGTTGAACTCCCATTATGTTGATTTGTTGTCACTTATTTTTGGACATGTTTTGTTAGACTCATTCTTCCCCAAAGTTTTGTAAAAGCCCAAATTTTACCCAAATGATGGGTTGGAGTTTTTATATTTTTGATGTAAAGTTATGTTGCTGATTTTTTTAGGGAAACTACATAAACAATTAGCTCTTTGCTCAGTTCCTTTTGTAAGCTATAAAAAATACACTACTAATAAGGAAGTAAAATACCAATAATCGTACCTCCTCCTTCGCGTTCCGTAGCAAACCTCAGAATGGGCTAGGAAAATTGGATTGAGCCCTGATTGTGTGATATGTAGGTGATTTTCTTCAAGACTGAGCAAGGCCTTCCTACAACAACGATCCTCTCACTTTGCACTGGATGGGAAAAAATGATTATGAGGCTATTTTGGCATTAGGACGAGGCAAAAGGATGTTCTTTACTGAAAGGATGCAAGAACTTAGATATGGCATGAAATTTTATTCTCCGTGTTTAGAGGGGACGGGTAAGGTTGTATTTATAGCCTAAGGGAGTGATTAGCTTAGATTAATTTAAGTAATCATGGTTTGAAAATGTGGGCAAGATTAGGTGAGTGGGGGCCACAAAGAATGGGTGAGGATTTGAATTATATTTTTAATTCATAAGTGGAGGATTTTAGGTGAGTGGGGACCACGAAGGGTGGGTGAGGATTTGAATTTGAATTTTTAATTCAATAGTAGAATAACATGGAGAATAATGACATGTGGTGAGGATTGGGTTATTTTTTAGATTTTAAAATGGATAATTAATCAAATTATATTTGATTAATTCGAAGTGTATTTTTGTGGGAAATGAGGAAGGGGAATTAATTGATTTAGGATAGATGTGAAATTGGGGTGTCTACATTTTCCCCTCTTTGGAAGGGTACTATGAAAGTAGTGTCCTTTAAAGTAGACGGTATGGGGGAAGAATTCAATCTACTTTTTAAAAGGTAGAGCGAATAGAAAGTGGTGAGTGACGGATGTCATAGTATCCTCCAAGACAAAAATGTCATGAAAGATGTAATTATGGATAGATGTGGTGATGCCCCCTCGAGAGGAACGAGAATGGAATATAGACAGAACTCTTGAAAAGAAGGGAAATGGATTCGGCGGAGAAGAGGACGATAATGGAGTGGAAGAGACTGGAATGACCGCACGACGCAAATGGAGAAAGGATTCAATCGACCTTGAATGCTAGGTGTGAGGGTGTGTTGGAAAGAGAAAAGGGAATGGATAGGATTGGGAGTTGATTACGATAAGAGTAAGGGAGATAGGGGAGGGGAAAAAAAAGGAATGAAAGAGGTAGAAATAAGAGAGAGGGATGATAGGGGAAGAAGGGAATGATGAAGGAAACAAGGCAAAAATAGGAAAATAATAGAGTAGAGGGTGAAGGGATGAAATAGAGAGGTGTAAAATGAAGGAAGCAACAGAGATAGTAAAGAGGGATGCATGGAAGTGAAATAAATGATAGAGCGGAGAAAAGTAGGAAACGGGAAACGGGAAAGGATAAATAAGAAGGTGGGAGTAGGGGGTGAAATGGAGGAAAATGGAAAGAGGACGAAAGAAGAAGTAGAACAGAGAAAAAAAAGAAACTATGAGGGGCGAGGAAAGTGTGAAAAAGAGGAGAGAAAGAAAGAGAAACAAATACAGAATGAACAAAAGGTAGGGGTGTTAGAGAAAAAGAGAAGTGGTCAGAAGAAACGTGAAAATTAGGGGAGAGGAAAGGAAGATAGAATGAATACAAGGAGAAGATTAAAGGTTTCATTGCGAGGAAGACCAAGGCAAAGAATAGGGAACAGACTGTATGGAGATGCATGTGGAGGGTGGTATGATAAAAAAGACAGGACAACGCTGAACAGCTAGGTTATCGATGGGGAAGTAAGGAGGAAACGTGATGGAAAAAGGGGAAGAAGATGATACAGGGGAAGGGAAATAAGATGAGGGGTGGGAGAGAGAAGAGGATAACAAAGAAAATGATGTAGAAGGAATGGAATACAGAAAGGGGGCAATAAGTGGAAAGAGAACGGTATAAGGAATGTTCAAAGAAGAAAGAGGGGAGGAATGACATCAATTGGAAAATATGTGGAGATGCATGAAAGGAGGATACTAGGATGACGAGAAAAGAGGAAAAGGATGTATGATGAAGACAGTAAAGATATTGAAGAGGGCAAAGAGGAGATGGGGAGATGGGTAAGAAGCGACAAGAAAGGGTGGGAGTGAGGGAAAATAATAGGAGAGGAAAGAGAATGGGGGATAGAAGAGGCAATGCTAATGAAAGGATGTTAGGGAAATCCCTTTTACAATGAGTGGTGGGAAAGGGTGAGAGAAAAAAATGAAGAAAAAGAGAAAGCTAATGAGGATTGGAAAGGGTAACGCCAACAACGGGACGTTAGGGAAAACCCTTTGACAATGAGTGGTGGGCTTAGAGGAGGGAAGGAATGAAGGGAAACTCTAGAAGGTCCAAGGGAGTGAATGAGGTCATGCGGAATCAGGATTGATGATTTTTAGGGAAAACCCATTGACAATTATTAGCTCGGGAAGAGAAGATGATGATGAAAGAATGATATAGGAGTGTTAACAATAATGGTAAATGTATGTGTGGGTAGAAATGTGGGGGGAATTTGAGAAGATGAAGTGGATGAGTTGGAACTAGGTGAAAGTGAGGAGAGGATGCGGGTGATGAGGATGAACAAAGTGAGGATGAAGAACAAAGACATGAAAATAATGGGAAGAAACGGTATGAAGGATGATGGATCAAGAAGGGGAAAATGGGGGGAAAGAACGTGATTGTAGGCAGAAGAGATTAGATGTATGTTGTAAGAGGATATGTGGAGAAAGGATAATAGTAGGAGGAAAAAGTGGGTAGTAGGAGATACCAGGTGGAAGAAGTGATCAACAAAGTGAATGAAGAATGAGGCGGGGGAGAAGTTCACGATGACAAGTTAAGTGTAGGGAGGACCCTGACATAAGATTGTCATGTGACAGAAGTGGTTAAGTAAGATTGCCATGTGAGCGAAACTGGAGATGACAAATGGTCAAGCAAGAAGTGGTGTTTTCGAGAATCGAAAAGGAGGTGAGAGGATGTGATAATGGGGAATGCTGAGAAAAAATGAAGGGTGAAGGGTGTGTAGTGATGGGAAAAGGCAAGGAGACAGATCATCCTTAAGAGGGACTCTTAAGTGAGATCGCCATGCCGGATGAGTGGTTAAGTAAGATTGCCAAGCAGAGGAGGGTGATAGTGGTGGTAAAGAGGTGTGATGATGGGGAATGAAGAGGAAATATGGATGGTGAGATTGTAGAGTGATGGGTGAGTGTAAGATGACATGTCATGCTTAAGAGAATCTCTTAAGTAAGATCATCATGTTGCTGGAGAGGTTTCGTATGATCTCCCAACCGATAGGGATGATATGCAAAGAGAAAGACAAGATGATATTGGGGACAGGGGTGGAATGGTAGGTTGAAGAAGATGATCGCGACGAGAGGCAGGAGAAATAAGATGGGGGAAATATGATGGGATGGGGAAAGGCCATAGGGAAAATCAACCTCAAGTGGAAGTCTTAAGTAAGATTGCCATGCGGCCGAAATGGTTAAGTAAGATCGCCAAGCTGAGGAAGAAGATGGATGATGTTAGAGTTGGTGGGAATAGGGTATGACAAAATGGACTGAAGGGGAACCCTCAAGTGAATTTTCCATACTACGAAAGCGGGTAAGTAGGATAACCAGGCACAAGACGGATTTGGGGAAGTATGAGAAAAGAGTGAGTGGGGTATGCCTGAGTGGTAAATGATATGAGATGAGGTGAGGATAAGAAAAAAAGGAAACAAAGGAATGTAACATGAATGGATGAAGTAATATATGCAGTGAAGGGTGGAGAGTGTGAGGGGAATCCTTAATTGGGATGTCCGCGTGGTGAGAGCAATGATGCGAGAATGAGAAGTAGAAGAGGTGGAGTGGGAAGATGTGTTTGGTAGTGATGGTTGTTTGATGAGAGGGCAGGTGGTGAAGAAGCTTATACAGCGGGAAGATCTTAGGGAGAGGGTAAAACTCCACTGAGGATTCCATATAGAAGGGGTTATTAAGTAAGATTGTCAAGCATGAAGCAAAAGGGTGAAAGGAAAGAATACCAATGGGTGAGAGGGGACAGGAATGGTGAGAAGGGTAATATGGGTATAAGCGGCGGAGGAGTAAATGAGGAGTGAGGATGAATGGATCAAATACATGGTGATCATGGTGGGGGAGAAGGAGCTGCTGGATAGTGAATGCTACTTGAGAAATATCGTCAAGTAGGATTCGTAAACTGCAACGGTGATCAAGTAGGATTCCCAAACTGGAGAATGCATTAGTATGGGTGAATGGATGGGGTGAAAAGTAAGATGTTGATCATGCAGGAAGATACTCACGTGACAAAAATCATCTTAATTTTAATATAGCACATAACAGGATGTATCGTGATATAAAAGATCGGGATGACTAGACTGTAATATGTGTGATAGCATAGACAGGGGCCATCAAAAAGGTTTGATGCCCCAGTACGATATGCAAATGGAAGAGAGCATAGACAGAGGCATCAAGAAAGTATGATGCCCCAGTACGACATGCAATCAGATAACATAAGAATATTAGAGAGAACACCAGGATACATAAAATCAAGATGCCCCCTGTAATATATCAAGATACAAGAAAGTAATTAATAATTTATAACTAATAATGCAACACAAGAACCAATAAACATATCCCTAACGTGTTCCACAATGAGGATTGATCGGATGTGCCCCCAAGCAAGGGCACGAGGGCATAGTAAAATATTGGGTCATTGTCCTCAAACAAGGAAGCAATGAGAGCTAGATTTGCCCCAAGCGAGGATTCACGCAAGGAGAAGTGGTTTGAATTTGGTAGTCATAAGGTGATTGAATAATTCGTTGGGGATAATAGTTCAAGGGTTAAATTGTGTTGGTTATTTTATAGTTGTTTTTTTTTTTAGCGATTTTGTGGATTTTTTTTATTATTATTTTTGTTTATTATACATATATACAGATTTTCTAATGTTTTTTAAATTTTTGACGATTTTCAAATGTTTTTGACTTTTTTGACGATTTTCAAATATTTTTAGATTTTTGACGATTCTTGTTAATTGTTTTGGATTTTTGACGATTCTGTGTAAAGTCTTTGGATTTTTGACGAATATTTCTAATGTTTTTAGATTTTTGATGAGTTTCAAATGTTTTTAGATTTTTGACAATTCTTGTTAATGGTTTTGGATTTTTGACGATTCTGTGTAAAGTCTTTGGATTTTTGACGAATATTTCTAATGTTTTTGGATTTTTGACGAGTTCTAATTTTTTTGTGGGATTTTGGATGATTGTTTCTAATGTTTTTGGGTTTTTGACAATTTTCAAATGTTTTTGGATTTTTACACTGTTTTTGGATTTTTGACGATTTTCAAATGTTTTTAGATTTTTAGATTTTTACATTGTTTTTGAATTTTTGACGATTTTCAAATATTTTTAGATTTTTAGATTTTTAGATTTTTACATTGTTTTTAGATTTTTGACGATTTTCAAATGTTTTTAGATTTTTACATTGTGATTGGCAATTTATGGACCAGAGTGCAGACTTATTTTTGAGAGGCGATAAACATGGATATTATCCATATATATCGTGTTTTGTGTTGTAACTTATGCTCAGAATAACACAAATTCTCTTCTCATTGGCAGGATATGGTGGTGATGATATGATGAAAAGAATTCCAGCTCCATTCTTGACTCCACACAACTAGTAAGATGTGTGGGCTTATCACCGAGAATCAATAAGGACGTACGAGGTAGATAATGAATATAAAGACAAATGCTAATAACAATCCCTTTGGGAAATTGTGACTCCATTCTTCATAGCAGTGCTGAACCAGTTTCAAAAATGGCTTTCACTTTATGAGTCACATGCTAGACTCAGACAGTTATGTGGCCTGCTGATTGATAAGATATGAGGTTAAGGGATAGTTCTCTCTTTACTCAGGCATCTAAATTACTTCTTTGGGGATTTTATAATTTGCAAGCACTGTAAGTTTTTATATTTTTGAAATGACTCCCTATGCCTTGCCCCGTGCTACTAGTGAGAAGCAAGGACTCATCATCGAAGGTAAAATATAGGCGAGTGAATTCCCTTTTTGTCTTTTTTTTTTAATATTTTGCAATGTTTTTATGCTTGTATGAGAATGACCCTCTACGCTTTGCCCCATGCCACTTGTAAGAGGCAAGGGTTTATCTCCGAAGACAAGACGTAGACGAGTAAGGGCACCTTCCTCCATTCCTAGTCTCACACTACCAGTAAGAAGTGTGGGCTCAACACCAAAGACTATGAAGGACGAAAGATGTGACAATGAATTATTCATAAGTTATTGAATTGATGGATTTTTTTTACAATAGTGGTTTGTATTTGGGAAGAAACATCTGCCCCAATCTCAGCCCCACACGACTAGTAGGACGTGAGGGTTCAACACCGAAGACTGAGATGGACGACCAAACAAACTAGGTAACGAAGTTTAGAGCTTTGTTATGAAAGAGAGAATGTATTTGAAGGGAATATATTACCATCAGTAAGCTTCTAGCTATGACCATAGAGGAAAGCAACAAAAAATGGAAGAAGTATGACGCTCACAAACTTAATAGATTTATACTAGCACTTGTCTCATGATGATAAATATGAAGATGTGATTTTGATAAAGAAAATATCTGCCAATGGAAATGAATAAATTTAAATTATTCAGAAATAAGCAAGACAAAAGGAACAATGTACACATTGTATCCTGGAATAGTGAACATCTCAAGGATAAAATTTCTTTAAATGAACTGCATTCATTGGTTCATCAAGATCTTGACCATCTTCAATGGCCAATTTATAGGCTCCAGAGCCAAATTTAGCTATGATTACATAGGGTCCTAACCAATTAGGCTCAAATTTTCCTTGTTTTTCTCGTTCTTTAGTGGTATTCTTTTGATTTTATTTTAAAACGAGGTCACCAATTTCGAATTCTCTGGGTCTTACCTTTTTATGATAACTGTGTTGTAGTCGGTTTTGATAGACTTGAAGATGATTGAGAGCACTAAGTCGTTTTTCATCGAGAAGCTCAAGCTCTTGAAGCCGTGACTGTCAGTATTCATCTTCATTAATTACATCTTTAAGGGAGATCCTCAAATATGGGAGTTCTATCTCAATAGGTAAAATGGCTTCACAACCATAAACAAGGGAAAATGGGGTAGCTCTAGTAGGTGTGTGGTAAGATGTACGGTAAGCCCAAAGATCGGGGTAAATTTGAGTATGCCAATTACGTCCATGGGTGTTGACAATCTTTTCCATAATAGATTTTAAGGTCTTATTGGTTGCTTCCGCTTGACCGTTGCCCTAAGGGTAGTATGGAGGGGACCATTTAAGTTTGATGTGAAAACGTTTGGCTAGGTCTTTTACATCCTGGTTTTTAAATGATTTGTCATTATCTGCAACCAGAGTGGATGGAATACCAAATCGACAGATGAGATTATTGAAAATAAATTTTGATATTTGGCTACCGGTAACATAAGTGAGAGCCATAGCCTCTACCCATTTAGTGAAGTAATCAATAGTGGTAATGATGAACTTATGTACATCGGAAGATGTTGGTCTGATTTTACCAAAGAGGTCAAGTCCCCATTGAGAGAAGGGTCATAGTGTGGTTATCAATTGTAATGCCTGGGAAGGTACGTGGATAAGATTTCCATGCTTTTGACATGCTTTACAACATTTGACAAAATGACATGTGTCACTTTCCATGGTGGGCCAATAATATCCAACTCGCAGGATTTTCTTGGCTAAGGCGATACCATTCGTGTGTGCTCCACAGATACCTGAATGGACTTTAGCTAAGACACTCGAGGATTCTTCCTGATTAAGACATCGCAGTAGGGTGCCATCATATCCTCGTTTATAAAGAGTTTCTGCTAAAATGGTGTAATGAGAAGCACGTTGTGCTAAAGCACGTTTGTGCATTGGTTTCATGTCAGCAAGAAATGTTTTATCACGATTGAAGGTATAAAGATCGTGGTACCAAGGGTTATTCAGACCCACGATCTCACATACCATAGTGTTTTTAGGAAGATCATAGGCAGGCATTAAGAGATGTTCAACAAGAAAATGTGCCCAGGGTTGACTAGATGCGATTTCTAATAGGGATCCAATGGTTGCCATAACGTCGGTAGATTTATTACGAATTCTAGGAATTTGATCAAAGCTAATTAATCGAAAATATCTTTGAAGACTATCCACCATGCATTTATATGGGATAAATTTTTCATCCTTGACCCGGTATTCATCGGTAACTTGCTTGATGATAAGTAAAGAATCACCAAATACAACTAATTCTGTAAGATTCCAAGATATAGCCAGTTTTAATCCTGCAATGAGAGCTTCATATTCTGCGATATTGTTGGTACATGGGAATGCTAAGCGAAATGATTTGGGGATAACATGTCCGCTAGGTGTGATAAGTAAAATATCAGCCTCTGATCCATGGAGATTACAAGATCCATCAAAAACTAGAGTCCAAGCTGGCGCGATGTCTATGTGTAGAATATCTTCATCAGGAAAAGAGAACTGAAGTGGTTCTGTGCCTCAACAATTTGGTCTGCAAGGGCTTGTCCTTTAATTGCTTTTTGTGGAACAAATTTGACATCGAATTCACTAAATAATACGACCCAACTAGACATTCTTCCCGTGAGAATGGGTCTGGATAACAAATACTTGAGAGGATCAATTTTGGCAATCAACTTAGTTGTGTGATTGAGAAAGTAATGACGTAACTTATGGAATGCAAAGGTGACTGCTAAGCATACTTTTTCGATTTGGGAATAACATACTTCGTGCTCAATAAGTGTTCGACTAAGGTAATATACAACCTGTTCTTTTCCTTGATCGTTATGTTGTGCTAGTAGAGCTCCTATGGCATGTTCAGTGGCAGATGTATAAAGTAACATAGGTTTATCAGCAACTGGTGACATAAGAACAGGTGGACTAGAGAGGTATTCTTTTAACTTTGCAAAAGAGTCTTGGCAATCGTGGTTCCAGTGAAAGTGTGCATCTTTCTTGAGTAACTGATTAAAGTGATGGCACTTGTCAGCCAACTGTGATATGAAACGCCGAATAGATTGTATCTTTCCTTGAAGACTACGTAATTGTTTTAGGTTTTGAGGAGGAGGCATTTCCATAATGGCTTTGACTTTGGTAGGATCCACTTCTATGCCTCTTCGTGAGACAATAAACCCTAATAATTCGGATTCCTTTTGGATGACTCATCAAGTTCAAAGATAATTCGGATTATTTCTCAGCATCAAGGTGTAAAAAATGGTAATATAAGAAAGTTGCAGAGGTTTATTGTGTAAAAGTAAGTTCTCTATAGATTCTCAAAATTTATGCAACAAAGATCTAGTAGTTCAGACCTTATACAGGTGTAAAGATCATTCTACCACAAGTTCCAAGGGATTCTCTAAAGCAAAAAGGGTGTTTTCATTTACAAAATATCCAAGATTTGGCTAAGTCCTAAATCATTAGTCAAATTTGAAGACAGGAGAAATTCTGTGATAGAGGTGAGAATATAGAATTTCATGAATTTCAGTGTTTTTCCAGAATAAAAAAAATTCCTTTCTACGAGACAAAGGATCATAAGACCCATGAAAGTGGAAGAGTGCAGGTTCATATAATTTCACAACTCTAGTTAAAAGAGCATGTATTTGGTGAGGGTTGCGATGCAAAGAATAACATCGCCAAACCACAAGGCAATAACAATCAAGTTGGAAAATTGGCTAAGTTTGAAAGCCATGAAACATTATGTTAATGTTTTGTGGGTTTTTTAAAAATGTCGTTCTATGGATTTGGAAGTCTGCAAAATAAATAATAAAAGGTCATGGGAAAACCATCGCACAACGAAGGAAAAAAACATTTACAACTGTTGGTACAAATGCAATGAGCCATGTGCGAGCATTCAAGCGCAAGGAGTTGCAAGTTCATGACAGTTTGAGTAAAGAGTTCCACGAATATGCAGAAGTTGATGTCTTATGGATTTTTAAATTAGTGGAGACATTCTAGATTTAAAATCCTTGAAACAAGGTGAAACTTGTCTTTTGGTCATAACTTTTGATCTAGATATCCATTTTCATCGAGATTTTTTGCATTCATATCATCTCTTCAAGGGCTTTCGGTTCAAATATAGGAACACATGATTCAATTTTTTCAAGGGAGAACCATGAAAACATGAGATTATAGGGGAGAAATGTAGTTTACTCATTTCAAGTTCCCAACCACCTCACCTACCCAAATTAAAAGCCTAAATGACATCCATATCCTCGCCTACAAACTTTGATGGTGTACTGCAAAGGAAAATGACTACTTGTCTCAAGGAGTTAATGACGACATGACATGTGGGTGAACTCTCTCTCTCTCTCTCTCTCTCTCTCTCTCTCTCTCTCTCTCTCTCTCTCTCTCTCTCTCTCTCTCTCTCTCATTATAAATTTGGAGGCACATTGTAAGGGGTCCCTTTTGTTGAATTTTTAGGCCTTTCCATGGATCCATCATTTCATTTCCTTTATAGCTCTACAACTTCACATCCTGCAAGTTTTTCCCAACCTCCACTTTGTAAATGTAAATGAATATTTTATAAGTGAAATATATATGTGGTTTATATCCTTTCAATGCCTTGTATTCATTTCAGATGTTTACCTTCTTATTTTCCTTAATTTATATTCATTCACCTCCTTCTAGAGCCCTTTGTTTCTTTAAAACTCTCACATATGTGATTATTCAGTGTATTTTTAAGTTCGATTCAAACCCTATCTTAGTTTTTTTTGCATTACCATTCTTTAATTTTGTATAATTTTGTATATTTAGTTGTATTTTTAGTAGTTAAGGTTAGTTTGTGTTGAGCTATGATAGAAGGAATCATCCTTCTCTAGAGGTTTTTCTCAAGGAACAAGTTCTTACACCTTAGAGACAATCCCATGTTATCTGAAGTATTTGATCTTCCATGATCAAACCAAGGGTGCTACTTCTAATACCTAACAAATCCCTAGTATTCTTAGGACTATATGATGATATTGGAAATGGTAAATAGGATGTGGTTTCCCAAACTCTCCCAATACTCACTCTACCAGATGTTGCAGGCCTCGGTTGGTGGTTGCATCAGTGGCATGCTCTGATTTTGCGGTGCCAGGTAGATGGGCTTTGGTATTCTTGCCCTATGTTTTCATGTGGATGTTGCCCAGTTGTTTTTTCTTTATTCTTCCTTCTCTGCTGTCAACTATAGAGGTTTGTCTTTGCCTCTACTTTTTTTATTCTTTTTTTCTATTAATTTTTGGTTTCACTTCACCATTATATGCCCTAAATTTATGTGTATGATTATGTGATTAAATTATTGTAAAAACATACTGCAAAACCCCTCATTCTAGGCCGCGTTCAGGAATGAAGGTGAATTTTTGCCTTCAACTGCATCGTTGCAAGGTGTGTCGTTGTTTAGTTCGAGAATTAAGGGACTTATACCGAGGATGGAGGAAAAGAGTTCTTTATAGGACACGTAAGGCCACTGGTGTGGGGTTTGAGGAAAGAAGATAACTTAAACACAAATTAAAATCAATTCATGGTTTATACAATATTAAATATAAAATGTGTTTGATAAAATGTGCAATGACCTCTCAAAGAGTAATAAAATATTAACAGAAAATTTTCCTATCATGCTCGAATCCACTAAAAAGGATATTAAATGGTTACCTTGGTAGTATGGAATGACCAGCATGAGCATCTGGTGTAAGCTAGGTCAAGTCCTAATGTGACCTAAAAGGAAATTTATTACAATAGAAGAAGAAAAATCATGGCATTCTGTTTAAAATGGATCATGTTCAATACATCAATTATATTTATATGACTACTTGTTTGAATCTAGGCTCTTATCATATCTATATTTATAAATTTATAATATTACTTTGTTCTTGATGCGGTCATTTCAGTGGTCTAATAATAACCATACTCCAGTTAGGGATGCAAATTTTCTTGAAACAAAGGACTCTATTAACTTTTGTAAAGTACCGATAGAAAAGAACT
The DNA here is from genome assembly GCA_019776745.2 of Taxus chinensis. NCBI lineage: Eukaryota > Viridiplantae > Streptophyta > Pinopsida > Cupressales > Taxaceae > Taxus > Taxus chinensis. The sequence goes on from CM034146.1 coordinate 803,315,853, forward strand.
CATACGATACATTACAGTGCAACTGCAACATGAAAGAGAAGATTTTATCAAATGAGTAAGGTCTATAAAGGGATGAATCTTGTTTCCTTTTCTATTGGGCTTAGATGCCCTGTAATGATACAAAGGGCCATTCTAGTCAGTTGAAGAGATTCTAAAGCTATATGGAAGACAGGATTTTACGAAGTAGATAGGGTCCAAATTTTGACAGAACCATAATAGACCAAACTGAATTAAGGAAGTTATATGAAAGGGTGACTGGAATGACTCTATTGACTTTATAGATCCTATTTTCTTACATATTACTGAAATTTCCCAGGTTAAATGTAGATGAAAATGACATGGATTGCAACATGGAAGAGAAGACTTTATCAAATATTTGGAACCTTTATTCTCTAATAACAATAGTAAAATCCAACTGAATTGAGTAAGGCCTATGAAGAAATGACTCCAATTTTCTTTTTTATTAGATTGAAGAGCCACAAAACAACGTGAATCCCATTCAACTCACTTGGAAGGTTCGACTCTTATGTGGAAGAGATGCCTTCATCGACCAAGTCCGCCCCCAATTTCTACATAAACATAGTGGAACTCAACTGGACTGTGGAAATTCTCTAAAGGGATGAATACAATGTTGTGGTTCAATTACTATGTGATTCAGAGGATTTTAACTACCAGATTGGGCCATTGTTCTGACAATATTGTTATTTAACTGAAGGGAAGATGAATCCTATATAAATTTTCATTAAAATTAGGCGTCCTATAATACCTAAATCCAATTAAACTTGCTTGAGAGATTCAAGCCTCCTTTGGACAAGATTTTGGGTAACCATGAATATCATTCCATATTATTATAAAATGGATACACTTAGTTTTCCTTTGTAGATAGGTGAATATGAATGTTACACACTGTACCTCTGTGAGAGAGGGCTCATACATTTTTATCATTGCTCATAATACAAAAAAGGCACCAGGTTTGTAAAAAGGATACTATTTCTCTTTTTCTCCCTCCGAGAAGAATCCTGACCATAAAAAATTTTGCATTTCTAATGGACCGTTGATATTCACCTCCTTAGACTTAACTAATAACACTTGATAATTAAATCTTTTACCTTCAATTTCTCGATTTACCACTTGTAGTTTCAATAATGTTCCTTCTTCCCAGGATTTTATCACGTGTATTTAGGCCATGATAGTAGCCACCTTCTTTTCTGTAAGCCTACTCAGGGAATAAAAATCAATTTAGAGCCTAATATCTGATGTTTGAATTCCACTTGTAGGGAACTTTGCAATGGCTAACAACTTTTGCACGTTAGTTGTCCGCACCAACATTGATGCCAGTTTTCTGGAAAGCCTGTTATGCAACTATGTAGACACTCACTACCAAACGTCTACACCTGTGGATGAAGCTACCATTACAAAAATATATTCCACACATAAAAAAATCGAAGAGGCACAACAAATCCTGCAACAAATAATTATAGTTGTGGAAACTACACAAAAGAAAATGAAAGCAAAAGCTTATAATGACATGCTTCAAAAATTGATTGACAAGGCATTCACTTCATACCTCCTAAAAGGCTCCTAGACACAACACTCTACAGGAAACAGTGCTTAAGACGGAAAATCATTTCATCTTGTACATGTTATACTTATGTTTCTGTTACAATTTGTTGTCACACCAAAAGCTCGAACTGATGGTTGAGAGGGATCTCATCGTTTTGTTACGCAAACACACCCCCGCACGATAGAGCTGGATGTAAACATGTGAGTTCTGGGCCCACCACGTATTCATCCAATTAGGCCCAACGGCATTAGGAGGCAACGACACCGGGACTTCCCGGGAGGTCACCCATCCATGTACTACTCCAAGTCAGGTGCACTTAACTTCTTGGCTTTGATACCATGTTATGATTTGTCGTCACACCAAAAGCTCGACCTGATGGTGGAGATGGATCTCATCATGTTAACCAGTTGTTACGCCAACAGTTTCTCCTTCAATCCCTGTACATATCGAACCCTTCCAATAACAACATAAATAGAGGTGTTTTGTTCTTTTTGTTTTATTTCCCACAAGCTTATGTACTCCATGTTGTACTAAAGAAAATAGTCTCCTAACTGTATTAAGAAATTTCATTTCCATCTCATTTTTGTTTTTGCATAGTTTCAACAATAACTATATAAATTACTACTTATTGTTTACAAGATTAAAACTACACTACAATTTGTTCAATAAATATTGATTAAAACCTAGGCTGCAAACCTCAACTTTAATTACTTTATAATATTTTCACCGGCTACAAAAACATCTAAATACCCTATCCAAATAAACCAACCGACTATTTGAACGTGCTGATTTGTTCATAATACTTTAACAAAACCCCTCACCCCGTTGTAAATTTTTAAATCTACTAAAATTAAAAACCAATAGATTTTGGTATTTACGTTTTCCTCCATGTACTACATATATAATTCAAAGACTGTTAACATTAGAACACTTTTCATTTTGATTCACAATAAAAAAAGTAAATCATACATCCTCCTCGATTAAAATGTCTCTGATACATTGTTTACACACCCCCTTGTAGGCATTCAAAACATGACAAACACATTTGACACCATAACAGCCCGAATTGGAATTGATTGCACCCGCATACAACAATTGTTATCTGAATGTGTACAAGAACAATGCATGAAAACCACGTCTGTAGACAACGATGCAATCTCCGCAATGTTGCATACACAACAAGCACAAGCTGCACTACAACAAGCAGTCATTGCCAGCGAAGACACCATCCACATCCTTAGGGAAAAATTTGACTTAGAATTTTATAAATCCACCCCCTCCCCATAACAACAAAAAAACACCACAAAAAAACTCTGCAACGCTCCTTATTTACATAGCACAAACTATAAAATTCACGTACAAAGCATAGAACCAGAAGGGAAAATAAAAAAGTATATATAAACTACTAAATATTAGTTTCGTCCCAATTTTGACACCGTTGCTATTGTATGTACTAATCAAAATTGCTACAAAATCTTACTCCCTCTACAAATTATTAGTTGTAGTTTCTAAATGCTTGTAAATGCTTATAGTTCGTAGTTTTCCTTCCCTTGTTTATAAATGGCCTTTGCAAGACTAATTTAATTTGTGCTCGATTCTGATGATTATTATAAGTTGCTCCACACTGGTAATTCATGGGATCCTATTTTCCACTGCTGGACATTTTATTTACTCAATATTTACAGGCCCCTGTTAGTGTGATCCATTTAACATTGTTCTCATTTTGTGTATGCAATTCAAAGTCAAATAGTCGGTTATTTAATGGTTCTCTTACATTGTTTATTTCATTGTTCAAACTTGAAAATACCTAGGATTTTTTTTTAACTAAGCAGACCTTAGGTTAGTACTGCCTTAATTATTGTTTTCATATGGACAAATGAATAAAATATCAGGGTAAGCACCTTGGCTTTTTACATGTTTTTAATGCAAAACACAATGACAAGTTTTAAATAATTTTATTAAAATGTTATAACAAAAACTAACAACTCCTTGTTCATGGATGCTACGTATTTGATTGGTTTACGCATATTTCTGTATTCACAATATGGACTGTATTGACAAAGAAAATCTGATAGCATTACGTTTAATGTATTACAATGGTACATCTTGTTCCCAAGGTCAAAAAAACTAATGAGGACACAAATGTGGATTGTATACACGCCACAATATTCATCTATTTACGCAGGTGAATAAGAGGTAAACACCTTAAACCTATTTTGATGGATAGCAGTGATAGTTGCATTCCAATTCCTATGTATGGACCTTTGAAAATTGAGAAAGAAGAACCGGTTAACCTCCAGTTCGGTAACTTTGGTGTTAGTTCTTGGCCTAACGGCACAGGTGGCACGAGTTATGCCAGTACCATCGACGGTAATGAAGAAACCAACCATTATTCTTCGTATTCAAACTCGCCCAAGCATTCTGATGAACCTGCAAATGAGGTACATCTTTCTGTGATTTTGTTTTATTATTTAACCTTAAAATAAAACTGATCTAAATAATGCCCAGCTTTTTCTAATTCAAACAGTCTATTGTTCTGTAGGTTATTTCCTTTTCTCGGTTTCCCTTCTAACGTTGTAGTGGCCGGTGTATGTGCATAATTCAAAACCTAAATAATGCTCATATTTTTCTAATTCAAACAGTCTATTGTTCAACAATGGTGTAAAACCAGATCCAGGGCATCAAACCATGTAGAGACAGGACGAATTTGATACCAATAAATGCATCCTCTTCATTAAATCTGTGAGTCTAATCTCCCCCTCAAATATAAGGGTTTATATTTTGCGCTTAGGCAAACTCACAACATCATCTTCATTCAGATTTGGATGGAGGACTTTTTTATGAAATTTATTTTGCTCCTGTAATATAAGGGTTTAGTACTTTCATTTAGATATACGTGCAATATTAAGTTGATCTGGGTGACTTATAAATGGATTCTTTTACTAATCAATGGCCTTTTCTATTACAGATGATTTCTGAATATAAGCATATGGGCTATGTGGTATTTGTCAATTTGATATATTTGTAACTTTTTACTGTTGTATTTCTGTTTTCCTTTTAATTTATTAAATTTTACTTGCTTTGGGTACATATTTAAATTTATTTTATGATTAGAAAATCATCTGGGATTTACATTATCAGTTGTGAAGGAAAGATCATGCGGATTTATGCTTTATTTAATTACTTTCTAACCAATTTAGTGCAACGTACAAGCTTTACTGTTATTGTTTGAGGTTTAAATATAATACTGTTTATTTTGCCACAGCTTGGAAGCTCAAGGTTTGATTGCTAGGTTTCATGATACTCTGTAGCAGGGTTAAACTGCCCTGATAGACACAATCATATAAAAGGCACGTGAACTGTTTGACAAAATGCCTCACAGACATGGGGTCTTATGGACAACAGTGATAAAAATGGGAGCATTAACACACGGTATGGACATCCAGCGTAGCATAACTGAAAGTGGATTTTTCTCAAATGGTGTAGTTGTAAATGCCCTAATAGACATGTATGCAAAACGTGGAAGCATACGCAAGGCACACGAATTGTTCGACAAAATGCTTCAAAGATATGTCATCTCATGGAATGCCACGGTTACAGGATATGCACAAAATGGCTTTGATGTGGGTAGTTGGCTTGCGGTTCAAATGGTAAAGAGATTAATCAAAGAAGAAGAATAAAAAAGATACCTGGGTATAGTTGGATTTAAAGCCCTAACATAAAAGATCTATGAAAAAATGCAGAAAATGTCTTTGGAGATATGCCACCATAGTGAGAAGCTGGAAATTGCATTTAGCTTGTTAAATACACCATGAAATGATTAAATTTATGATGTTTAGTTATTTAGTTTTATAGCAGTTGACCGATACATCACTTCTACTTATTAAGGGAATATTGTGTTTGGTTCTGTCATGCTAAGCGCTCACAAAAAAAACTGAATTTAGCCTTAACCGAGCCAAGGGATTCGACCCCAATTGTCCTGAGATTTTGCATGGTCTATGTTTGATGTATTTATTCATTTACCATGTTGACTGCCCAGAGTTCGTTTCAAGAATAGTATCTAACTATTTTTCCCATCTGGTAATCCCAACTTACAATAACATTTATGGAATTTTTGGTTGGTTTGCCAATTAATTCATTCATGATTTGCATGAAACTATAATGTAGATTCTTTTGTTCATTTTAGACAGGTTTTTGCTCGAATTTGATTAATTTAGATGGATTTTTTTGCATTCATATCATCTCTTCGAGGGCTTTAGGTTCAAATATAGGAACACATGATTCAATTTTTTTCAAGGGAGAACCATGAAAACACGAGATTATAGGGGAGAAATGTAGTTTACTCATTTCAAGTTCCCAACCCACCTCACCTACCCAAATTAAAAGCCTAAATGACATCCATATCCTCGCCTACAAACTTTGATGGTGTACTGCAAAGGAAAATGACTACTTGTCTCAAGGAGTTAATGACGACATGACATGTGGGTGAACTCTCTCTCTCTCTCTCTCTCTCTCTCTCTCTCTCTCTCTCTCTCCTCTCTCTCTCTCTCTCTCTCTCTCTCTCTCTCTCTCACACACATTATAAATTTGGAGGCACATTGTAAGGGGTCCTTTTGTTGAATTTGTAGGCCTTTCCATGGATCCATCATTTCATTTCCTTTATACCTCTACAACTTCGCATCCTGCAAGTTTTTCCCAACCTCCCACTTTGTAAATGTAAATGAATATTTTATAAGTGAAATATATATGTGGTTTATATCCTTTCAATGCCTTGTATTCATTTTAGATGTTTACCTTCTTATTTTCCTTAATTTATATTCATTCACCTCCTTCTAGAGCCCTTTGTTTCTTTAAAAACTCTCACATATGTGATTATTCAGTGTATTTTTAAGTTCGATTCAAACCCTGTCTTAGTTTTTTTTGCATTACCATTCTTTAATTTTGTATATTTAGTTGTATTTTTAGTAGTTAAGGTTAGTTTGTGTTGAGCTATGATAGAAGGAATCATCCTTCTCTAGAGGTTTTTCTCAAGGAACAAGTTCTTACACCTTAGAGACAATCCCATGTTATCTGAAGTATTTGATCTTCCATGATCAAACCAAGGGTGCTACTTCTAATACCTAACAACTCCCTAGTATTCTTAGGACTATATGATGATATTGGAAATGGTAAATAGGATGTGGTTTCCCAATACTCACTCTACCAGATGTTGCAGGCCTCGGTTGGTGGTTGCATCAGTGGCATGCTCTGATTTTGCGGTGCCAAGTAGATGGGCTTTGGTATTCTTGCCCTATGTTTTCATGTGGATGTTGCCCAATTGTTTTTTCTTTATTCTTCCTTCTCTGCTGTCAACTATAGAGGTTTGTCTTTGCCTCTTCTTTTTTTATTCTTTTTTCTATTAATTTTTGGTTTCACTTCACCATTGTATGCCCTAAATTTATGTGTATGATTATGTGATTAAATTATTGTAAAAACATACTGCAAAACCCCTCATTCTAGGCCGCGTTCAGGAATGAAGGTGAATTTTTGCCTTCAACTGCATCGTTGCAGTGTGTGTCGTTATTTAGTTCGAGAATTAAGGGACTTATACCGAGGATGGAGGAAAAGAGTTCTTTATAGGACACGTAAGGCCACTGGTGTGGGGTTTGAGGAAAGAAGATAACTTAAACACAAATTAAAATCAATTCATGGTTTATACAATATTAAATATAAAATGTGTTTGATAAAATGTGCAATGACCTCTCAAAGAGTAATAAAATATTAACAGAAAATTTTCCTATCATGCTCGAATCCACTAAAAAGGATATTAAATGGTTACCTTGGTAGTATGGTATGACCAGCATGAGCATCTGGTGTAAGCTAGGTCAAGTCCTAATGTGACCTAAAAGGAAATTTATTACGATAGAAGAAGAAAAATCATGGCATTCTATTTAAAATGGATCATGTTCAATACATCAATTATATTTATATGACTACTTGTTTGAATCTAGGATCTTATCATATCTATATTTATAAATTTATAATATTACTTTGTTCTTGATGCGGTCATTTCAGTGGTCTAATAATAACCATACTCCAGTTAGGGATGCAAATTTTCTTGAAACAAAGGACTCTATTAACTTTTGTAAAGTACAGATAGAAAAGAACTCATACGATACATTACAGTGCAACTGCAACATGAAAGAGAATATTTTATCAAATGAGTAAGGTCTATAAAGGGATGAATCTCGTTTCCTTTTCTATTGGGCTTAGATGCCCTGTAATGATACAAAGGGCCATTCGAGTCAGTTGAAGAGATTCTAAAGCTATATGGAAGACAGGATTTTACCAAGTAGATAGGGTCCAAATTTTGACAGATCCATAATAGACCAAACTGAATTGAGGAAGTTATATGAAAGGGTGACTGGAATGACTCTATTGTCTTTATAGATCCTATTTTCTTACATATTACCGAAATTTCCCAAGTCAAATGTAGATGAAAATGACATGGAATGCAACATGGAAGAGAAGACTTTATCAAATATTTGGAACCTTTATTCTCTAATAACAATAGTAAAATCCAACTGAATTGAGTAAGGCCTATGAAGGAATGACTCCAATTTTATTTTTTATTAGATTGAAGTGCCACAAAACAACGTGAATCCCATTCAACTCACTTGGAAGGTTCGACTCTTATGTGGAAGAGATGCCTTCATCAACCAAGTCTGCCCCCAATTTCTACATAAACATAGTGGAACTCAACTGGACTGTGGAAAGTCTCTAAAGGGATGAATACAGTGTTGTGGTTCAATTACTATGTGATTCAGAGGATTTTAACTACCAGATTGGGCCATTGTTCTGACAATATTGTTATTTAACTGAAGGGAAGATGAATCCTATATAAATTTTCATTAAAATTAGGCGTCCTATAATACCTAAATCCAATTAAACTTGCTTGAGAGATTCAAGCCTCCTTTGGACAAGATTTTGGGTAACCATGAATATCATTCCATATTATTATAAAATGGATACACTTAGTTTTCCTTTGTAGATAGGTGAATATGAATGTTACACATTGTACCTATGTGAGAGAGGGCTCATACATTTTTATCATTGCTCATAATACAAAAAAGGCACCAGGTTTGTAAAAAGGATACTATTTCTCTTTTTCTCCCTCCAAGAAGTATCTTGACCATAAAAAAATTTGCATTTCTAATGGACCGTTGATATTCACCTCCTTAGACTTAACTAATAACACTTGATAATTAAATCTTTTACCTTCAATTTCTCGATTTACCACTTGTAGTTTCAATAATTTTTCTTCTTCCCAGGATTTTATCACGTGTATTTAGGCCATGATAGTAGCCACCTTCTTTTCTGCAAGCCTACTCAGGGAATAAAAATCAAATTGAGAGAGTGATACTTCTAAATTAGAAAGTGGAGCAATAGTATTTTCTCTTCTAGAGAGATCATTTATCTGGTTGAGAGCTACAACCTCAGCAACTTTGGTTTCTTCAAGAATATGCAACCTTCTTAGCCTCTTTAGCCTTTTAGTAAGGTTTTGAATGGTTTGAGAAAGGTATGAAGTGTTATCTTTCACCTTTGCTACAGCTACAATTGTAGGTTCCAATTTAAAACTTATTCTATCAAGTTCACAATTCAGATCAGTTGTTTTTGCTTCATCTTCTCCCTCTTTTTCACTTAGTTCAGCCAACTCAATTTATTTTAGCTCCACCTCTACTTTTACTGGCATCCATGGAAACCCTCAAACAATATCCTTCTTCACAAACCTTCTTTAGATGCTCTTTCACAACTGTAAGTTCTGAATTTATTAATTCCAGTAAATAAAGAGCATTAGATTCTCGTTCATTTGTATTCTTAATCTCTTCCATCACCATTTTAAGTTTTTTAAAATCATCATTACAAGCCTTGGATTGCCTCAGTTTTGTTAGATTGATTTCATCTTTCAAATTATACACCACAACTATTGTGGAAGCTACTTCTTTTCCTAGATTCTTTGCATTAGCAAGATCTTGAGTAAATGTCATAATATGCTTTCTGATTTTTTCTACTATAACAGAAGTTTTCTGTGTGTCACTTTCCCTTTCATCTCTTATCTATTATTTTTATTTATCTGATTCCATGCAAGTGAGTTTAATAAGGATACTAGTTTTCTAAGCTTCACCAACCTCATTGGCAAGCTCCTCTACCATGAATGAATTTTTTATTTTAGACAGTGTGTCTTATGTTTGTTTACCTACAATTGATTTTCCTTCAAGGCAAGTTTGCAACTTTTGTTTCAGATTTCAAATATTATGTTTATTTGAAGCCTTTTTACTTAATTTTGTTGCCTTTTAGAAGTTGAGGGATAGGGTTTGGGCACGTTTCTTAGCTTGTGTCAGGGCCTTCCTTGCCTCCACCCTTGTAAGCTCTTTCTCAACTTAACTAATTCCATCTCTACCATATGTACTTGGATTTCCCTTCACATTTCACCCTAAAAAGTGAAACAATTAAAAAATAATACATCATATGTGCTAATTTAAAGGTTTAACTCAGAACAACTTCTTTACAAAACAGAAAAACATGTGAAGAATAAGATTTCAGGTTTTCGTTATCAACATAGGAATTTAACAATCTTAAGGACTATAAAAACTACAGATATCATTTACATATATAAACATAAAAGTTAGTTATTCCTCTCAATTGTATTGAACATAAAATCTATTTATTCCTCTCAATTGTTACTGAAGCTATGTTATGGATATATCCATACATGGACAAAATCGCTATATATCCTTTGTATGATAACCCCAATATCATATTTAAACATGCAAAATTTAAGAACCGGTCACAATTTTAATGATCTAGCTAGGTATAATACCTTAGGTTGGTTCTTGTTGTGATTTAAATCCAACATTTTAAAAAGCAGGGAAAAAAACCTTGTATTGTAACAAACCAACAACATTCTTCCGCTACATTATTTAGGAATTTAATTGTCTACTTTACCAGTTTTCTTCAATCATTTAGGACCCACTTTCAACTATACCTTAACTACAACGTTAAAAAGATTTAAAAGTTAAAAACAACAAACCCACAATTTAACTGCAACAGAATTTTAAAAATAGCATAACATATAATGTTCTTTAAATTGTTGTATACACTCTTATTTTACTTTCATCAACTATATTAGTTGTTCACATTTATGCAATTTCTACTATGTGCACCTGAAATTGGTAGTAGTTACCAACGATTTCAAAATCTGCTCCAGCAACACCGCTTGGAAGGCCAACTATTAACAAATTACATCTGTATCATATGGCCTGGATATTGGATGCAAGAGTGATACGTAAAGGAAAAATACATGATTATACCAATGCAAAAGGAGAAGGGTACGTGTTCAATTTCAATGTAATTGACACCCTTGGTGATGACATGAACATTACGTGCTTTGGCAAAGCTGCAGCTTATTACCATGCAAAAATCCAAGTAGGTAAAATTTATACAATCTCGAAGGGTACTCTCAAATATGTGAAGGTAGGGTACAAAGCTTCCAGTAGCCCGTGGGAAATCATATTAGGCATGGATTCTATTTTACAAATATGCACAGAGCCTACAACCTAGATACCAGAAACAGGGTTCCATTTCACACCTATTAGTGCAATCCAACATAATCCCCTCGGCTCCACGATGGATGTTATTGGTGTGGGTACTTCTTACTCTGATATTTCTATGGTTACCCGACCAGATGGAAGCAACACATAGCACTCTACAGTCACTATAAAGGACCACACAGGGTATTACATAACCATAACTTTATGGGGAGTGTTATGCGATGAGGCCATATATATTTTACAACCCCAACATGGTCAAGCTACCGTAAAAATGATTTTTCTTGATATTTGAAAATCTAAAGCTGCAGCATTTAGAGAGAAAAACTAACTACAGCGCCTACTACTCAACTATTTCTTACACCGCCAATACCAAAAATGCAGTCACTTCAAATTTGGCTAACGTAAACAGAAGCATCTACTAGCTCAGCTCCACTTAGTACACAGGCACCAATGGAAAAACCTGTTGTTGATATTCATTCTTGCAGCAGCCCCAACCCTAGCGAGCAGATTGTAACTGTTGTGACTATTATTCATCTGAACAAGGAAAACTATTGTTACCTTACTTTCTCACAGATTTTTAATAGTAAATAGTGACAGAAAAAGCTAAGTTCTACTTCAGACTCTACATAGCATTGTAACAAATGTAACTTGCCCATAATTACATGTGACTATAGATATGCACTACACATGATGGTTGAAGACCATACTAGGACTATATGAGAAAAACCTTTTGATGATGTCGCACTAACACTACTTGGTGTACCAGTTAATGCCCTTAAATAATAGTCATGGAGCACGGATGACTTATGGAACATCATTAAAAAGGTGTTGTTTCATACATACAAGTTCATTTTTTTGGTGTCTCTATCTACCTATAAGGGAAAGGAAACTCTCTTGTACAATACACACCATGGTTGCATTCGAGCAAGACTTAGACCATGCAGATTTGGTAGCAGCATTTTTGGAACCCACAGAATAAATAGCGGCACTTGTATATGTTCCATATATGTAAAGCTTATAAAAAAACCAAACCCTACTGTAATATGATGTTCATATCTATAAAGGGAATTTTTTGTACACGTAAACAACTTTTGCTTTGCATTATTAGTCACTTAGAAGAATGTATTTACAGACAATGACCTACATGTATAGCTTAAAAAAACACCATCCCCTCGTGTAATATAATGTCCATTTATAAAAAACACAGTTTACACCTATACGTAAAAACTCTTGTTACTAAACGTCAATTATTTATTTTAAGAAAACCCTACTTGTTTAAAATTATTGTAGTTAGTCTTAATTATCGAAAAAGCTATAGCCAATACCCCCCAGTTCCTAATAATGGGTACAATACCTATAAATTGTTTCTCCTTCCTATTCTTTATCTTCTTATGTAACCTCGTGATAAAACCCATTTCACGGTTGCTATTGTTAGAATTCCTGTTTCAAGAATGTCATATAACTTGTAGGCTCTAACGTATGTGATTTTCTGTTATAGGTACCCATTTAGAGAAATAAACATAAATAATGCTCAGCGCCAATTGGTCTACAACTAGAATAAGACAAAAAATAAATGAAAAATTCCATCCAAGCTTACAGTTGCACACAAAGACACCCTCAACGCAGCCCGCCGCAACAGACAACAAATAAACTCTACTCCACGCTAGCCCAACCTGCCCCCTTATCCGAAAAGCCCCACCCTCCCTCCTTTTAACGATGTTCAACACACATTTCACACCCACTTAGAATCTCTACTTTTTGCCAAACCTTGTTCAATCTGCAAAGAATGCTACCTTGGAATGTAAACAAGACCCAACCTTGGTGGATTTAGTTGTTGTATATGCTTAAATGAAAAAAAAGGACACCGCTTTTCCTCCTGGAATAACATGGACCCCGGCCCCCAACCCGTACACCTAGCAAATCTAACCCAAGTTGAGGAAATTCTTATTTCTACAGTTGCCTTGTTATTGTAGGTAAAACATGCCCGTGGAGGCCAATACATGTATACCAGCCACACCATTAGCTTCCCCCAAGACATTAACTCTTCATACTGCACTACTTACCCCACCGCCCTGAAAACTTAGACATTCTGAATCCTCAAAAGTACTAGGCGTAGAAGGAAGTTCCTATGAGTTTTTCATCAGTTGGACACGTGTCCAAAATGCACTTTTATACCAAAATCCTACAAGACCCGTACTATAGTGACATCATTATAGATGAAGCCTGCCCATACAGGTTTTGTCAATACCCGCAGCTAATATCTTCAATGACCTACCACATATACTTAAGCAACCCACTTTGCCAAGCCCCCCATTAACTAAATCACATGGGATTGACCCCATACCATTAGACTCCAACCCTTGCAACCTAATTTGTTGCAAGCCTCCTGCCTACTCAGTACAAAGGTTGCCCAAATTAGGGCTTTCTCCCTAACCACTTCTAGCTAGCCAACCCACCATGAATTGAATGGCCCCAAATAAGTTTAAATCCCATCAATGAATATTCGATAGATGGATTATTCTATATGGCCTTCCCAACTCTGTTCCCATCAGGTGTAGTTATGTTTCACCAAGCTCGCCCCACAGAAATTGATATGCATGAATATGCTCTTCATCTACTATGTTACCATGACAATCGATTTAGAAGCCATCCTCGGTTCCAATATTTTTTTCTTAACATTATGATTTTCCACAGAATCCAAGCCATCTCTGTCTGTAATTTTACCAAACAAAAATATTGAAGACAACAGGCCCGCAACAATAGTACAAACACCTCCGCACACTTGTAGAAACCTTACTCTGATGAAAAAATAGAAAACTCAGATCATGAATGGTTGCACCTCCCACCTTAGAGGCATCCACTCTTCTTGGACACAATGCAAAAATGAACTTTCTGACATGATTTGCCAACTAGGGACACCAACATTAGTTTTTCACCCTTAGTGATGCCGATACTAAATGGCCAGACCTGCATCACCTCATGCTAGGCCCTTGTCCCCCCCAACCCCTTCTGGTGCAACAAAAATGTAGAAACCATAACATCATTGCATATCCGCACATGATAACAATATTACATGGCTACGAGACTCACAATCTTCTGTGAAGAAATACTTAGAAAAACAACTATACACGAAAGACTTTTGGTACAGGTAATACCATGTGCCTTTTAAAGCTAAGGAAATAGCTATTGTAAACTCTTTTCTCCAACATGTTTCATGTTCTAACATCTACTATATTAGGTTTGAATAGCAACATAGAGGTTCTCACATATATTCATGGTTTCATATGGCTCACTGACACTCCCAATATGGACACATTAGACTGGGTAGACCCCCTGCGTTGTCCACATTGTAAAATCATTCTTCAAAAACTAGGTCACAGCTACGAACCCTCTTCAAAATTTCTTGGTTGCTTCCCGCATGCCCCATACAACAACTGATGATCCATGTTTATTAGTTGCGCCTACCGATAGTGACTATTCATCCTCGGTTAGTCAGGTACAACAGCACACCAAATGTACTACAACTAAAAATTTCTAAAGAAAAGGCAAGCAATTACTATGTAGATACAAATTTCCATGGCCAATATAGCTAGTATCCACCTTGTGCCTAGATACATAGGGTCGTGTAGTTTATACTCCAGAGCGTAATGATGACAGATTAAATATTCACAGCAGAGATATGCTAATAGCTTGGTGTGCCAACATGGCAAACCCGTAGTTTCATGCCATGTTGGTTTGAAATACATAGCAAAGTATGCATCCAAAGTTGAGCATGAGTTAGAAACATACCACCATATTCTTGTCAGAATCACAACGACTACACCACCTGAAAAAAATGTCAACAAAGCATACAACATGTTCCTTTCTGAAACAATTGTTGACCGAGATATATACGTACAAGAAACTTACCACATGTTATTAAAATAGTCACTTACTATATACAATCGAGTGTTTGTGACACTATTCGCAGGTAAAACCATCTATAGGCAAATTTCATAGCCCCATTCCAGCCGAAATTATACAACACCATTTATAGATGCCTACATAGCACGGCCCCCTGTCCTAGATAGCTATTGTTTAATAGAAACTTGCTCGGTCATGGGCCTACAATAAGCGTAGGAAAGGGCAGCCGTGGAAAGCACGACAAAAGAAAGCTACCGTTGGATAGTAGCCACCCCTACTATTGGCTCACCTTTATATGACACTTTTTTCTTCACAGAGATCCTTTTGTACAAATATTTCCGTTGTATTCCATCTGACATTAGCATGTGCCCAAAAACACGCAAGCTTCAGTGGGTTGCATTCTCTCTAACCTACTAGGCATGGCACGTACACTGTCTGACCCCCCGCCAACCAGTTAACAGTCCAACCACTAACTTTGATAGTGACCTTGATATAACCACCACAACTCAGATGGACGAGTGGGAGGTGTTCTTCAACTTACATCCTATAGGGACTGTAGACATCAGTGACCTAGACATTCTTGGGAAGCATGATTTTGATCTGTCGCACAACTGACCACAAGATATTGTTGGTAACCACTTACATGAAGTGGGGGGGATTTCATAGAGACCACACACTCAACCATTGAAATAGTTGCATTGTTCTTTCTACCCAATATAAATGGCTATACCTTATCAGTAGAATAGCAAGATGCGTTACAGAGAATCATAGCCCATGCAAATGCAGTGTATGCATTTCCTTGTTGTACATGATAATTCAAGGAATAGTTGGCACTAGTAAATCACATTTAATATGGGAAATTTCAAGTTCACTCCACTCATGCACCAACATCCATGTCATTTGCTTACTCCTACTAGCTTCAATAGGATTTGCAACATTCAACATTTCTAGTACAACAATACACACCAGCCTACACATAACATTAGCTGAAGTTACCCCTCTCTGAGGTCAAACCCTCACTACATTTCAACAAGCCATGGTAGATGTGGAATATATACTTATCGATGAAATGAGTTTCATCGGCCCTAAACTGCTAACCAACATAAATAGCCGCTACATGAAGCATTCCCCATCTATAAATGCAGGCTTTTTAGTGGTCATTCTGTTATTCTGGTTAGATACCTAGCTCAGCTACATCCAATTAAAGACACTCCCTTGTACATTCCTGGCACCTATGGCCACATGTTATGGTCACTTTTCAGGAATATAATCATGCTTATTGTTAACTTCTACCAACAAGGTACTGGCCCTGCCCACCACACCTTCCAAAGTCTAATCACGATTGGAATCTACTAATTTCGTGGACCCCTACAAATGCGTTGGTAATACTACATAACAAATATAGGATGTGAACCCTTAACACGCCAATCACAATAGCTAAGGTTGAACAAACATGTCAAGCTGAACCAGGGCAAAGCACCAACACATAATTAGAGAATAGCCCACTGCTCTGTGAAGGTAAACAAGCAATGTTGACAACAAATATTTGGGTGCAAACTGGTCTTGTTAATTGTGCACAAAGACAGATCGTTACTATGTTGTATGAGAAAGAAAGCACCCCACCAAGCTTTCCCTTGTATGTGGTTGTCAACTTCCCAAGCTA